>QLNU02015360.1:288994751-289006688 GCA_006491805.2 Dysdera silvatica
AAGTTGAGAGTCATTGGTTTAAATATTTAACCGCGATTACGGTTTTTTTTTTATATTTTATATCTTCTACTCGCAGTGTATCATACATCCAGGTATTGCAGCTGTCAGGGTAGTTGTCACTTCTGTGTCGTTCTGTATCACAGAAGTGACACGACGTGTCACTTCTGCGTCTCCTAAAAGCATGGGTCAGACTGCCCCTTCCCCAAAGATGCTTACATAATACTTGAATGGCCCCATAGTGGTGATTTTGCGACAAATATTAAATATCCAGGTACATAACATAAACAGTGACATCGCGGATGATAGTAAAAGAAATATTAATGTGACCATAGATACATAGATTGACCAAAGAGAAACTCCCTAAGAAAAAAAAGGAAGGATAATTCAGAAATACAATGAAGCATTTTTTTTCTCTTTTACATGCAAAAGGTTAAACACTGGTAAAATAGTAAATTAAGAAGATCACCCAATCTTTTGGACGCGTCAGCAGCGATCCTTCATCAGCTGTAATTTTTCTCCTTACCTAAAACCACCGAATTGACCTTTGCTTCACTCCAGGACCGGATTCCCTATAAGGCCGACTAGGCCTGGGCCTAGCGCGCAAATTTTAAGGGCGCATTGAAACGCGGCGGCAAAAAATAAATAAATAAATAAAACAAAACATTCAAAAAAATAAAAATTCTGGCAGAAGAAAAAAATTTTGTTGCGAACGTCTTAATTTAGCCCAACAAGTGATGAAAATAGGCTGGAATAGATATTTATTTTTGACATGTTCAAAATAAACAAATGCTACTATGCAACACACTAATAAAAGAACACTGTAAAAAAAAATCCTCCTACGATTTGCACATATTATTTTATTTTACGATACCGAAATTTTTATTATTTATATAAAATATATATATATATTTTACAGTCGAACTAGGGAAATTGACTACGATGACATAATTGACGATTTTCCCCGTAAAAAAGTAAGGAAGAGGGCATTGTAAAAATAAAAATTGTTAGTAAACTTTTTTGTTTTATTTTAAAGTTTTAATAGAAGTAAAAAAAGTAAGTAAATGTGTAAAAAAAACATGTAAATATATATGGGGTCCCTCCATATTCACAACTCTGTTTTTATTACTGCCAAAAAAAGTCGCGCCTAAGGGGCGCCAAAAAAGTCGGGCCTAGAGCGCAAAAATGGATAAATCCGGCCCTGCTTCACATACTCTTATTTCAAGAAGACAGTCATTCAGTAATTTTGCAAAAATCGCCTATATTTGTTGTCTAGTGTATTTCCAAAGAAAGGAACCAATACAATGGCATGTATAGGATATATACAAAAATATAAGAATATTTCAAAGCAATTAATATCGTAATTAATATATACTTTGCCATGTGTTCGCTATCAATTAAGTAATATGTGATTAAGCGTATGCTTGGGGGATAAATGTTGTAGCTTTAACTCATCCTTCCCCATTTACACTCAAAATTAAATTTCAGGATTATCCGAATTTTCGTTTATCCGAAATCAGGTCCGCTCCCTTTATTTCGAATAATCGGGGTTCAACTGCATTTACACTCTTTTATTTTATAATAACACCTTTCAGATTAATATCAATTGTTATTCCAATACCAAAGTGTAAACGAAGTTATTTATTGAGGTTGTAATTCTGATTGGCTGTCTAGAAATAACTCAATCCTTATTTGTTGTTCAGTTTGAAATATTAATAAATTATGAAAGGAATTTAGATTAGCACTAGGCATTTAGATTAGCATTAGGAACTACTTGCAAACTTTGGCCGTAGCCAAATTACCTAAATGCGAAAAGGAAGCCATCTCATATAAGATATACCATTATATGAGCATGTATGGAATCATACAAACAAAATTGAAATTAATCTCAACAAACTTCAAATAAATGCTCTTTAAACGAACTACTTCGCATGACTACTTATAAATGACAAATATACATCATTAAAAAATTAAATAAAACGACACAAAATTAGACGAACGTCCCAAAATCAGCGAAATACATCCTTACTGGAAGGAAGATATGAATGAAATACAAGCAAAATTAAAGACAGATAATAAATAAGGCAAATCTAATAAAAAGAAAAGAGAGAAAATGAATATCATCGTCATCATCATCAAAAAATAAACGGGCATTGATAAATACTCTAATAGAAGCCATCGCATTTATCGGATCGTCCATATTTTTCCGGAAAAGCAAGGGTGCCTAAAAGGGTGGGCAGGAGCACAACCAGGAAAGCAAAAGTTGCGGCGGGGGAAGAAAAAGAAAAATGTCATAAGTTGTGGATAGCTCAGCAGACCACATTACGAGCCAAAATCGACAAAGAACGTCTAAAGCAGAAGTCGTCCCAAATATCTAAGCTCTGAACCCCCCTCTAGGCCCCCCACCAGGGTTTTGTTCTCCCTGCCTCAGCTTGTGCAAACTGCGATCGGCGTTAATGTGTTTTATGCAACCCCCTGTGTACCCCCTTTACCCCCATAAAGCGGAGGAACGTCAAAATGGCGGACGAACGGAGATTCAAACGACGGCCGCGAGAGGGCGCTGCCATCGATCGTCCGCAGCTTCCGTCATCCCTCTACGGCTTCCTGCATCCTCCAGGCTTACTGGAAAGCGGGGGATCTCTCCAAAGTGCCTTCGACGATCGTAAAGCGAATAAATAATAATACTCAGCCATAACATGTCACAGGAAAAATACAAAATCCTTTTGCGTATGTTTTTGATCTGTATCTTCTTTTCAGTTTGAATTAAAAAATAAAGAAAGAAATTAGTACATACTGCGTCTCCAATGACGCCAAATTTAAGGGAAATAGATTATAGAAAACGACAAGATGTAGGCATGGAAAAATTGTCGTTTTCACCGAAATAAAACCAATGCAGACTACTATGAAAGCAAAATCAAATCCAGTTGTACGGCTATTGACATCTAGAAATTAGAAATTGACACATCTATAAAACGCTGAAAACAAAATAAGTATAGAAGCGAATGTTTGAGCCTTTGAAATCGACAAGTCTACCTCATTTTGCGTCAGGCTTAATACCCTATCAGTGCCGCGATGTAAGATATTTGATTTGCAGCTGGTCCCCCCTCCCGTTGAGATTGAGGGAATGCAGGAAAACAGGGGAAACTTCCTCAGGAAGGCAGGGCGGGAGATGGAAGTCGGGTATGGGCAATTTAATCTGAGAGGCATCATAGGCCAGCATACATACTCATGCGAGGTTTCATACCGCTCTCTGCCTGAACATTATTGTCTCTGAAATACCATACTGTAGTTGCGATGTTCCGCTGTGATGACCTTCCCGCCTGGTATTCCCGTCATTCTAGAAAGGATGTCGACGAAGATTAAATAATCTGCCAGGGAAACTGTGTTACTACGAATTTGAAAGTGCTCCTAAGATATGAGAATGACACAACACAACCTTTTGTGTTAAATAACTCTTTCGGCGGTTTATATAATTTGCGCTGGAAGGGCCAGAGCTTAATGAACAACGTTTACTAATCACAATCATAATAAGCCAGATCACTTTCAATTAAATGCCGTATTTTAATATCAGGTGCAAGCTAAGCTGAAACCATCCCCTTGTAACAGAAAAAAAAAAAGGATTTTATAAACCCACACGTATAAAATATTTTAGTTTAAAATAGCAATAGCTAATGACGTGGCAGTGGAGAACTAGACGGACGATAATAGGCGATACTCGTAAGCTTCGAGTGGATACATGAATTTCCTAGCAAAATACTAAACAAAAGAATTGGTAAGAACCTAAACCTTGCCTATATGTATATAGGACTATGTACAGTGTGTACATGAATGTAGAGTTCTCAAAATTATTGAAGGGCAGACACATTTTATGTACGTTATACATTACAGTATATGTAAAATCTCAATTTATTTCAGATTATTGGGGGCTCCACGGGCCCATATAACTCTACGCCTATGACTGTGTATGTATTGTACGATGGGATGGAAAAAGTGGGTATTATAATCTGACTGCTACCTTGATGAATGTTCGGTCTTGGTACAAAAAATATAAGAAAAGATTAGGAATACAAAAACAAAAATGGCAAGAGCACAGTTATGAAGAATAGGAGACACGTGATGCGAAATGCACAGCAAAAAATATGTGACACACAGCAGACGCTACTGCAATAAAATTTCGAAGAATGTAAGCCTAGTTTTGAATTTTCAATTTTATATCAAAATATCACGTTATCCCATTACCGAACTCCAATCAATTACAATATTAATTTGATAACCAATACATACCAAAACATTGCTGGATGAAAAGCAATATAGCTTCGTTTTTTTTTTTTTTTTTAAGACCAATTTTGTGCCCAACTTTCAAATATATTTAGTCCACCCCTCCCTCTTTATTTTAATTTGTAGGTAGTAGCTTTTGACCCTTCGAAATAAAAGTTTTTGCGCCGTGTATATATATTATTATAATTTACAATTATATACGATAAATTGCACATTTAAACATTTTTTACGGGACGGTAAAAAATGGTTTTCGTTATAAGGAGTACAAAATGACATGGTGCAACTGGCGTGTTGACTTTTTCATAGGAGCAAAGAGAATTCTTGTTTCCTATTAAAATGAGCTTAACACATTCTTTCAATATTTAAAAAATTCTTCGCAAAACGAATATTTTAAACCTTTTCATCGAAGTAGGAATGTAATTTAAAATTTTAATATGTAATTTAAGACAGTTTTGTATATTTTGTAGTAATAGGTACATACATATAATATTAATGTACAATGAATGATGATGAATGCTACAATAATAATTAATTATTCTAATTAAATTATATACAAGCATAGAAGGGCTCGCTTAATAAAGGGAGCAGTGGTTCACGAGAAGTGGCGATATTTTCTTATGCTGTTGATAAATTTCACTTTATTTTACTCTTTCTCTATTTCTTTTTGCTTAATTTCTTTATTTTCCTTAACTTTTTCTAATTCATTTTCCTTCTTTCGTTACTCTTACTACTCGTATTTCTAATTTATTTTCTACATTGCTTATTTTGTCTTTCTATTTTCTTTGATTTCCTTTCACATTCCGACCAGTGATAAAATGTTACTCATTATTAAGAAGGGTCCTCACTTCCCCGACCAATCACAAAAATTCCCTGACCAATCACAAGTAATTTTTAACTGAACTTCGGTTCGGAGAAAAAAGTTTCACGTTCGTGGAAGATTTAGCTATTCAAAACAGAAATTAAAAATGTTTCCCATGATCATGTCATCAAAATTCCCTGACCAATCACAAGTACTTTTTAACTAAACTTCGGTTACGGAGAAAACAGTTTCACGTTCTGGAAGATTTAGCTATTCAGAACAGAAATTAAGAACGTTTTCCCTGACTTTTTTAGGTTTTCCATGACCTTTCCATCAAAATTCCCTGACCAATCACAAGTAATTTTAAACTAAACTTCGGTTACACAGAAAGTAGTTTCACGTTCGTGGAAGATTTAGCTATTCAAAACAAAAATTAAGAAGGTTTTCCCCTGACTTTTCCAGGTTTGACCAAAAAATCTGCTTTTCCCTGACCTTTAGAGACGTTTCTAAATTCCCTAACAATCCCAGATTGCGTATATATATATATATACAGAGAGAGAGAGAGAGGAATCCTTCATTAGTACAAATTATATCTACGGCTTATGCATTCAGCAGTTTAAACAGACAAACTGCTGCGTTAATTCTTGGCTTAAAAATGAAAGAATCGAACTGGACTGAATTTTAATTCTACGAGAATATCAGGAATTTTATTGAGAATTTATATATTTTTTATTTATTTATTTAATATATTTATTTTTTTATTAATTATATATTTAATATATTTATTTATTTAAGACACTTTTTTTTAAATTAAACTTCTTCAACTTATTTTCGATTCGGTGTGTGCTTGTATTAGATATATAGTATTGTTTAGACTAGGGAAGCAAGCTGGATCACCTTGTTTTACATAGTAGAGACCTTGTTTTACATAGTAGAGAGATATTTTTCTACTCTGAAAACATTAAAGACCTTCTTAGGAATTGACATCAGCTAATTTTCTGTCAGTACTAAGTGTGCAGAGAAAAGCCTAATAGGTAAAATAAAAAAAAAATGCAAAAAGTTATTGCAGTGTTTGTTCTTCGAAAGGAGAGGGAAACGTCTTTATGTATAGTTCAAGTTATAATTTATTTGCAGCACTATCACATTTTCAGTTGACGAAACACCACTGCTGCGCCTTCAGCCTTTGTAGAACTCATCTGTTTCAATGATGAATAATAGAAATAAAATACAGGGTACCAGGGAGGAAATTACATAAACAGGTTAAACACTGGTAAAATAGCAATGAAAAAGATCACTCAAGCTTTCGGACGCATCAGCAGCAGTCCTTCATCAGGAGTAATGGTACTAAATAATAAAATGAGCCAGCTTAAACCCTGATGGATAGAATTAACACTTATTTCAGTAAAGCAATCCCAAAAAGAAGTAGGATTCTTTGCAAGGTTAGAATTTCCATTACTTTGAAATTCCGATGCAATTAGGAGCGACCCTCCGTTTTCTTCAGAACTCAAAGCTTGAACTTCTTTGTTCATTATCAATAATAAATAAGATTTAATTATTTCATCATAACCCTGATCTTCAGTGAAAAAATGAATTTTGAATTTTGGGTCTAAAATGGTTGCTATTGAAATATATTCATTCAGCTGTACCATTGAAAAATGCTTATGTATGTTTTCTTTCAATGTGGTCCTTACTTTTTCAACAACAAATACTTCAGATTTTGACAGATATCCGTTCAGTGTTACAACCATAGGAATTACTTCTGAAATTAATGAATTTGGGGAACTTATTTTTATTTGCTTGGTAATTTCCTCAAAGTGTTGAAGCAGGGTTAAGCAATTTTGAATTAATGTCCGGTGATATGATGAAAGGCTTGGTTATTTCAATATTTTCCGCTGCATATAAGGACATAGCAGTTTTGAATTCTAGAAAGCGATCCAGCATATATACCATTCCATCGAGTTGGTACATTTTGCAGTAGCTTTTTATATTTTAAATGAAGTTATTGGGTTTGTTCGAAAAGAGAATAGACTGAAGCGGAATTATTAAAGTGTCCCGCAATTTTCTTCCCTAGGGCTATAATATCTTTAACTGCTCTCTGAGCATTTAATGCATACGTTGCAATCAAATGCAAGTTATGTAAAGAACGATATTCACTAATTCAGTTCATGTCGTTTGCACCTTTCACATTCCATTTATCAAATAGTTTTTTTTTTACCCTTAACCCCCCCGAGTAGGAATAGTGACTATTTAGGATTTCTAAAAAACAATTATACTGTTGGCCGGATAACATAGATATCCGGTTTAAAGTCAGGTGGAATATCCGGCATCCGGCCAAAATGACATCCGTTGCATCTGTAGTTTAGACGTACAGTATGTTGCATCAGACATCTCTCTCGGTATGTAATAATAATAAAGTAGTCTATTGATAAGTTTATCTAACTTTAAATAAAACATGATTAAACATATGACAAGTTGTTAATCAGTGAAATGTGTAATATATAAAAATTATGTAATTTCTTCTGATGTCAAGCAGGTCCTTTACCAGTGTCATAGGCAGTCGTAATTGGCACATAATGAAATTGATGATCCATATACATCCAAGTAGCTTTTTTTTTCCAGACATCCAAAATAACACGTCACACATGAAGAACATTGTAATCAACACCCCTTTTTCTATATCATTTCATACAGCAAGTGCAGTTTTATTTCAATAAAATGGACTATAATATATTATTGAAATATACACGTATTGAATTTCGTATCTGCTCAATCTTTCAAAGACAATCAGTGAGATATAGAGTTGAGAGAAGTTTGAAGAAAATCTATGCAAAAATTAGAAGACTGATATAGGTGGCGCGTCTGTAGTTCGATCACGTGAATAACAGACCCTTACTTAATCCCCTCCCCCACCAGATAATCCCCCGTGGAAAGCCCCCATAAATTATGAGACGCTCCACAACCCCCTGGTACCAAAACCGATCGCTGCCTGTAGCGCCCGAGCCACGATGGTCTCAACCAATGAAATTAAAGGCCCCATATCAGGAAATCCCTCTTCGCTCTAGGGAGTATCCACAAACGGCAGAGTAAGTGTTTCAAAAGAGAAGATATTAATTAAAATTGTGGATAAATTATGGATTCGTTGCACAAAAATTAAAAATTAAGGAATGAAAAACCCAGCATAATTGTGGAACGAAATAAACCAGATTGCAATATCAATCAACCATTGCTTCCCTTTTTCTAAACAAATTTAATCACAAAAAAAAAAAAAATAATAAAATAAACAAATAGCGAAAATAAATTTTTGTTTCCCTTCTACCGGCAAACAAATTCCACCAGTAGTTAAGGCAGAAAATTTAGAGTACCAATTTTAAATAGCTGTATCACGATATCGAGATACCGATATCAACTGATAATATGTGACGATATAGTGGCATAACAATGACGACTTGAATATCAATTCCAATATTATTCTTAGCTCATATGCAACAGAATTCGACCTTATTAAAAGCCTCTTAAACTAACTGATGGCAGGCCACATAATTGAGTGTTTAAGTGTCAAAATTAGGTAGATCAATTATAACCCCTACGACCAGGGACGGACTGTGTCCTCTCAAAGGGCGAATACCTTGGATTATCGGAGGGCGCTAGTCCTATAGCCCATGAGGGCGCACCGGCTCAGTCCACCCCTGCCTACGACTTTACAACGTGGTAATTAGAGCACCATCATTGATTGGATTATTCCTTAGTCAATGCATTATATGCCTAAGCCTAAATATCATACTTTTTTTTCCTGATCGCGTGTCGAAAGGAAGGTACAGCAGAGACATTACTGTTCCGCTCAGAGGAAAATGGTATGTGCTTGACAATCGATTTGAAATAGCTAGGTCTGAAATAAAGTAGAGTCGTTTCTGTCAACGAAAAGCTGCAATAGTTTATCAGAACTACTACGTTTGTCTCCGCTTTTCAGTTTAAAAGCGGTTGTATCAAAGACGGTGATATGTGTCAGTTACTGAAAACGACAAGAGACTTTTATAAATCCATATAAAAACGTAAGTCACCTATAACTTGTAATTATAAATTTGTTATTGGCACCCTTCGTTTTCCTGGAGAGAGGGAAATCCGGACAGGGGTCCAGAAGAGAAGCGAAACTTTTCCCGGACGTGGCCATTTCTCAGCACTGATTTATTTCACGGAGCCATCCGTCTTTTTCCCGAGAATTAAAGTCCTTGCAATTAATGCCCGGAAATAAATTACGAAACAAATCAAAGTGACAACAAGGCGACGCTTACATCCTAAAACTCCTTCGGATAATCATTCGAGTCTCTTTCAATATTTCTTCCCGTCTTATTTCCTTTTACCTCGGGATTGGATGGTCGACCTCGGAGCCTCAAAGACGGAAAATGAATAGCATAATCAATTACAAATCAAAGGTTTTCTAGGAGGAGGTACAACATTATTCAACAGAAATTAAAATATCCGTCTGTCCCCTAAATTCATCGGGCCATCAACCAATAATGAATCGACGAAGGAAAAAGTGTCAATTTCTGAAATTGATGTAAAGAATATGACATAAGGAAATGACATATATAGAAAGGTAACGAAGTTCTAAATGTGATTTTAATATACCAGTGAATAAACAATTATTTGGGAGTTATAGCGATTCTCCGGGATTGTATCTTGTCATTTGTTTTCATTGCAGATTATCCTATGATATTCATTTGTCATGCAAAAAGAGCTATAACGTCTTTGAAATTATTGTAAGACTTGCGAGCAGTAATTTCTCTCTTACATACACTCAACATTTAGGGAAAATGCGTACTTCTAAATTAGATAGTGCTTTTGTTCATTAATTGGGGTGTTTCTTCAACCAAATTATGGATATGAACTTATGAGGTCAACTAAAAGCGGTAATTTTTTCCCGTTACAAATGAAAAATATGAACAGCATGAAATATATTTAGCTACGCGATCAATTCTCAGATTGGAGGCAGAAAATGACACGAGTATCGACAGAAATTCAATATAATCCTTCTCTCGATGTCCTTTTGTAAAATAATTGAACGAAAGTTTAACCATCCTGAACTTGAGAGCAACACGTTATCAAATCACTTCCCTGAAGCTCCCGTCAATTACATCACACATGGCGAAATATAATATCCCCAGCTTTTGTCCTTTTCATGTTATATCTGTAACGTTTTGTAGGCTATACTTCATCATTTTACATTAAATCCGTATTTTTATTGTACCACTGTTTATGATCATCACGATGAAAGATTGTTTTTGTTTCACTTAAATGCTGTGAGGGAGAAGAATCCAGGGGCGGATTGGGCCGCCGGCCCCCGGGCTGCTGCTCCTCCGAATAGGCAATAACTTGCGCCCTGTTATTAATTAATATTTAATAAAAATAAAATTAATATTTAATAAAAATAAAATAACTTTTGCGTCTTACTTATTAACATTTTGTGTATAGTGCGCCTACGATTTTTTGTATAACTTCAAGTGTGCCACGACTTCTTCGACAATTATCTTGCCCTGTTTATCCTTAGTTTCCTGTTGTGAGAAACGCCGTGAAGGTCGAAGTTCGGACTCATTTTGTCCGTACAGGGGTTCTAGTCTAATGGAATGAATCATGAAAACTGTATCCGTATCCCTATCTGAGGGTGACCGCTAAGCAAGGGTTTGAAATACATTATTGTAAATCAGTTTCTGCCGGAGAATTTTTATCTGATCGTAAAAGCGGGGTGACCGTATCTGTAGGATTTCACGCTAGTATATTTAAATGATATAAAATCTGATTTACTAGAAATATATATGGTATTCTTTAGGGGTCCATTCTTGGTCTTCTGCTCTTTTTATTATACCCCAAAAATATAACACAAGTAACTAATAAAGGTAATTTAATATTATATGCTGACAACACAAGTGTGTATTTTCAGAGGAGAAACTTAGGTGAGCTATTGAGAATAGGACAAGAATTAGCTGAAAAATATGAGTTATGGTTTGAAGTTAACAAAATGAAAATAAATAAATCTAAAACAAAAACAGTGATTTTTAATACTAAAAATGAAAAAAAAAAAAGATAAATTGGAAGATAATAAATTAATAAATAACATTAATAAAAGGGAAATTGATTTCCTCGAGATAACAATAACAAAATATCTAAAATGGAAAGAAAAAAAAAAAAGAAAGAAAGAAAAAAGGGTGAGTTTTGAAATAGGATTGTTGAGAAGGCTAGCGAATGTAGTACCCAGAAACCTATTAGTAGGATTGTATTACCCATTTATATATAGCCACTTGAATTATTTCGATAGTATATGGGGAAATTCGAATAAAAATAATAAACAATTAAATCACTGCAAATAAAATTTATAAAATTAATTAAGGAAGGTAAAAGTTTAAATTATGATGTTTCTTTAGTAAATATAATATAATGCCGATAGAAAAATTTTATGAATCTAATATACTGGAAATAATGTTTGAGAGAATAAAAGAAAATAAGCGTAAGAACAGCATTATCATCAGAATTTTTGAAAATAGCCGAAATTCTAGAATTAAAAAAAAATTATGTACTCCAAAAATAAGAAAATAGCTATTACAAATGGAATCGAATACATAGGTATAAAAATTTGGAACAGTATGTCAGATACTTTTAAAAAAATCAATGATGATGTTAAACTTTTCGAAAAAGAATTAATGTCATATCTTATGAATGGAGTTTTTGCGTCAACAAATTAGGGTCCTTGACTTACTAAGCCACTATACTGATTTTTAGCGAGGACCAATCGTAAATCGTTTTGTTTTCTGTATTGTTTCTTTTGTTTGTTATTTGTGAAATTTATTTTGACTTTGATGTTTATGTAAAAT
>QLNU02015360.1:289013647-289044877 GCA_006491805.2 Dysdera silvatica
TTTATTGCGGTACACTCGAATAGAATCCGCAATATCCAATATATAAAGGGTGGTACGGACATTCTGGGACACCCTGTATACAAAGTAATTTATTTTGCCTAGGAAGAGGAAAACAGATGTATTACATAATGGAACTTGCGTAAATTGCAACTGGAATTCATAAGTGTAGATACATATGCAGTGGAAAATTACATACAAGCATGAGAGAAAAGGAAAGAGCACGACGTCCTCGGGACCCGAACTCAAGACCTTTATATTACATGTTGGATTCTCTACCAACTGAGCTAATGTCTATCTTCAAATTATCTTTCATTAAGGCTTATACAGACATACACAAGGGGGAAACATTTATACATATATAATCGATGTTACACAAGTTCATGGTCTATGCATAATCACTCATAGTTTAAGTGTGAAATAAGTTTAACTGATAAATTTCTAATGACTAATCAATTGCTAAATATCTCAATTAAGGTAACTCCATTTCAATATTCTTAGCATTGCATTTCCAGCTGTTATTGAAAGTGATAGCTTGTAGGTATAATAGTGACACGCGTAGTAGTTGAAAACACAATCTCTCGCAAAGTATTATACAGCTAACAGTATTTAAGCTATTGCCCGTACGTTTGGGCTACCACCGCCTTTGCAAAATTGAGACATTGTCAATTCCATGAGTGGGAAATCCGATGGAATAAATAGTCAAAACCAATCGTTCCTTATGAAAGTGATTGTTTTCATGGTCAATTCCATAAAATTGACAATTGTTACTGACCAACAGATTTCCAACACGGTGATTTTAATCATACACGACGATATTATTTAGTTACGAAAATATAAAATTTAATATATAAAATTTAATGCATAGATATATGAAGAGACGCTTCAAGATAAAAGATCTCACTTTCCAAATGAAAAATAGCACCCACCTACCCCCTCCTCCGGATTCTACACGTTATACCAGAATCAGTGACGTCACAAATAAAAAAAAATATTAATCGATAAAACGAAATTTACATCGATATTTGTATCCTTTCCGTATAATCGACTGAGGTAACTCTAGCCGCATTTTAAAATTGTTTTCGTTTGCAAACCCCAACGGGGTTTTGGCTTGAGGCCCGATTCGAAGCCATCCCTTTTCCCCTACGACAGGGATAAATAGCGGCCTATTGGGGAAGAACCTGATTAAAGACCGCGTGCGCCCTCTCGTGGTGTGACTGGCAACTAATGTTAATTACTACAGCTATTCGCCCCAAACAATAAATCCTAATAATTTCAATAATTCCGCTTTCTAGAGCAACGATGCTTTCTCAAAGTGGATAATTCGGGGGTGTTACCCACATGGAGAATTGTGAAAACACTCAAAATAAGATTTTAATACTCCGATTGGATTTAAGTAATTTTCTACCGTCCCTATGAAGCGATTTCTTATTCTGCGTACCTGAAAATTCAAGTATACCGAATAAAGTTTGTCGAAATAGACGGGCTTTATTTAAAATGGAAGAGACTTATTTTAAATACGCAAATAGGAAATGATAGCCAACATGTCTCTTTCACACACGTCAATCAAAAAATGTGTTATTAATAACGCGCATTAATTCAATATTCATTTTTTGTTTGTTAAAAAATATACGACCTTCACAAAATCGGATAATTACATACCTTTTCCAGTTACGAAGGAGTTATGGGGAAAAGTATGTAGCAACAATACAATACATTCATTATATAAATATATACAATTTTAATAGCATTTACGTTCTTTTTGCGGCATGTCAAGGTGGGCCACTTAAATTCAAATTAAGCCCCCATATTCTTACAATAGTATTATCACCTTCGTTTACGCCACTGAGATAGATAGATAGATAGATAGATAGATAGATAGATAGATAGATAGATAGATAGATAGAGTTGGACAAAAATATGGAAACACCTTACAATAACCATACAATCTTGACTAATATGATGTAGGACCACCTTTGGCATTCGGAACTGCTTGCAGTCTTCTTAGAATAGATAATAGATGTCCTGTATAGTTTTCAGAGTAATATCGTAGCATTCTTCATACAAAATACCAGCAAGTTCCTTTAATGATGATGGAGGTGGATATTGCGTTCGAATATGTTTCCAACACTGACAACAAGGGCTCAATACTATTGATATTGAGCGATTTTGGAGGCTATGGAAGATGTAGAACTTCATCTCGGCGCTCAGAAAACCAGTCCTGGACGATGAGAGCCATGGGAGCAGGAGCTTTGTCATCCTGATAAACAGTATCATCATCATCAGAGAAGGAACTTTGCACTATGGGATGAGCCTGATCACTCAAAATGCTAACGTGGTCATTGGCAGTGAGGTTTCCTTGCAGGGTAGTGATGGGTCCCGCAGAATACCGTGATGGCTGTCCATATCATGACGGAACCCCTCCTCCCCCAGGTTTCACTCTTGGTAGCAAAGAATTTGGGTTGTAAGCTTGGAATTGCGTTCACTAGACGTAAATTCGGACAGAAGTCAGAAACAGTTCACAACTCGACTCATCTGACTAAATGACCTTTGTCCATTGCTCCATAGTCCAGGTTTTATGACTGTGACACCACTGCCTTCTCTTAATAGCATTTTGATTATTAACGAGTGGTTTTGGAACGGCAGATTGTCCATAAAAATCTGGCTTGTACAGTTCCTTTCGTACTGTTTTGGTACTGATAGGATTTGTGAGCACGGTATTCAGCTTAGTTATTTTTGCAGCTGTAGACTTCTGATTTTGCATCACAACCTTAAGCAACGTTCGTCTGCCTCTGTCATTAGCACCCATTTCCATTTACGCTGGTGTTTGTCAGATGCGGTTTTTCCTGTCTTGCTGTATGCAGTCATCATCTTGGATACTGTACCTCGTGATACACCGAAAATTTCGGCTACCTTGGCTACAGAAACACCGATCATACGAGCCCCAACGATTTGGCTACATTGCAATTCCGTCAGCTCTGACGTCATTCACTCGCAACTACACACAGTGCTGTCTTGACTACACCGTGCCTATGTTTGCAACGTGTAAACGACTTTATATCAATAGCTGTATTATGACAAACAGATAGCGGCACCTAAAAACTCCACTATAGAACAACTATAAGGCACGAATTTTGCAAGGTGTTTCCATATTTTTGTCTAACCCCTGTATATATACAAACTGTGTCATAAAGAACCTCAAAGGACTGGAGTATTATCTATATTATAGCCGTTATTTGATAAAACCATATATATTATTAAAAAGAATGTAAGTTAACCTAAATCATTGATTACAACTGGAGACACACTGTATAATGATAAGACTAAAAAAAAAAAAAATACTGATAATTTCAATAGAAAGTATAAGTCTTTATTTAATATTTTCTAACCTACTGGAACTAAATAAAATGAACAACAGAATTTTCCAAACAATCGCTATCACAAAATCCCTCCAGCATCACAGATAAAAAGGCTAAATTTTATCCTCACCCCAAAGGGTAATAAATTATCCTTGGAGCTAAGGGCGGCCCTTATTAAAAGGGAATCGCGTTAGGATCCCGACCTAGGAAGAACGACGACGGCGGTTGATAAACCTCTCCCTAGTATTTGTGTATTAGGGTTGGCACGTGGGACAGAGCCAGTGCATCTAAAATAATTACGAGATCCAAGCTGGAAAGTCCTCTCGTGCTTTAGAAATTCCACGTTAATTATTTGGCCGGAATTCTCACAGGATCGGAATTCATTAAACAAAGTCCTAGCGCTCGATTCCCTCAATTCAGGGCCTTGGCAAAATAATGACTCCGCCCCCACTCGGCCCCACCCCCAGCCGATGAATCGGACCCTCCGAAAACCGCCTTTAAAATAACCCGTATTAAAACGGAAAAGTCCCCTTTAGAAACACATTGACTAAAAATGCCATTTAAATCTTCAGTATTTCAGTTAATTCTACGCTAAGTGTGAAAGCACTAACGGTAAAACTTCACGGTACTTTAACGGTAAAACTTCACGGTACAAAACTGTAACGGTAAAACTTCAATGATTCCGAATAGTGGACGTAATCTATGGACACCGAGACGAAGATAGATGTCGGGGCTAGGTGCACATAAGGGAAAGCATACTGAAATGATATGTCGCTCCCTCGAAGGGGCGTATAAATTTATATTTTAGAGGGGATGGATTTTTGCGCCCTTAGAGCTTCAAATATGATGTTACTCCATTAAAGAGGTGCCTATGAACAATTGTCTTCCTCTTACTACTGCAACGACTGCCCCCTCCCCGCAACTAATTTAACCATGGTCAGAGAAAGAGACCACCTTTTCACCCCGGGGACTTTTTTCTTACGACTTGTCAATTTCCTATTCGTTACAAGCGTCTTTCATAAGTTATCTCACCCTATAGTTATGGAGCAAAGCCTTAAACATCTTTTTAATGGAATTATCAATGATCTGAGAAAACAACCGACCAGGGATTAACTTCCGTCGAGAAATGTATCTGGCGGCAAAATTTTTGTGCCATATTTCATTGTGGATAAGTGTCTGTTTCCATCCACAGCTAGTCTGGTAATGGTCTATTGGCAATTTTTAAAAGACTCGGAGAAAGTAAAAAAAAAAAAAAATTTTTTTTTCAGGAGTAGACCAGAACGATGCCAAAATAGCTAATTGAGTTACTAGATCTGGAGATTTCTTTTAGCTCGTCTCTTATACAAACTTTTTTTTTTTTACATATTGAATTACATTATTAATTTGTATAATATTCACGAATTTTTGTTTTAAGAATTTAAGAATCGTTGGTACATAAATAACAAAATAGACCTTTGTGCAGTTTGGAACACAAGACAGTACAATAACATTTATTGGATTAAAGTTAATTATTTCAGAAAAAAACATAGCTTATTACAGCACTTGTGGCTAAATTAATTAAATTATACTTAGAGCCTTGTTTTTGTTTTCAGGAATTTTTGACAACTAAACAAAGGAGTCAAGATATAGGCAGCAGAATCTATGGAAGGTCTTGCAGCCAGTCAAAGACTGTGGAAAAATAAGAATAAGTCAGAATAGAATTTTCTGATTCTCATAAACTCTTCACCTAATTATCGGTTTTCATCACTGAAAGGGGTTTGTTGTTTACTGTTTATAATCATTCTAGGAAACTAATTTATTTGAAGAAAAAAATAACAATGAAAAAAACATTTCGTCAATAAAATGTGTGACCTTTACGTGACCATCTTTGGGTGAAATAGAGCAGAAATCCAAGTTCCTAAAAATATAATTTCATTCCATTCTACTAATACCTTTCATAGCTTAATTTGACTGTTTCCCCCGTC
This sequence comes from Dysdera silvatica, assembly GCA_006491805.2. Classification (NCBI taxonomy): domain Eukaryota; kingdom Metazoa; phylum Arthropoda; class Arachnida; order Araneae; family Dysderidae; genus Dysdera; species Dysdera silvatica. The sequence continues at coordinate 289,018,968 of QLNU02015360.1, forward strand.
ATAATCATTTTCTGTTGAGTAGAAAGTGACGATAGGTTAAAGATTTTAATATTTGGGAAGTGTGTATGGTATATTAGTATCTAAAAACATATTACAGTAGTGAAAGTGACAATTAAAATATGTAGCATTTCTAAGCAAACGAGAAATAGATTTTGGGACAAATTAAGATTTCAATAACAAGAAGTTATTAATACAATTCGAGATATCAATAGAGCACATCGCTTTATATAATAAAACGGACAAGAAGGATAACCAAACATAGGCGTAGGCAGAAAGTTCATAAGGGGGTTATAGGCTTAATGGGAGGGGTTACAGAGCTACAACTCATATATTCCTATGTTAAATATACAAAATTTCATTGCGATGGAGGGGGGTTGCAACCCCCATAACCACCCCCTGGCTATGCCTATGTAACCAAAGCTTCTGTGGTAATCAGAAATTACAAAAATCTAGCAACTCAAATTAGTAAATTTTGGGTTTTATTGAGCACAGCTGGATTAACCATCAAGTTAAATAAATGCATGTTTAAGACGTCAGGGGAAGGGGGGCATCATATAAATTTTCCATTGAAGAATTTACCGTGGACCACATGGTGCAAAAGGGGCTCCCACAACAAATGAAAATTTTATAAGGTAAGCCTTATCTCTAATAAGTATCGTGGAAGTTGGTTTACGTAATTTCAGTTTTGAGGGCTTAATTAAAGACTTTGTTATTGAAAACGTGGGGAGAAGATTTTTAAATATAAGTAAAGTAGAAATATACAAAATAACCATTATTTTCCGTGCTTACTGTACGTTTTGTTTCAGTTCAAAAAACTACACATTTTATTTTAATAGTTTTATCAATAATAATAATAACAATTTTATTTCCCATGCTCTACCTTCACAATCGATTCTCAATAAATTCTATTCAACATTTACAAAGGGTTGACCCATTGGAGACATGAATGGCACGGCGGGAAATACATAAAAACGTACGTTAACTCCTGTATTCCCAAGGTTACACCTGTAGTTAATTTGTTCTAGTTAAAATATGTGTTTTTACAAGAGATTTAAATCTAAAAATATTTCTGCAATCCTGTAATGACTCCGGCCGCCGGTTCCAGTATTTAATACCATAAAAATTTATGTTTTTTTCTTCCATTCTAGTCCTTATTTTAATAGGTTCATATTTCCCCATTGGTCTTATAGTTTTAACATTTACTCTTTCTTTTCAAATTACTGTATTCGTATGTTTACTCATTTGCTTTTATTCATATATTATTTTCAAAATATTTAATTCATGCATTTCAACAGCATTAAGTGTTCTATATTTTTTATTTCTTCTCTTTGCTGATTTGATATATTTGTTGTAATTGTAAGTGCTCTATCCATAATTGACTGTACTATCTTATTTTTACTAGTTCCCATATTTCCCCAAACACAATTTACATATATTTAATGACTGTTTACTAATGCATAATAAAGGTTTATTGAGATATCCACTGGTATTTTGTCCATGAGTCTGGATATAGTTCCTGCTCCTCCACCCATTTTTTTACATACTGTTTCAATGTGTTTGTTCCAAATCAATTTGTCATCAATTAACACCCCCAAAAATTTCTATTCCTCTGTTCGCTTAATTTCATAATCCTTGATACTTAATTTATAGTTCTCAATCCCATGTATCCCTATATTTGTATGTTTAAATATGTATTTTGTTTTGTTTGTATTGACAAATAATTGTTTTTTTTTCTAAACCAATCATATAGAATGCCTAGTTTTTCCTCAGCTTTTGTAAATAATCCCTCTAAGGTTCCATCTCTAATTAATAGACTCGTGTCATCCGCATACATGTCCACCTCCTCAACCTCCATAGTGATATCATTAATATAAGTTAAAAAAAGTAATGGACCGAGGATGGAGCCCTGCGGCATCCCATAAGAATTTTTCCTGTGTTTAGAATTAATCTTTCCGATATTAACCACTTGATACCCATCAGTCAAATAACTATCAAATAATTTTAACACCGTACCTCGTATTCCATCGTTCTCCATTTTTTTTAATAATCCTTCTCTATCCAAAACATCAAATGCCTTAGAGAGATCGAAGAACAGTCCTATTACATATTCATTTTCTTCTATTTTATTTTGAATTTTTACGATAGTTTTTAACAATATGTCACCTGTCGATTTTCCTTTTAGGAAGCCAAATTGATTTTGAGATAGAATCTTATTTTTTCCAAATAATCAATTAATCGATTTTATATAATTTTCAATACTTTGTAAAATCAATGACTTTTAGATATTGGTCCTAAAATTGTTGATATCATTTTTCCCTTTCTTAAAATAGGAATTACTTTAGAAATTTTTCATTTATTTTGGTATTTCTGACTCAGTATTTTGTCCATCTGGGGGGATCAAATTAAACAGGGGGTGTTTAGACCTCTCTGTAGGGAAAACTACTTGGCCAATTTCACCCAAATTTCGTACACATGCTCTCCTGAGTATGCGGTTTTGATTTCTGAAAGAAAAAAAATGAGTTCATATTTCGGCCGCTAGATGGGGGAATGGTGCTGCGGAGCAGGCAATTTATTAATATTAACAACGAAAAAGTGTTTTAACATGCAATAACCTTTATTGCAATCACATGAAATTAACTACAAATTACAGTATACCGTAGGATAGTAGGTATGACTAAAAAAAGATTTGTGCAATAACTTTATTGCTATCATATGTGGAACCACACTATCATCACAGATACGGCTCGATATGTCCCCCGTCTCTTTGCTCTAGAAATTGCATTCGATGCACAACACATTCCACGGCAGAACGTAACTCATTCGCTTGGAGGTGGGATACATGTTGCGAAATTCTGTCTTTTAAGACTGCTAAGTTCGGAACATTGCCTTTATAAACGCAGCTCTTTAAATATCCCCACAGCCAAAAGTCACAAGGGTTAAGATCGGGTGACCGAGGCGGCCAAGATGTTGAAAATGACCTGCTAATCACTCTGTCATCCGAAAAGTTTTGCCGTAATAATGTTTGAACAGGCAACGCGATGTGCGGGGGTGCACCATCTTGCATGAAAATTGTAGTGTCAAGACAATTTCTCTGTTGAAGCAAAGGAATGACAAAGTTCCAGAGCATAAATGCATACCTAGAGCCAGTAACAGAACATGTCATTGGCCCCGAGGCCGTATTTTCTTCAAAGAAGTAAGGACCAATGACGAAAGATGAGGTGAAGCCACACCACACTGTCACTTTTGGAGCATGCAACGGAATTTGTTGATGAACGTGGGGATTTGTGTCAGACCAAATACGGCAGTTACATGTGTTTACAGCGCCATTCAAGTGGAAATGGGCCTCATCACTCCACAGTATCTGCCAAGGCCATTCATCATCCACTGTCATCCGAGCAATGAACATCAAAGCAAATGTTTTCCGCACGTCATTATCACCAGAAAGCAATTGCTGAGTGTGGGCTATCTTATATGGATAAAACTTCAGGACATTTCTCATAACTCTCCACACTGTCGTATATGGCATGTCCAATTCCCGTGATATCGCACGTGCACTACTGCTACCATGTGCACTTGCTGTTCCCTACTCCACTGGAGTTGGTTTGCGGCATCGTCCTGGTTTAACGGTGAATGTTCCGCTCTTTTCGGAATGCAAGATTATTTTTCGAAGATTTGTAATCGTTAGAGGGCCTCTGCGTAAACCTTTTACCTGCCGAAATGCTTTAAATGCAGCAGAAGCATTGTTATTTCGTTGATAAAAGAGCTTAACAAGTAACGCGAGATCTGGTAAAGTTTCATGACGGAGTCCTCGTATGGTGGAAAAATGCTTCACGACTCCTTATATAGGCAGAGGATGTTGCGCATGTTAAGTAATATGTAAATTGCCTGCTCCGCAGCGCCATTTCCTCCCCTAGCGGCCGAAATATGAACTCAATTTTTTCTTTCAGAAATCGAAACCGCATACTCAGGGGAGCATGTGTATGAAATTTGGGTGAAATTGATCAAATAGTTTTCTCTACAGAGAGGTCTAAACACCTCCTGTTTAATTTGGATCACCCGGTATATTAAAATCACCCACAATACAATTATTGAATACATACAATATACATATACACACACACACACATATATACATATTATTGTATACAATTATTGAATTTTAGTGCTTGAGAAATTATTTTATGTATTCTTTCAAGAAATTGTACGATATGACCCACTGGATGCCTATATATAATTATGTACACAATACCATATATTATCATTCCCACTATCTTTATATTCACATCTGAATATTCAAAGTCCTCCAGATATTCTATACTACTGATTTTTTCGGAGGTATATATCAATAGACCTCCCCCTCTTTTTTTCACTCTGAAAATCGAGTATTCATTATATCCCTCTATATATGTTGCTGAGTTTTCTGTTTTCAACGTTTCAGTAATACAAATAATCTCAGGATGACACATTGTTCTTATTAAATTTTCTATTTGTTCCATTTTGATTCATTACACTTCTTGCTTTCATGTAGAGGATCCTTAGTTCAGATACCTGTGTTTTAGATTGATTATTGTCTAATTCTATTACTCTATTAACTCTAAAATTTGTCTTTAATTTTCCCCCTTTTTTATTTTATTATATTTTTGATTTTTAGAATTTAATTGCATATTGTCAAGATCCTCCACAGAATATATATATTCAAATTTCTTTATCCTCCCTTTCTCTCAACATTACTCTCCCATTTTTTGTCCATTCAATCCTCCAATTTCCTTGTTTCTTAAATTGTATTACTTCATTTAACATATGCTTGTTATGATTAGTCAAATGTTCGTTAATATATGTCTTTTTGTCTGGATCCAATCCCAGGATGTTAGTAGTGAGTTCAGCATTTTTTCTTCCTCTCCAGAATTCATTTTTTGTTTTAATGTCACTAAATCTAATAATTATATTTTCACCCTTCCCTTTAAGTCTATGTATCACTTGGATATCTTTCTCCTTAATTTGGATTTTCAGCTTTTCATCTATAATATTATCGTTTAAAATAAATTGAATTACTATTACACATATTGCTATTTTACCAGTGTTTAACCTTTTGTATGTAAATTTCTCCCTGGTACTCTGTATTTTATTTCTATTACACACATATATATAGAAACGTTCAAGTATATGTAAGCATCTTGTGGAGGGGGGGGGGCGAGGTATTGCTGTTGATCTATTTTCCTATGTTAGCCAATGTTAATTTTTGCTTACTATAAGGGTGGGGGTTGAAATGGCCAAAATATTGCTTACGTAATACTTGAATTTCTCAAACTCCTGAATATTACGAAAGTCTCTCTCTTAGATACGAGCTGGGAGTAGCTTATAAAAGTAACAGTGTAGTTAGACTTAAAAGACTTGGAGACTTATGAGTTTAGCTGTATATATATTTACATTTAAGGTTTTACTTATGACAACAGAAGAACTATTAAACTATTTTTACCCAGCTTATGAGGAGAAAGAGGGCATCTCTCTTTCTCGGAGAGAAAATGGTATTTGGAAAAGTGAAAAGAGAAAAATAAGAAGTGTTGGGCAATTTGGTATTGGATTGTTTTTCTTCCAAAGGACAATGAAAGCGTTTAAAAATGAGTTCTAAAGAATATTATTTTTACCCATTTCATAAGAAGGTGCTAAAGGAACTACAGATATGTCATTTGCAAAATAAAGTTCTTTACATGAAGGAAATACGAAATGATACAGTAAAATAATTAAGAAATAATAATCCACTCTGACGGCGATAAGCTGATGTATAGAGGCTTATTTTGTATAAGATGGTGTAAAAGTAGAGATGATTTTTTCCCCTAACGCCCGCCATTTTTGATTATCTAGCCATTTCGTTGTCTGGCAAATAAAAACTGCCAGATAAATATGGACATTTGTCAGTTGTTCTGCATAGGGGCGTCATGACAGGCAACGGATATCACCCCACAATATATTTACATCCAAATAAGCTTACTTGGTAGTTGAAATTATAATTAGCGGGAGCAGAGGCAATGAAAGCGATCACTGGACGCTCTTCTGAAGATCTTATTAGAAAATATATTTAGAAAGCAAACAATTTGATTCCTAAAAAAAACGTTTGATCACTTTAGAAAACTGCCACAGACAGCAAACAAAATATCCGCGATTAATGTACATTACATCAGATACTTATATTTGTACAGAAAACGCTTTAGTTTAAGAAAATAATGCATTCTTTTTCCATTTCTATAGGAGTGAAATTACATTACTGGACAAAGAAATAGACGACAATATTGACAAGACAATAGCTCACGCTGTGGTGTTTTCTAGTAATACAGAATAAATCTTCGATGCTATTCTACGATTGTTTTACTATTAAGTAAGTACTCGTCTTCAGAAAGCTCAACGAATCGTAAGTCTTATACCTTTCGCACGATATAGACAGATGTGGGAACCATAAACTTTGACCATATATATATATAAAAGAGATAAAGAATAGCTGTTATTTCGTAGCTTGAAATTATCTGAGAAGGCTCAATAAAACTGCTTTTACGTTTGGAAGGCTTGTATATTTCAGATTTAAGTTTAATGTAAGATTCCTCAAATTTTGTTTCATTTATATTTACAATGATAGTACATAGTTATTAGGGAGTAGTTCTTAGTCTTATTTTTGGAGATATTGTGTAATTTTGTTTAAATACAATTACGTGATGTATTTTAAATGTAAAATGACAATAGAATAATAAAATTTCACCATCTAATCACGCCATACCATCGGTGTTGGTATCACTACGCCAATAAACGTTGATTGATATTGTTGTTTGATTTAATCTGCGTAGTGTTCGATTTATATAAATACATATGCTGCAACGGGCATTTCGATCAATTTAATACCAGTCTCTTTGCAATTTGGTTTAAATAGTAGTCTATGTACTACACCATTCTGCGAAATAACTGGCAACAATATATATACGTTCGTAAAGAGATTATATATTGTCCTTCGTAGCTCAGTGGGTAGAGCCTCCGCCCGGCAAGTGGAAGGTCGTGGGTTCAGGTCCCACCGAAGGCAGAAATATTTATTTTCTTTCGAACGTTTCACCATCTAATCACGCCATACCATCGGCGTTGGTATCACTACGCCAATAAACGTTGATTGATTGACATTGTTGTTTGATAGAATAGTATAACTCTAATAATAATATTGATAACAACTTAATAATAATATCGATAACTTAATAATAATATTGATAACAACTTAATAATAATAATGATAACAACTTAATAAGATAACAACTTAATAATGATAACAACTAATAATATTGATAACAACTTAATAATAATATTGATAACAACTTAATAATAATATTGATAACAACAACAATTAATAATAATATTGATAACAACTTAATAATAATATGATAACAACTTAATAATAATATTGATAACAACTAATAATAATATTGATAACAACTTAATAATAATATTGATAACAACTTAATAATAATATTGATAACAACTTAATAATAATATTGATAACAACTTAATAATAATATATTAATATATATGCAATAACTATCCCTCAACTGCAACATCTGATCGAAATAACCGAAACTTTCTCAAAGGACATAAAAATGGAATTTGGATTCGAGAAATGCAAAATACTGAGTAACACCAAAGCATCTATGCCAACTGCAATCGAGCTTGAGGAAGGTGGGAGGATGTAAGTTATGAAAGAACAAGAAACATACAGATATCTTGGAATATTGCAAGCTCAAAGACAATAAAGTTAAAGCCAAACTATCCCAAATCTACAAGAACAGATTAACATTAACCCTGAAGAAAAGACTAAATGGAAAACATACCACACGAGCAATAAACACATATGCAATACCAATACTTGGGTATTCCTTTGAGATTATCAAGTGGACAGACACTGAGTTAGAAAACCTGTAACGAACAATGAGAACACTTCAGATCAGATGTAGACAATTACATCCAACATCAGCAGGTGAAAGAAACACTCCCACAATGTATAGAAGGACGTGGACAAGTGGATCTGAAAGACCTACACAACACCCAAATTTTAAAAATTTAAGAAACTATTTCCATGACAAAAGTTCATACTCTCCTTTGACCCAACCCCACTCAAACTCAGTACAGATAATGAAGTACCTCGATCACACAGCAATAATAAGTTGAATACATGGGCAAGTAAAGTATTGCATGGCAGGCATTATAACGACCTGCAAAATGTCCATATCGACAAAAAAGCCTCAAACGCACGGTTAACACATGGAACTTTACAGCCTGAAACTGAAGGTTTCATGATTGCCATACAGGACCAAGTTATCCGGACAAAAATCTACATAAAATACATCCTGAAGAAAATCTTGGACAACAATAGATGCATGTCGCCAGTGCCACTTAACCACAGATACAATTCAACACATTACAGCAGGTTGTAAAATATTAACACAAACGATTACACGCATAGACATGATCAGGCGGCAAAATAATTCACCAAAAGTTAGCCATCAGGACTGGCTTAATAAAAACTAAATTACCCTACTACCAGTATATGCCAGAAAGTATTTTATAAAATGAAACACACAAGCTGTACTGGGATAGGGCAATAATAACTGACTAGACAACACCACACAACCATCCAGGTATAACTATAATTAATAAAATTAGCCAAACTGCAAGTATATATAGTAATCCCAGACACAAACAACATACAAACCACATCACAAAAAAATCACAAAGTATCAAGATCTTAAATTTGAAATTAAAGACATGTGACATATGGAAACTCGTCGGTTTAGATCGCACCGAACTTAGAAATATTTATTTTCTTTCGAACGTTTCACCATCTAATCACGCCATACCATCGGCGTTGGTATCACTACGCCAATAAACGTTGATTGATATTGTTGTTTGAGTTGACATTGTACTTGTCATTTTGTCAGTCACAGGTCACAGAAGCTTGGAAACACTTGAAATCGGCCACAGTTTTAAACACATACCGAACAGTTAGGAAGTTCCTCAACATAACACCCGAATAACCTACAGTGGGAAGTCTCGACTATTTGTCGCTGACCGTTTCAAGTCTGTACCGCAAAATCCGAGAACACGCACACAATAATAATGTATTAATAACAATCTAATAATAAATATATACGAGAATAATTTAATGACAAACAATAACAATATAATAAATAATAACTAAGAAAATAATAAATAATAGTCATTAAAATATACAATAGTGTACAAATTTCTTGCTACTCGTAATGAATTCGACAAAATGACAATGAAACAACAAACAAACTTGACAAAGGGAGCAGTTGGCTCCCGAAACGTCGTGTTTTTAAACCTTACGCCAGTGTCGAAATAACTGTTTGTTATGGAATCTCCTGGTGAAACTCTGTATTGAATTTATTAAGTCACTAGGTAGGGGTCTGGGTTATCTATTGGCAAAGCCTCTGTAAAACGTTTTCGCTCTTTGTTTTCCTGAAATCTGTGGAATTGGTAGGAAATCGGGGGAGCTATCTTTAGAATTTCGGTTCTTTTTCCTCACGGTTCTCGATGTCAATCTTACTCTTTTATCGCTTATTAGCACTTATTATCCTTCTCAACTTTCTCCACAATGACGAGTTATTCGGAATAGCATTTGAATTAGTGACAGTGACGAGTTATTCGGAATAGCATTTGAATTAGCGACAGTGATGAGTTATCCAGAATTAGCGACGAGTAAATCAGGGTATAATTATTTTGTTGCTCATGAGAACTAGACGGGACCGAAAAGAAATGACGACTTATTGAGGTTTAACTGTATATTAATTGTTAATGTTTTCCTGTTGCCGTAAAGATATAGATTGTTTTCATTTCGGAAGAAATAGACCTAAGTTTTATCGCACCAATATATGTCTCCAGTATTATGATAATTACAAAGCAACAGCATTTTTTTTTATTTGTTGTCTATTTAAATTTTTTATGTAAAATTATAGGTGGTGAGAGAAAAACACTCCCTCCCAATATTTTTTTTTAAATTGCTTCCCTTGCTCTGCGGAAAGGAATTCAAGAAACCATGCCCCTAGTTCATTTGAAATATACACGTCAACAAACATACTTTACTCAGAAATAGGCATTGTTGCTCAAAATCCGGGCAACAAGTATCAGTAAGGTATATACACACACACACACACACACACACACACACACACATATATATATATATATTATTTTTTATTTTTTTTCACGGTGGTTGACTTAATTTTGATCACCGGCGTCCACTTTTGACAGAATGGTAGTGAAACATACAAGTTTATGTACATTTCGAGAGGCAAGAATCACATATCTGTAATGTCGTTTGTTTTATTAAGATTCTTTTCGCGTCCTTTATTCGAAAACAATGTGTTGAAATTTTAAAATAAAGTCATAGTTTCTAGCACCCTACGTCACATCAGGTATCCGTGATTTAGATTTCCAACATGGGATCGATTTCTAATTTAAACTATCCTAACATAGTTTCGTATTATTGCTGGCATCACCGCCTTATGAATTCCACATGATTTAAAGTAAGGATGTCTCGCAGCCGACGGGAAAAAAGCCCCCCAAATGTGCAACGTTCGCGAAATTTCGAAGAAACTTTCATCAAAAAAGAGCTCCAGAAACCATTAAAAATGGAACGCACAATCTTTTGGGGCTCAGTTGAAGCTGGGAGGTATGGGATTACATTCTTCATTTTTTATGTTTCTTCTTGACAGAATGTAACGTATGACGAACAGCCCCCGCCGTCGGAGAAAGTGGGGGGCCCACAAATCAGACAGGGGCCTGGTGTCCCCCTCTACTCGTGATTTATCCTCCAGATGCCAATGAGAAGCTAAGTGCGGGATTTACTGCCGAGAGGGATGCGGGATGCAGAACGAAGATTCTTGGAATCAGGCTTGGCTCCCTCCACGTGCCTTTGGCGTTTATTTATTCGTTCTTGGCGGGGTTATATATTGTTGAAATATGTATCTCCATACACCCTTCCATCCCTATTATTTCAATTATCGCACGTTGTTTTAAACATTTTCACTGGAATAACAAAAGAACGGCGCGTTATCGCTGTTAGGCATATACGCTACGGTCGATATGTATATATAGTATATAAAAAAAGAAAGAAAAAAAAGAGACCATCTGCCCAGTATTGGACAATAAATTTACTATTGTTCACGCGTGAGTTTTAGGCATTGTTATATGATGCATTATGTAGCCGATGTAACATATAGCAAAAGCATTTTCAGGCTAAATTTATTCAAATTTGGTCTAGTCGTAGAATGACGTGAAATGATTGAAAGAGCAGATAAATGGTGAATGAAAAAGAAGTTCCCCACCTAGACTTCTTTACATTTAAATTTTTGCCATTATATCTTTGTATGGGTCGTGTGAAACTTATGGGCAATGTGGCGCGCTTGGCTATTACAAACTTGGCGACATTTGAAGACGTAACTTCCGCAAGAATAACCCTTTTCCACATTTTTTCCTTCTCTTGCAAGGGATGATCCACACTCATCGTTGATGCATGAGAGAAAAGGGATTTTTCTTTTTCCCTCCCGCTTCCAGTCGGGGAAGGGGGATTTTGCAGAAATTTAAAGTGTCAACCAAAATGTATGGTCACCCCTCACGACGCCTACCTCCCTCTCAATGTATTTATATATGCGGACGGTGAAATTATTCTTTATTTTTCGCATATTTCTCTTTTTTTTCTATTTTTCATTTCTCTAGTTTGGCAACTACAAAGTCGTTTCCCAGAATGCCTCGTTTCTTTCTTTTTCAATCTAGGAATCGATAAATTTTCATATATTCTTTAACACGAAAGAACGACGCTGGAGAAAAAAGCCGAAAAATTAAAATACCAGACAGCAGGGAAGGGATAGTTGTAAGAAATAAATTATATAGAACTGGGAGAAAACGCAGACACGAAATTGGTGACAAAAAAATATTTTTAACGGAATGTTTATCTCTCAGTTAACAAAAACTAGCTATCGCTTCTAAAATTTCATTAGTATTATTGTTTGTTAACCCAAGCTTAAAAGTGATGGTTGGTTAGTTTCAAAATTAAATATAAATTAATTGCGAAGAAAGTGATTGCATGAATACCTTGTCTAATGTCAATTACTACATGATGTCATCATTGTCAACAATGCATAGTTTGAGTTTTTTAGTTGCATCATGTTTATTTAACACTTCTACTTGCATTTATTTTAGATTATAATATATTTCATTCAGTTCTTTATCAATTCATGTATCACATACCATTCTAATTCATTTGTACTTTTCAGAAATTGATTAAAACCCCAATAAAACTTGGTTTTCTCCACGTCGATTGCACATACATATTTCATATTCATTTAGGTAAATATATCAATTTTTTTACATACGTATTTATAGCAGAATGTACCATAAAATATCTATAATAAATATGCAACTTCATTCATCTTTTTGTTTTGTTTTTGGTAAAAAGTAAGACTAGCCTCATAAAGTTATTGCATAATTGCAATGCTATCTATGGACATTTCAACCATATTCTTGTACACTGAAGTGCCGCAACACGACGTGGCATGGACTCGACTAATGTCTGGAGGTATCCTGGAGACAATTCACACCAGGAATCCTGCAGGGCAGTCCACAAATCCATAGGAGTGCGAGGTGTTGGAGATCTCTTCTGAACAGCACGTTGCAAGGCATCCCAGATATGCTCGATAATGTTCATGTCTGGCGATTTAGGTGGCCAATGGAAGTGTCTAAAGTCAGAAGAGTGTTCCTGGAGCCACTCGGTAGCAACTCTCGATGTGTGGGGTGTCGCATTATCATGCTGAAATTGTCCAAGTCCGTCGGAATGCACAATGGACATGAATGGGTGTAGGTGATCGGACATGATGCTTACGTACCTGTCACCTGTCAGAGTTGTCTCTAGACGTATCAGGGGTCCCATATCACGCCAACTGCACACGCCCCATACCATCACAGAAGCTCCACCAGCTTGAACAGTCCCCTGTTGACATGTAGGGTCCATGGATTCATGAGGTTGTCTCCATACCCGTACACGTCCATCCGCCTGATGCAATTGGAAACGAGACTCGTCAGACCAGGCAACGTGTTTCCAGTCATCAACAGTCCAATGGCGGTGTTGGCGGACCCAGACGAGGCGTAAAGCTTTGTGCCGTGCAGTCAACAATGGTACACGAGTGGGCCTTCGGCTCCGAAAGCCCATATCAATGATGGTTCGTTGAACAGTTCGCACGCTGACACTTGTTGATGCCCCAGCATTGAAATCCGCGGCAATTTGAGGAAGTGTTGCACGTCTATCTCGTTTAACGATTCTCGTCAGTCGTCGAATGTCCCGTTCTTTCAAGGTCTTTTTCCGGCCGCACCGCTGTCGGAGATTTGATGTTTTACCGGATTCCTGATATTCACGGTATACCCGTGAAATGGTCGTACGCGAAAATCCAAATTTTGTCGCTATCTCGGAGATGCTATGTCCCATCTCTCTTGTGCCGACTATAACGCCACGTTCAAAATCACTTAAATCTTGATAACCTGCCATTGTAGCGGCAAGAACCGATCTAACAGCTTTGCCAGACATCTATTTTCTTATATAGGTTCTGCCGACCGCATCGCGTTACGCTGATTGGTTGCAAAGCTCCGTTATTTGCATACGCACGCCTGTACCAGTTTTTCTGGCACTTCAGTGTACTTCACCCTTTGAAAAACCCGGAGATACTACTGCTGGCAATATACACATCAAACCATCTATGAAGTTAAGAACTGGATTGAATACTAAAACTGTTTTTCACCTAACTAACTTCTGTATAATTTTGTATCGAAGTAAATCGTCTCCCACTGAAAATATATTGTCTCCTTTATGTCATATAAATGTAGAATACTTGTGTACAGATGTATAGTAAAACCGAGTTAGGGAACAAAAGACCTATATAATGAATCAGTTACGTTTCGCTTTAAACGGCAAGGATATGAATGCTTCCGAATAAATAAAAACCACCTGACAATGAACGCATACGAATTTAAACGCAAATCATATTTTAATACGAGGCTAAGCATGTGTTACTGATTCTTCAATTGCTCCAGAATACCATGCTTTCCGGACAGACCTCAAAGTCATCGATAAATACGATGATCAGAGGATTTATTCTTCTAATTAATAAACCATTAGAAAAAATTCCTTACGAAATCGAGAAACCACGTTCCATTAAAACTAAGCTTGGTATCCCATGCTGATGCATATACAGCCCTGACTGGATTTAGCTTAAAACCAAAATAAACGCAGAAAATTCTTATATACAGAAATCAAAGGATAAGAAGGTTTATATTAACTACTAAAATTTCGTCATCAGCCCAAGCGAAGTGATAAAGGGAAGAGTAGTTCTCGAAACGTTACGAAACCTTTACTTAAATGTTAGGCTAGTGAGGAAATTACACTAGTTATATGGTAAACATGGGCGCCTATACGAGTACTTCTAGGGAGGCTGATAAAAATTAACGAGTATTTCTAGGGCGTGCTGAGAAAAATTATTACCTCCTTCTCAAGACTGTCAAGAATTTTAGTGAATGTACAAGATACCAAAACGCTACAAAAATAATTGATACTGCTTGACAATTAGTAATGAGCTAAAAAGTACCTTATTTTAAAATGTGACTGTAAAACTTTTGAAAGTAAATGCATAGCAGGTTCGGGCAAATAAAATTTTTAAATGGCTGGGGCGGGAGGGCTGGAGTCCCCTCTGTCCTCAATATGGGCGCACATGATGGTAAGCCCAGGGAAGGCGTTGTATTCTTTTGTTAGAAGCTGTATATGATATGAAAATATGTCTCTGAATTCAGGGGCTAGAATCCATTAAACAGTTATTAATGCTGATACGCGTATTTGCATTAAATTTGCATATACAAGTATGTGTAGGCAAGTATTTAAATATACAAGTACGTGTACAAGCAAGTATTTACATATACAAGTACGTGCACAAGAAATATTTACGTATACAAGCACAAATATATATTGTTCTAGACTAATTTAAAGAAATTCTTTGCATAAATTAATTGTGATTATTCAGGCAATAATTTTGGTTCCAAGACAGAAGTTAATAAATGGTTAATGGTTAATTAAGTTAAAATGGTTAATGGTATCAAAATTTCCATGGGATTTTGTTCGAGTGTGCCTCAATTATAACAGATTAAAATATTATTAGTAAATTGCAATTTTTACATAGAGATATTAACTATATTTTAACTTCGTTTAAATTATATTATTTTGTGTGCTCTAGATGTGATGCGCTACCGAAGGTAAAATACGATGAGTTAAAGCAAACAGATATTATCAGTTTGAGATGGACAAGTTGCAACTGAACATTGGTCACCAGGTCACTATCTGAAAATGAAGTACTCAGAACTCTGTCCTCTCTAATCAATTTCGGTGAAGTCTCACATCGCACAATACATTAACATATTTAATAAAAATTATGAGATTGTCTGACAAATTAACAGAGAACTTTTCCCTAGTGCCTCTTTCTAATACTACTATAGCAACATATTTATAATTATACTGCACATTTTATTTTGTTAAGTTGTATGAGTAATAGCTTTTATGTACAATATTTTCAAATACTAACTTTTATGATATAAAACTAATTATGCAATCATTGAACAAAATTGTCAACGCATATCATTTTTACAATATTCTAAATATGAATACAAGTACACTATGTAAACTAGTGGATTTTTATTAAAACTTCAATAATTTTTTAACAGGCAAATAAGGTGATTTATAAACATACCTCCTGAAAGAGCAATTTTTTAAAAAATAGAGCAAAATTGTCGTATATAAATTTTAGTCTTTGCCAGAGAACATATCCAACTTAAATAAATATTCTTCTTCTAAAAGCCTAATGTAAATATTTTAACTAAACGAAAGGGATGCATCAACAATAACTCTGGTTTTAAAACGCTATAAAATTAACGAACATTTTTAACGAAATTGAATTAAATATTTGAAATGACCAATATTAAATAATTTGATTGATTGCTTTTAGAATTCCCATTTGATTGAATTTTTAGCATTTTGGAACGATCTTTTAGTTATTCTTTGGTTAGCTAAAACCTTTCCATGATCAGTGCCATTGGTGAGAAAAATACAGGTTCCATAAAGATGAAATGGGGACCCGATGAAGACTATATAACTCCGTATGTACATAACGGTTTTATTTACCTTGATTTTTTTAGCATTTTATATTCAAACTGTGCTTTTATCATTTGTTTGTAATTGGTTTTAAATGTTTTGCTTTGATTTTTACTACTTTTTGCAATTGTAATTTGCGTTTATGATTTACATAAAAAGTATTTATACATTTTTCATCCTTGCAGTCGCAGTAAAGTGTAATTTATCTTGCAAGTAATAATAATTAATTCGTATGGATAATCCCCTAAATGTTTTTGGTAATTAACCAATAATAAACTATTTCATAATACTGTGATTAACCAATGTTGTTTTTTCTATATGGCGTAAACATTTGTATGGCACGTTATTCCTTTGTATTCTGGGGGCATTCAAGTATTACGTAAGCATCTTTGGGGGAGGGGCGAGTCTGAACCATGCTTATGTAAGATACAGAAAATAATAAAACTAGCGCATAGTCACGAAATGACAACTGAAAATGGCAGAACTGAAATACCTGGTTATATGACACACTGAGAGTAGAAGCAGGGTTTAAGCTGGCTCAAAACATGCTGTCGCAAAAATGCTAAAATGGGAAAAAAGTTGTAGCAAAATGCTAAAAAATATTAGTAGCTTTCGTTGCTCGAAAAATCGTATCAATGAAATTATTTATATCAACAATGCTTAACAGGTGCTGTTAAGAATTTTGAAGAGGAAACAAAAAGGAACAAGAAAAGATCGCTGAAGTGCGAAACGGATATTTTGGATTCGGGGAATCCTAAATTGCTTGTCGCATTTTCGCGATGGTCAATAATTTTTTCTTTGCATTTTCGAGCAACTCGTCGCATTTTGCGAAAAATGCGACTGCAGCTTAAACCCTGAGTAGAAGTCACAAAATATAAAATACACGTAATCACATATAAATATTTAATTATTTAAACCAATGGCCTTCAACCTTTGCTCGCTCTAGGGCCCACTTCTAGTGTTCCTGTGCCCAACCCTGTCATTTTTAAATTATATATAATAAATATATTTTATCAAATCCACTTCTTATTTATTACACACCATTTGCTTACGACATAAGAAATATTAACAATAAAAATATAACAAAATACTTTATAATACCACCAAAATATCTATTAAGAGCTTATTAAAACTTTTTTAAATGCGATATTGTTTGCTGTGATTACTCTGTATTTATGAAAAAGCATTTCATATTATAACAAACTTATAAATAAGTGCATACATGGAGACAAAAAAATTATGCACGTCCTTATTGCAATCTATTGGACATATTCGGTGTGCTGACCCGTCTCTTTAATCGAAGAAAAACCAGTTTTGAGTCACACTAACGGCCACACGTAATGAATCAACCGAATGAAACTACGGCCGTATGTGGGGATTAAATTTTGGCCGTAAAGGTTTTTGATCCCGCACCGAACAAAATCCGGATTCAAAACGTGAAAAACTATCTAAAGTAAACTAGTTTTAGATAGGAAGAGGAAAAGATAAGATTTCAGCCTGAACGGATGCTGGGGAACAGGAAGAAAGGGATAAAGTGTGGGGAGCTGATGGTGTTCTCTAGGTTGACCCTCATCTTAAGAGAAGGGTGGGGGAATGAGGTCGGGGTGGGGACTAGGGATCAACCCCCAATCGATAGGGCGAGCCATAAAATAGACGCGCGATCAGGGTAGCATATAGAAGCTGCAGAGGGTGGTGTGAAGGGAGAAAGGAAACATTAAGGGGATTGTTTTTTTTTCTGGGCTCCCCCTTCCTATGGACCAAGTGTTCCGTTGGAAATGAGTAGCATTAACTGTTACACGAGGAGAGAAGGAATAGAAGAAGAGTAGGTACCCATGGGGGTGGGATAGATCAAGGGGGCTAGATAACAATTACAGAAATTGTATCGCCTCTGTGTGTATCCATTATAAAATTCAACCTACATTTTCCTCATTTAAATTTTATACCGCAATGGGATGGTTTTAGACGAAATATATTAGCTTTATGGGATGAAAAAGAAGGGATCTGTCACGTTATGCTTTTGAAACTGACGGATGAGAAATAAAAATGATATCTTCACAATTGTATTCCCGCTATAATTTGGGATTTTAGTCATTTCAAATTAATTATTTTTATTATATTTTTAACTTAGTAAAACTACCTGAAGATAAAAAAAAAATGCTTTATGACTTCCGCAGCAAAATGAATGAATCTAATATTTATTTATTTTAAATGTTTCTTTATTTTCCGTTTATAAAAATTGAACGGACAACAATTTTTCCATACGCAGATAAATATTACAACGAGATATTGGTAGGGGAAAGCAAACATACGAATGGAGGATTTTTTCTATTTTATTATTTTTTATTTATTTATTTATTATTATTTTTTTTTTATTATTATTTTTTTTTTTGTCTCGGTCGCCAAAGCAGTCGCATCGTCACTGTTAATACAAGCCTTTAAAATCTGTAACATGGCGAGCCTAATTCAGCTGAAAAAAAACAACCGCGGTCTGAAATTGATCAGTCTGGTGTCTAGTTGAACCTACAAGTAAAGGGATAAATCAAAGAAATTTTCCCTAAAAAAATTGAAAGGGGGTCCAGAGTCGACTTTTTCTCTTTGGAAGTCCATTAAGAGACGAGTTTTATTTATTTTGCTTCTCTTATTCCTTTTTTCTCCAAGAACCGAAGCTGAGTTACATTGATGCACGACTTCGGAAAATGCTTCTTGATGGGCCATAGCTCTTTTCCTGTTTTTTTTTTTATTTATTTTTTCCCTTTTTTCCTCCAGTTTTTCCCCTTCTCGTTCCTGGATAGTTTATCTTTTTTGCAGTCTCCGAGGAGCAGTTACATTAATGGATTCTCCACTCCCCTCCCCACGAAGCAACACGCATTTTTCGACTGAGTATTTTCTTAATTTTTACTCTCTTTATCATTTTTTCATTTATTTATATACTAACATTCTTCATAAACATTTTTTTTACTGTTATCTTCTGCCTTACTTATGAGTTTTAATAAATGCATGACGCGTTAATACTTTCTTATTTTTTGTGTTCCCGTTGCTGGCCAAAATAAGTGCTTTTGAATTAATTTGCTTTTCCCGTTCGTAAAGAAGAAAGACTTTATAATCTGCAAGAAAGCCAACTGGGACTAAATTCCAATACAGAATATTCTTTTTCCTGTAATTTAAACGAATATTTCACGAGTCCGGGAAATTTTTATATAAGCGTTTTAAATAAAAAAAAAAAATGCAAATTGGACATTCGTTTGTTCAGGAAACAAGCTTACGTCGGACGTCAACGTAGATAATCTGAATTTTTATGCTGCTGCCTATTTCTTTAAATGAAAGTTATTTAAAAGATGTCTATTACACTTAAGCATATTTAAATATATGTTACATGGCTTCATTCTCGATAATAAAAATATAATATGACCTTGCGCGGAAATAGAAACGAGACCAAGCTTCTGAGTTTCAGAAATTCATTAATTGAAAACCGATCTTTATACTTATGTGTTTACATAAATACATATAAAATTAATAAGGTTTTACATGCACTAACATATAAATGGCATATAAACCAACGTAATAATTTTCTACAAATAACTATCCCTGAAAAGTATTAAAGAGTTCTGACCACGTTTGTATGTGTAAGAGAAACAGCTAACTATAAATAAAACTACGTCTTTTGGGAGCGCCATCTATTGACAACTTCCAACAACGCAAATTATTTTTGACAGACAAAAAGAAAATTGTATTTTATTTTAAACAATTCTGAATTCTAAATCGGCGAATATGGCGCGTATATGCACGATGGATTTCGCTTAGTTTTAAATCCCGATATCAGTTTTCCCGCTATTTATAAAATAAACTTATTCATAAATTTGAAACTTATTAATTTTTTGTCACAGTCACCGATTTTGATTTCTTTTCTTTCACGCATTCGCTTTCAGAAATTTTATGTACTTTATCGACTCAATACAATTAAAACTGTATAGCATTGCTTTCCTACTAACGAAGAGTAATTGTGTAAATGACACAGCAAAAGGCCTTTATATTATTATACATGCGGTTATTTATTTATTTATTAAATTTATTTAATTTCTTTATTTTATTATTAATGTAATTTAGAAAAAATACAACGAAAGCATTATCACAAGAGCAAATATTTGTCTATGCGTTTGTTCGTATTACAGCATATTAACTATGAACATAGATAATATTAATTTGCATGCTATATAGCCACTTGCCCAGAAAATAAGTATATTATGATCTTGTAAAAAATTCTTACGAACGTAAAATGATTTCAACAAGTTTTCTGTTATACTGTATTAAACATCGTTTCATTCTCGAATTTAATTCAATTTAAATGAGTCGATTTACATTTAGCTTATTACTAAATGAAGTTAGTTGTGCTAAATTAAAACGAAATTTAGTTTTGAATTTTTCCTTTCATGTACATAAGAGTTGGGCTTCTGTCTTCCATTCCATGGTCCATTGTCTTTTATCATCCATTCTCTGCTTTTAAATATTCAATGCCAAACTTTCTTAGTAAGAATTAGAAAACGAATTATACCAGTAATAATTGTGATTCCTGAATTTATTAACGTTCTTTACAATTGGAATACCTTGTAATGGAAAATTAAATATGGTCACATAATACAAATTTTTAATTATTAAATGTTATAGTAACACCTACAATTTTACTTTCAAGGTAAAGACCGAAATTATTTCTTTTTATATGAACGAAATGGTGTAACATCTTAAATAAAAAATTCCTCTGCAAAAGGGCATAGCTGGGGACCTTAGTTAATAGGATTACCAGGGGCGGACACAGACTTTCATTTTGAGGGTCAAGGACAGAATTTGCCATGGTCTTGGAATAACACCCTTCATTTTTCATAAAAGTTGGAATTTTTTACAGTGAAAAAATATTTTTTTTTTTTGGTGGTTCATGATCCTTGTGACCCATTACCCCTGTGTCCACTCTTGAAGGTAACTTTGATTTACTAGTATAAATTCATAAGATCAGGAGCAATTTATTTTTTTTAAAAAAGTCCTTAAAATTTTTCTGAGGGGATAGATTTCCCCACTCCTCCCCGGGGTTGCGCACTTTCCTGTGCAGATTAGAAATATACCTAGTGACCGAAAGTTCCTTTTCTTTTCGATTATATTGAAATAGCATTAAATATTTTTTCCACTAATATATACATCAGGTAATTGAAGTACTTAATTATCAAATTACAAAAACTTAAAATTGGCTCCATTTCTGTAATAAAGAAGTTCATATATTGATTTTACAGATATATTCAGGTAATTAAAAAAATTAATTGAAGCACTAATTTCAATAAACGCAATTTATAACACATATACGCAATTAGAAAGAGCAGATTTGTAAAATTATTATGGTTTTTAAATGCGTACTATTAAAGCCAAAATTTTTATTGTGTTATTATAAATTCATATAGGCCCCCTATGTATTACGTATAGGTGTTACGCATAGGCGTAACTTGAGGGCTAAATATAGCGTAAGTAAACTTTGAGGGTAGCAAAGCGAAAATCCCAAAAATTTGGTGGAAAAATATGATTTTGCCTCTATTCTAAAAAACCTACAGGGCGAGGTGCCCCTCCAGATTACACCTATAGTGTACAACATTTAGTTCCATTCAAATGTAAGCATTTTATCTTCAAATTTTTTTGTGCTTTTTTAAGTTCAGGTTTTTTCAATTTTTGCAAATTAAAAGTTATTCTAATAATAATAATTTTTAAATAATTTATTTTATTCATTTATTTTTTAGAGATCTTATAATTGCACAAACTAGTCTTCTGGGACTCTACAAAAAGCGTCGGAAATCAACGTTCGTATTTTAGTTTTTAAACTATATATTCGTAATTACATATGTACATAATTTTATATTCTTCGAAAATATTTCTTTGTACTCTTAAAACTATTTCATTTCACTTGGTTTCGCTAAATCTCATGAAAAAAACGTTTTCAATTTTGAAAATGGGCGCCATTTTAGCAGCAGACAAGGGACCGCCCCACAGGTCATTATGTGCACTCGCTAGCCAATCCTGTTCGAGCAGTGAACATGGAGAGCACATAATGACCTTTGAAAGCACTGGATTGGCTCGTCAGCTACTTCCCAATTCCCCTGTTATTTTAAAGGCCAAAAAACAGGAATACATGGATTTTACCAATGTGATTTGTCATAACGCATTTACACCATCATTTATGTTATGAATTAGTGTGCTGTAAATGAAATTTAATAAAAAACTCGACCGTTTTTGAGCGAAAGTCAATAATTCGTTGTAAACATCGTTTCCAAGTATATAACATATTATAAATGTTAAAGGTGGGCGCATAATGCAAACTTTTACTGCATTTTATTGTTTATGTTGGTGACTTAAAAACTTTGATACTAAATAATAGATACATAATAAAGTCTGTCTATAGTATTTGCGATCTCAAAAAAATATTGAAAATGTAGTTACATAATATCACAGGCCTTTAATGATATTCTTTCACCCATGAACCGATTTCTACATTATTTTAGCATATATACACATTAATAATACGCTGCCATTGCAGAAAACTACTTACAGTTTAAGGATATTTGTACACTATTTAACAGGCAGTGCAAACAATAATGACAACAGATGTATTTACTAATGTTAATAATTCACCCTTTTATTAGAGCATTAATTATAGTAATTATAAAATATAAATGAGTTTCTAATAAACTGAAGACATACTTCTTTACGTGAACGTGTTTTCGCAATTTGGCAAACATTATTCTTTAAATCCACGGATTAAACACATTTCCCAAATGAAAACTTTCACGACATTATTAAGAAATTGATGGAAAACTTAATTTGACTGTTAATCAGCAAATTGTTATCAATTTCCATTTTGAAGTAATACGGTGAAATGTTTCAAAAGTGTAAACCAAAATACTGCACAAATATACTGTAATATACAGGATTGTTTTATAATTCTCCAATATTCTTGAAAAATTCTTATCATCTGGATATTACTAGATTTATTAATTAAAAACTATAGGACCAGAGGTAAACTATTTTGAATATTAAAAGTAAATCAAATAATAAAATAAACTACTCAAACTGCAGTCAGTAGCGTAGAAATTAAAACTATTATAGGAGGTTCATGTGGTGTTAAAGAAGCATCATATGACGTGCCCTTAGATAAAATAAGGTAGTGTTATATCCAGGGGGCATGAGCCCCTTCCTACATCACTGACTGCAGTTATATAGCGTTTATCAAACGCAGTCTTAATTAAAGTTCGGAATATTTCTACTTAACTACGTCAGATTCACGAGATTTATTAAAAAAAAAATTGTTTCAGTTTCAGAAAATTAAAGCTCACCCCAGAAGGTCAACTTAAAAAGCAAAAATAATTAAAAAACGATATTTTAAGGAAATATTTCCAGCAAACTCTAACTAATGAAAACACTGTTAACTCATATTAAGACTTCTAATATTATTGATATTAATATATGAAAATAAGCTTTGGAAATATAAAATGCCGTTTTTATAAAAATAACTTATATTCATAGGATCCAAATAAACACCTCACGACAATTTTGGAGCAATAAAGGCTTGTTCAAAGAAAGAGGTAGTTCTAAAATGCCTCAAGCCTTATAGCGTTAAATATAATTCTAACACACATAGCTGTGAAAAATTAAACAACGTAATAGATGAAACAGTGGCTTACTTCTAATTTCAGCTCCCGCCTCAAACTCCAACGCTGTCCACGGCATTACTTACGCATATAACTATGCTAATGCCCGTATCCAGAGGGGGGATTTTAGGGACCGGTCCCCCCCCCGAAATTAAATTTTTAATGAGACTTAGCCAGTCTCTGTACTATGATTGCTTTGATACACGTTGTAAAAAATTTTGAACCCTCCTCCCCCCCATGAAATTAAATCCTAGCTACGGCCTTGACTATGCTAACATGGAATAAATATCGAGATCAAACACGTTGCAGCTATTTCCACACCTATATAAATCTTGAAAAGCATATTTAGTCGATTTAAATCGCACACGTTTAAAACTTAATTTTTTCCCATTACGAACACAAAGATGTTTTTTCATAATATATAACTCACCAGATGAAGATGCCCAATTTTGGCTAATGGCAGAACATTAAACTTTCACGGCACGTGTAGAGCGATGCATAAACAATCACCATGTCCATTAGTTTTAGAGACCGGAATGTATATTTTCTATTTCGTGGGAATGCAATATCGAAAAGCCACTCAACAGGCTATTTCACACGCGCTAACTTTCTACGGTTAAAATACACGGTTCTTGCAAGAGATATCCACAACTTTCTGCAAACAGGAGGGAACATTGCAAAATCAGATCGCCTCCTCAGCTAAAAGAAGTTCAAACATCCTCTCTTTCTCCACACACATATTATGTCACCCAGTGTGCTGCAGACATGCAAACTGAGCTTTTTTCACCATAAAGCCCCCTTCCTTCGATAAACCTTTCGAGAAGCGCTATAAATGACTTCCTCCCAGGACGTTAATTTATGGAATTACGCCTGGGTGAGTGCAAGAGCCAGCCAAAGGGAATGACACTTGTAAAACGCAAGCTCTCTCCTCCTCTAACACCCGCAATGTTTTTGTGTCACCCAACACATATTCTCTTCCATTTTGCCGCCTCAGAAACTGCCTTCAGATGTTAAATACCAGGGAGGGTTTTTTTTTTTTTTTTTAAATGTCATTTCTTCAAAGTCAGGCAGTTTTCAAAGAGACCCATTAATAATTTAAATTTTTGAATGGGGACCAATGGGTATTTTGAACAGCAAGCCAGTGGGAACAAACAGCATCATTCAAACTGTATCGTCTTCCACAAACGCATAAAGTAATGCTGTGGCAAATCAGAGATCAGTAATAGACTTCGCACACCCAAAACAATAGCCTTCGAAACTCAGATACAAATAGGCGAAATAACAAATTTTCATTCGATACAGAAGAATAGACTCTCCTGATGTTTGCATTTTCCCCTTGGGACTTGAGGCTATGAACATCAATTATCGATGATGTCTCATTTTGGTATGAAAATGGCCTCAAAAGGAAAGAAATCAATTGGCATCCAAGAAGTCTTTGAAATTTAAATTCAGGTGGAATTTATGGGATGCGCATTCAGGCATTTCCACAAACTCTTTAGGGACATGCTGATTAATATATATATATATAGAAGTACGTAAAATCAAACTAACCGATGCTTGTAAACAAATAGAGCTATATATAATATGTACACATCATTGGTTATATGGAATAGAAAGTATTATTCCTTGCTAGAAAGTATTTAATCCTTAATTATGAATAGTAAAATTAAAATATATTTAATTGTTAATAAATAATTTATTAAATAACTGTAGGTACAATTATTATATCCTGATGCTGTTGCTTCAAAATTCTAATTAGAAAAAATAGGCTTGAAAATAAAATATTTTTATGACTTGCCATTAGATTTTTAGCAAATACATTTATTGTGTTGTATTAAAATTACATTCGAACCATAAAAAGCTATCCAAAACGACATTATTTAAGAAGTATAGTTTGATGTCTGCTTGTTGCTTGCTTATTATTAAGCAGCTGAGTTTCAATTTCAAATTCCTAGACAAAAGTGAACGAAATCTATCTTTGAGAACAGTCGGTTTCAATCTATTTT
>QLNU02015360.1:289048983-289059175 GCA_006491805.2 Dysdera silvatica
AGTTTACATAAGGAGTGTTTCAATTTTTGCTACGAAGGGCAGGGCAGGCAATAGGGGGAAGGGTGAATTGCACAGGGGCCCGTGCGGCCAAGGGCGCCCAGTACTAAAAGGAACAAACCCTCCGCCCAGCATGCGTTAACAAGATCCGTATACGGACGCCTTACCAACTGCGCTACTGGGACACTTCCCCCCTCCCCCCACTGCAGTTTAAAATTACTTTGTGCACTCTTATACAAGTCGACACCTTTCCCACCTCTGGGATTCGTACCGGATCCGCCAATGCCCTCCACCTGCCAATCATAAACTTCTATACTCCAAATATTCTTTTATTTTCGCTCATGTTTTACCTTTTTTTTTAATAATAAATAGCTTGATAATAAAAGTTAGTATCGAAAAATTACCCTTGATCCAGTAACGTACGCAGAAAATTCCTAAAAGGGGTTGGTTCGAATGAGAAGGTTTACCTCTATATCATAGCTTCCCGTAGACCTACCTATTCAGGAGCGTACTGGGCCACCGGCCAACGGGCACACGGTCCGGTGCGCCCTCATGGGCTATAGGACTCGCGCCCTCCGATAATCCAAGGTATGCGCCCTTTGAGAGAACCCCAAAAAAAGAAAAATTCTGCAATTAAAAATAATTTTAATTACAGGATTTTGGACTGAAAGTTTTTTTACCGACATTTGGAAAGCAACTCTAACGGCACTTTCTCGAATTCTTCATTTCCTGTTTCCTTCTAATGCTTCGTTCTGCTATATAAGTTCACGCTTCAAAAGGACTGTTGCAGATAATCTTCACTATTTTTTAAAATCTCATTTATCTATGTCACACAACCGTATAGCATTGCTAACTTTCGTATAGCATTGCTAATTTTCGTATAGCATTGCTAATTTTCGTGCAGTAGATAACTTTGATTTTATCCTTTGGACTTAAGAATTTTCGTTTAGAACTCACTGAGATTATAAACTGCCCTTGACGAAGTTAGGTTGATACCACACTACTCAATGATAACAAAGCATAAAGAACCGTAACTGTCAAAAACCAATTTTTAGTGGGTAGTAGAAATGGAATGGGTTCAGTGGAAGCTGGGGCAGGGGCCCAAAATGGGCTCTATATTTCACATAGTTTTCGGGTTTGGGCGGACACTGACTCATTAAACGGATACTACTGAAGCTGAAAACTAATTTTCTATATCGAAATTGTCCAGACATTACAACTTTGTGATTCGTTTTCGAGGATTATAGAAATGCGTGCATATGAAAATTCAAAAAAATTAAATAGTGCAATTTAAAATTTTTTTAAAAATTTAAATCTTACGTCAAGGGGCAAAAGTTATATTTGAAAGTACGGGCTTTGGCTCAAATTCCCACAAGGTTTTTCGGGCTCGGGGGCTGGCTCAAATTGTAAGTCTGCATCCTGAAAAAGTTAGCCAGAACTCATCTCCAGTGGACAGTGGTTGTTTGCGCAGGCGAAATGTTAGGATGGTCGGTCATAAATAGAGACATCGTATTCACAGAAAGGGGTGTAATAATAAAGCTACAAAATGAACATAAATTTCAATGGAGTACTTTGAAAGAACGTACCGTCAAGTAAATTTTACTTTACATTGTTGACAATTTTTGTTGCAGACATATTTGAAAATTCGCATTTTTTTTTTTTTTTTTTTTTCTCGTGATGCCTACTGGGTGGCTGCTGTTCGGAGGTTAGCATTAATGTTAATCCTATGAAACAAGCTTGGTTCTATGAACATGTGGCCGGTATTTAGAGGTGACCGTTAAAGGAGATTTACTGTATTATAGTACGTGAGTTATTAATATCTCATCATACGTAAAACTTCTTTAAACTTGCATTACATATAACTTACCTCACAAATAGCTGCAGATTTATGCAAGATAATTGTAAATAATTTTTCTATATACAATATTTTTTGCCTTGAATTATTAAATTTGCAACATCTATATATTACCATATCTTAGAATAATAAAACTTAACAAAAATCTAGCATAAAATTAAAGTTTACCAACCATATATTTTGTGCAATTAGCACTTAAAAAAAAAATAAATAAAGAGCTTTTTATGGTCAGTAGATGCTTCCTTAAAAAAGTGTCAAAAGTGACAGGACTTTTATTTAGTAACAAGACAAATAGTCTGATAACAGAGAATGAGTAAACTGATCAATCTTCCGAAATCAAAGATGTAATTGACCGCTTTTACAAATAGAGAAGCTATGTTTATATATCCTGTAATCGTTGATACAAGATTATCAAATCGTATCTTTCGCGCGAAACTAACATTATATGAAAATAAATACTAATAAATGGCAGGCACAAAGTGACTGAAATTGATTGAATGAAATAATGAACATACCGAAAATGTATGTCCTCTAGTGTGTTTCCAGTAGATAGCTGAAAAATTCCACCAAACTGCACGTCAACTCATTTAGTATCCAACCACTTTTTCAACAATGTCTGTGGTCAAAAATTCTGGAAAATCAGCTAAGGGGGCACAGATGACCTTTGAACTGAAGACTTGACTATTTAAGGTCAACTGACCAACCAGAGGCAAAGTTATTCCTCAGTTGGGGAATACATTATAGAATGGGTTGTACCCTTGGGAAAAGGGGGAATTTTGGAGTAGGGAATGTCCCTCCCACCCCTTCCCCAGGGTAAAACATTGGATGATCATTTGGATTTTAAAGCATAAATAAAATTCAAAATTTATAAATCCCTTTCCTCAAGCTTCGTCTTTTTCAATTTTAATATTCTTGCGTTTTTCCTTTCTTTGGGACTTGTGGAGGCGAATTTACGATTTTCGCCTGTAGACTTTGACATATTTTTCTGCATAATCTTTCTTAATTAAACTAAATGTACAACAGATGTTTATGCTTTTATCAAATTGTTAATTTGGCGCACCTGGCTGTTATTTCAAATTCGTCTTTTCACAAGAATTCGCGAATTCGAAGATTTTTGAGTCTCTATGGAGGCGGCGCCTACGAACCCCCCCTCTTCTGTTAATGCTTGGTTACGTCTCTGAATATAGCAATTCAAAATTAATATTTCAATTGGTCACCAAAAAATTCAGCCCTGCCTTTGCAAACTTCTCATCGAAAATTTGCCCCGTTGGCTTCCACCAACTTAGTCTATTGTGAAATCCGCCATTGGAAACTTGCATGATTATGTCTAATGTATCCAAGTTAAACAGTCATCTTCCGTCCATTACAATATTAATAAATATAACAGTGGAAGAGATATCTCGCTTTAAGGATAGCTATTTAAATTATCTTGTTTAAAATAACAGAAAAATCAAGCTTGTTTATGCCATCCAGACTTTGGGTCTCTTAATTCCACAGCAATATTTACACATATTTTGGAGACAAATTATTGAAATCAACGTTCTGTATTTTTATCGAATCCTTTAACCATGTAAGTTTCGCACATATGTATTTTAGAGTCATGTATTGCTTTGAACTATGAATGTGACAATTGAAAAATGAAATATCAGGCTTCATTCGTATTGTGCAATGAAGTTTTCTACATCTTAAAAAAATATTTGGAAAGTAAACTTTAAAATGCCAAATTCAATTTGATTGCAAGTTCTCCGTTTCATTAAGGGAAGGTTTGATCCACAGACTTGTTTTCAGACAAAAAGAAAAGGACATTTGAAGAGTATGTTTACGAAATAAAAATAATGCAATAGATTAGAATAAAATATATTTAAGGTAAAACGCTTCAACAGTAATTGAATTTGACAGTTTTTTTCGCTGTATTTATACTCGCTACAATTAATTAAAGTAACTAATCAATTATATAATCAATATTTCACTGCATTTTTGGTGCACCATAAATCAAGAGCTATTTCTAATTCTCGTTTCTGTGTGATTTATAAAAATCTAAATGTATATATGCTCAAACTAATTACATATTTAACATGTGTAGCTCATGGACTTGGGCGGAAATTAGCTCTTCCCAAACTATGTGCTGCAAATCTTTTTAAAATGAGAAGCATAAACCCCTTTGCATAAAAAGATTGGTTCCATTCATAATCGATTATAATAGCCCATTATAGGGTAACCTTTATTATTAATTTAAAATATTTTAATATACCTTTTAATTCTGTACACGATGTGCGTCAAAACATTTTTATAGATTGCACCAAATCAAAAAAGTTTGGCAATTACTGTAGTAAATAAATAACTGGGCGTTTGCATGCGCGTCCATGACACGAAGTGTTATTTCAATATTATATAATATTATTATATTATTGTGTTAATTAATATTCTATATTATTAATGATATTACATATATATCTTTCATGGTTTCTTGCTTTCCTATATCCCTGCTTGTAAGTAGGCTAGAGGTAATTTTATATTGTATATTTTAGGAGAAACAAATTCTGTAGCGAACAGCATAAGACCTTAAGAAGCTAGATGTAATGTATCATAATTTGTATACATCTTTTTTATATCAGCATGCCTTATTATTTATCATATTGTTCTATACTTGGAATAAGTTTATTATAATTATATTCCAAAAATAGGAGACTATTCTGGACACCTACATTCTCTGTCACAAATGCATCATAACTTTTAACGAAATCGAGAAGAAATACTCATCAATTTCTTTTGAAGAGTCATGTCCATTGCGTCCTAAGGTAAGTTTGCCGGGACTTTAAATGTAGCCATTTATTAGTCATATCAATCCTGACGTCCTTAAGATAAGTCTGGTTATTAATCTAGTAAGTCTAGAAACTAATTAATCATCTGTTTTTTTTTTCTAGGAAAATAATTCTGGGCACCTATGATTCATGCCGATTGCATAGTTGGAAAACATTCCAAAATTTTAAAAATTAATATTAACTAATGCAAATATCCTTTTTTGCCTGTTCTGTTCTGTTCAGGTTATTGGAAAGAATTGGCGAAAACATGTAAAACTTTATTCACCTTGAATGCTGTCGATGTACTGGGTTTTCCTGCCGCAATATACAGATTTAAAATTTTGCCGCCAACGCACGTTATTACTATTGTAAACCTAACCTAGGCACCTGACAATTTTCAGTGGCGAAGTATGTGAAATTGACAGTTTAAAACTAAAAAAAATTATACATAAGTGTGCACATTTTACAATTGGTTTGACGCCCAGCAAAAACATTAATAACCGCCGAAAAATACTCGGGTAGAAAATCATAATTTAAACTAATTTAAAATCCAATAGTCAATGTGTGACAACTAATTAGGCCAAATATTTCAAATTTTAAGTAATATAATATAAAAGTACTTCTAGAATTCTAATACTATTTTAGTACTCGAGATAACAGTATACACAGATTTTAATTTTCCACTGTAACAATAATATCGAATATACAGCTTAAACGTTTATCGATTTTATTCTATTTTTGTGATATCTCGTAGATATATCCTGAATTTTAAGACTAATAAATTTAGGCTAGAATAAATTTTCTTTCTTTCTGTCTCCCTTTTCTTTTCTATTTCTTCCATTCCATTGAATTGTTGGCAATGATACCTCTGTTTAGAATCTAAATAGAGGTGTTTTATCACGATGTTGTGGATGTAATGGGTTTTCCTGTCGCAATATACATGTTTAAAATTATGATGCCAACGCATGTTATTACTTGTATATGTTATTATATGCATATTATTGCATTTTTGTTTACGTTATAAACAAATAATGTAAATATGTAAATTGGTTTGAAAATGTGGTGAGAAGATTGTTCTGATAAAAGAAACGTTTTCAAAAAGTGTAATAACAATAATAATAAGCATCATGTTAATAACTATGGCATACTATATATTTCAATGTATTTATTGCTAGTATTTTATGTCATTGCGATACAATTTGTAAAACATCCTGGTACTGTTTATTTAGCGCCTACAAACCACTGCATCTATCTAATATGAAGTGAAATCTGTCAATTACAATAGGAACCAGAAAAGGACATCCTGATAGAGACACGTTTACATTCAATACACTTTATATCTGTCGGAACAGCGGTAAATGACGTTATAGACAGGTTACCATTATAGGTAGATTTAACTGTATAAGCCTATACTTAGCAATAAGACATTACATCTTTAATTTTTTTTATAATTTTGTAGAAAGTTGGGACATTTTTGTTTATTCTTATTGTATTTATATATTTTTTGCATTTGATAGAAATATATTTAAATATCTGCTATATAGTTACGAATTCTATTTATGAACGATCATTTATATTATTATATAATCATGTAATTCATTACGATATCAATAGGTTTGCAAACCAAGTCAGTTTTGAAAATTGGAATTGTCTACTTACCTACTATAGAAATAGTTACCTAACTACCTACTACTGAAATAGTTATTCATCTACTATTGAAGTAAGCTATTTATATTTATATATTTTTATACAAAGATTACTTTGTATTATTCATTTTTTCGTCAATTTCATAATAAACACTTTATGAAATCGACATTTTATCGTACTGTAAGTTTCAGAACCGCCTTTTCTCAATGCTAGGCTACAAATATTTTGCAGCAGTAAGAGCGCACGAAAATTGCAAATATCTATTTTACTATTTTATCCGTTCATTTTCATTTCTAGCTAGTAAGTTTTCTGTAAATTTTTCAATACTCGTTAATATATATATATATATTATGGTTCAGTGAGATCTAAATGCTTTTTAAAGCTGTTTATTTAAGTTTTGTTAAAGACACTGCTTAATAAAATACATGTAGGTCTATTATGCATAACTAAATTAACTCACATGATTAAGTTATTATGCAATGCAGTATATAAGTCTAATCTAGAGCGTTACCAGATATTACACTGGCGAAAATCAATTACAAAAGCAATATTTCAGCTTGAAAGTGACGAAAGATGGCGTAAATAATGAACCTGAATCCTCCCGTTTAAGTTTTCGTAAAGATCCTGCAATTGAGTCGTTACGTTGGATATATACTTATTGCCGAAAACGACAACGGTCAGTTTAATCTCCTGTTAAAGAACGGTTGAAATCCATTAACTGAATAAATATGGTGTTTTTTCTCCGCGAAAACAATTTCGTCTGACATCCCCAAAATGGTAATCAAAAATTAGTTCAAGAACAACTGACGAGCTCTACTCTGCGGAGTTAAAGGTCTTCACTGAAACCTACTCAAAATGCAACTCAGGTTTTATAGATATATTGCCATACTTTTGGCTTGATAACAACACAACAGGAGCGGATTATGGAGTAACAGACCATTAATAACCACTCCCGGAGTTAAGAATCTGTTTACAATCAGGGAGCGTCTACCTCCGCCTCCTACCCGTGGGGCAGGTGTCCTAAAAGAACGTGAGATCTATGCGGTACGAAAGCAAAAAGAGGAATATCCTTAACCGAACTTCGTCCCAAGACGTCCCGTGTGGACAAAAAGCATAAAGCATGATACTGGGATTTTAAAGGTGTCTGAGAAGTCCAGGGCACCACGCTGTTAGTATGATAAGATATGACTTTTAAGACGCATGGTTTGAACTGGGAATAACGAAGAGCACCGTCGAATGAAATCTTTTTAGCTGACAAATCGATAGGCAGGTTGTTTTTTAAGTGAGTATTCTTTTTTCAGCGGCGAACCTTGTCTCGACGACCACGCCAACGTATCCGTTTTCTGTACTGTCTCAAGCTGCGAGGCATACCCTCCCAGAATGCATACGAGACAGATAGCTAACTGATTGTGCGTCGCGTTTATTTCGTAAATCCGGGATGGCGTCAAAATTGCATAGCTGTTTTTTCCAGGTTGTGGAGTGCGAGTTCGTATCGAAACATATGAGATTCTTTCTTCTGTCTGCTTAGCGACAAAGGTCAGGAGAGTAGTGTTGAGATTTTGCGTTAGTACGAAAGATGTGGAATTCGTACTGAGTGGAAAAAAATAAGTATGTGAAGGCATTTCGAGAAAATTTCTTTTCACTAGTCGATTGCAAGTCTGACGACGGCCCGAAATTGCAGGCTCGTCCCGCTGCAACGCCACGATACATGCATACAAAATATATATTTAATTTGAATTCAATATATTACTGTTATTAGCGAGTTTTCGAGTGACGACGTCGGCATGCGTTTCAATAAATGATGCTTAATATTTTGCCGTATGTGATTCCCGATAACTAACGTTTTTCAAATGTTTCCGCACCTCTTTTAATTATTACTCCCATTATTTATAGATATTATAACTGCAATTTATTTCATTTGAAAAACATGCTATGAACCAAGTTTTCAGAATTTCTATTTGCGATTTTCAATGCCAAAATGGGATTTGAACCACCTTAAACACCATGCAATTTCCAACAACAGGAAGCGTATGGACAACAACATAGGGCTTTCAATATTAATGGGTGGTGGGGGGGGCTAAGCACATATTACATAAATATTTACATTACAATATATATAAAATTGCAATTTATTTTAAATTATTAGCATATATGGCCTATGCGTATGGAGAAATAATCGGATTTAGAGCTACAACAAAATCAATTTGGGGAAATCCCCGAAAAGGAAGTTAGAGGAAAACAAGAGGGGTAAGGGAAATAATAATAATAAAAAAAACGTGTTTTGATGCGCGCTACTTTTTCTCCATGTCTGGCCAAAACCTACCTATTACTTATCTCGCACCAAACCTCGCTGCTTCTGAAGACTCAAAGCATTCTTCTATAATTCGCCTTTTCTTTTTACCTTCCTACTTTCTTTTCTGGTATCCTCTAAAAGATCGCCCTCTGCTCTACCCATTCGTCTCTTTAGACATATAAAAATTATTACTAGTGGATTACGCAGCTTGTAGGCTGACATATAAATTCGACCTGATTTAGAGGTTCAATTTAGTGAGGATTATATATGTCTTCTTGTCTTTTTCGCAGGTAAAATGATAGCCTCCTCAATAGGGAAAGATGTCTCATATCCATCGAATGAGAATACAGGGATCTCTACTACAGTAATGACTTACGTCAAACTGGCCATTGGCCATCATAACGGAGCAATATCCCGTCAGTTTCTAAGGAACTAAGGTGATTCATTTCCATTATTAATTTCCTACCGCATTCAATTCAAATCATTGGTTTATTTATTGTCAATTTCTTCTTATTAAAAAAGATTAAATACTGAAGTTTTATATCATTGCATTTTTGTCACTTCCGTTATGTCAATTACGATATATATATTATGTCAATTACAGGCCTGTACTTTTATTCACAATCAGGGCATAGTCTACCGCGATGTATCATATTCTTGTGCTTTTACTAATTTAAAAATACTATATTTCCAATTTGACAAATGTAAACTGAAATGTACAGCATTTAATGTATTAAAAATTGAATACTTTTATCTTCAAAATATTGAAAAAAATACATTGAATTCTAATCTGCCTAGATAAAATGAACTGAGAAATGACAATACTACTAAGCATATCAAATCAATTTCAATTTTCATTATAGATGTCAAAATACCAAACGAAACTTACTACATGTATACATACTTAACTGACATATAAAATAAGAAGTACTTAGGTAAAAATCTGAAATCGATGAACTCGCAGCGAAATTATAAAGCAACTTTCGTGAAACTTACCAAACCAATTTAAATATATTTAGAAAACCTAAATGTATATATTCACATTTCTTGTGTTTTTATATGATATTGTTTCCAACCTTAAAACAAAAATTTGTGTAAAAAGTTTTATTTTTCGTTAACTAAATCATTAATAAATATACCGATTAAATAGGTGTACAAATCGTTATTTCTTAACGTTTAGATTAGTAAAATAAATTAAAGACTACATATTGAGAAGAAATGTTGTTCTGCTTTGGATATCAAGAAATAACGCTCTTCTGTTTAAATACAGAAACTTTTCATGGGGAATCTCTATTACATCGGCGATTAGTTTTTATTTTGACTTATTTAATAATTATATCAACGTAAAAGCATTAAATGAAATAAGGAAAAGCAAATGCTGCCAACGTTGACATTTATTTACCATTTCCGATGGAAAACAGTACTGAAACAATCCAGATGTTCCCTAAGATTGTTATAGAATCTATCGATATTAGTATAACGGTTATACATCGTTTATGATCTACATGGTATTCCCAGCCTTTCTCAGTCAATATTGTTTGTACAGCTGTCTTTGTCTATTGAGATTTCAAATTGGTGTGACTCTCCACGCCAGCCACG
>QLNU02015360.1:289063790-289099133 GCA_006491805.2 Dysdera silvatica
ACCAAACCCCGGACTACAGTGAGCAGTGCGATCTTTATGAGATCTCTGAGTAAGCGTTCTTTTTGCACTGCTGGGAGTCGAACCCGGATTAGCCGCGCAATAGGAGAACGCGTTACCACACTGCGCCACCGCAGGGCCAATAGACTTTAAGACTCTTTCTTTGATAGACTTAAGAATAAGAAAGAAGATTTAAGTTGTTCATTGTTGATCAATTCTTTTTGCGATATACCCGCCCAGCTCATTTTCATTTCATATTTTTTCCCTTTAACTATGATGTTTTGGGTTTTTTTTTAAAATCCTTGTTTACCCTCTCACCTAAGTAAGTGCTGTAAAGCCAGGATTATCTGAAAAACAGGGCCACCCCTGTTTTCCGATAACTCTGAAATTTAAAGTTCAATGTAAAGATGCAAAAAAGCTACAACACTTATCCAAAAAAAAAGAACGCAGGTTTAAAACCATCTTACTAAACTACGGGTGGACTGTTTCAGTTCCCCTTCTTGGCGAAAATTCTAGCGATAAATGTAGCGATTATGGTAACCCACCTCGCCAATTTAAAAAACTGTGACAAACCACGCCGAGAACCAGTTTTTATGTGCGTTTCGCACCAGTTTACTATATAGATACCATATGGATAGTGAAAAACGTTATGAAGTGTGTGTATGTCTCAATTAAAGTATTAGCTGCTCTTTGTCAATAGTCCGACATCTTTTCATATACCCGATATATACCTATCTTTTTTATATATGTCGGTATTCTATCATTTGTATTGGTTTTTCTCTTAGGGCAGGAGTATACTAGAAAATAGATATGAGCTTTTGTTACTGAAAACGTCGGATGAACGCCTACTAAAAAATAAAATATTAAGTGCAGCAAATCATTTCGGTTAAGTGAAGTTCAGATAATTAAGGTTTTACTGTATTACGTTTCCGATCGCTCCTAGTTATTCCACGCATACACCTTTCGATGTCTCTTTGGATTGTTTGCAATTTCCATATTTCCTTTTTTTTTAATTGCATAAGGGACTGAATATAAACACTGTGCACATGAAATCCTTCGTAGATAGATAATAGTTGATGATGTTGGCGACAAAGAATATCCGTGATCGTATTTTATTAAATTTTAAGACTTCAGCATATCATAATTAATGCTGAATAAATTTATATTGCAAAATTTAAAAGGAACATATTATACCAATTAGAAAAGGGAGTAGAGAGAAGAAAACAAATTATGAATAAAATAACTGCACAAAATACAAAACTACTAAAAAAAAAACTATAATAAATAACTTTATACAAAAATAAAATACATTAAAAAAATGAAAACAAAAAGCGGACTTCAAAAACAAAGATATTTATAGAAATTTTAAATTGGAAATCGCATTTGTTTCCGTTTCTGATGGAGGTGGAGAGAGGTCAACATTTGCTTCTTCTTGGCGGACAGTTATTTTATGTGGGTTTTCTGAGGTTCACCGGCATATTTGGCTGCACTAATTTTGAAGATTATTATTAATAAAGTGCTTTCGCTTAAGTTAGTACAAATACTCTTCTACTTGGATGGATAATATGCATAATGAGTATCTTACAAAAAACAGTACTCTGAATGGAGGTGTGTCGTTAGTTGAAATCTGGGAAAAGTTATGAGGATTTTAAAAAATATGTAAACATCAATATTGTATTCTGAAAATTGTTTTTTGGTAGATTTATATAAATTTTGGGGGTAAAAATATTATTACCAATTGGTAATTTCAAATGATGCTTTATTAAAAAAATACTAATTTAAATTAACTAATTTGTAACATTCTAAGTCAACTATTAAAACATTTTACATGCACGTACAAATTCTTTTCTGGAAATTATAAATAAGGTAACTAATCAAACGAGGGGGGCAACATCCCCCCCATAAAATGCAAATGAAATATCGGTTACAATTTAAAAAAGAAATGTTCTACCAAACCATATAAACAAATGAAAACCAATCAAGAAAAAAGTATTGATCTTAAATATATATTAATTATCATTGAAAAAAATTTGACTTTTTCGATGGCGCATCGAAGGTTTTGTCATGACGTAGATGTTGAAACAGATCATATAAACATGACAGATAAGAGTAATTTGTTATAAAATGTCATTTCCTTTTTCTAAATTCCTAATTTCGTAGACTAAGAGCAATGTATCAAAATATTTCCGGAGATTTTCACCCATCAATGGAAACAGGATTACCCCTCCCCCTTAGCTGCAAGTGTTATAGTTCCCTTGATTACATAACTTATATTTAATTGAAATTTACAAAGGCCTTCAAATAGATGTTTTTCTTCGAGAATGGGTGAAAAATTGGTTTTACCAATTACTGTTACATTTTAGAAAGTTTTCCATCTGATCAAAACCCATGCGCAAAGCGGAGTGGGAGAATCTATTTTGGTTCGACAATTTTAAAACATCTATGCAGTGGAAGAGACTGAGCGCTGGTAGCCTGTCAGCGGAACCAGAAAATAAACAGGGAGAGTCGATGACTCATTTTGAGCAG
This sequence comes from Dysdera silvatica, assembly GCA_006491805.2. NCBI lineage: Eukaryota > Metazoa > Arthropoda > Arachnida > Araneae > Dysderidae > Dysdera > Dysdera silvatica. The sequence goes on from QLNU02015360.1 coordinate 289,066,314, forward strand.
GCTCTCCCTGGAACCGGTTCATAAACCAGAACCCAAATTCGGGTTCCCGATATTTTCTTTTTCACTCCCTTCTCGCTGTCAGAAGCCATGTGGTATGGGTTATGTATGGCTTTGCAATTTGTCTGTTCAAACAAGGGGGTTCCCTATTTGCTAATAATTGTAGCTGCTAACATTTACACAAGCAGTTATACTTTATTTAGCACATTATTGTTTTCCCACGTGTAGGAAATTAGGATATATTTAGACAAGTTATATCCATATTACGTCATGGTACGTTCCGTATACCAATAACGGACATTATTCATAAAAGAGGATGCGGAAATTTTCTAAAGACGTCATGGGATGTAGGGATCGCTGTTTTTTCTGCGTCTTATTTTTTATCGCACGCATTTTGTACTGAAATAAATAGAAGAAAATACTGGATATTTTATATATATATATACATATATATATATATTATACAAAGAACTATAACATTTTTTAAAACCTATTTGATATTGAAATAAGGTTGCGGGGATAACACGCACTTTCATACCTATTCTTGTGCGCGGATTTGTATACACATATAAATAGCCACACGGATTTGTATACACATATGAATACCCTAGTCCATTTATTTATTACCCAAGCATTTATTTCTTTGAAACTAAAGTAATAAACTAAAATAAAAATTAATGGATTTTATTAGTTTAATATCTGATGAAGGCTTACACAATCTTTGCACATTTCATTATTAAAGAAATTATTACCCCATTTTGAAGCGACCGAATTTTGCATATTATACATTGGAAAGGAAAGACACAATCATGCGAGTGAACAATATTTTTACAAATTTACGTTTGATTTTTACGACGCAATGACAGCATAGATTTATGTCGTAAATCATATAATATGAGCCTAAAACGTCTATTTACATGTATATTATCAGTAACTTCGAAGGTCACACTTCGACATAGGCGTAGAGTTATATGGGCCCATGAGGCTCGAGCACCCCCCGTCCCCCACAGTTATCTGAAATAAATTGTGATTTTACATATACTGTAATGTATAAACGTACATAAAATGTGCTTGGCCCCCCCCCAATAATTTTGAGAACACGATGCACTTCGAGCTATATATTTGATATGTTAATCACGAGTAAATGAGTAAATGCCAGCAAATCGACAGCGTTAGTCGTAATACAGGTATACAGTAGGGGAGAAACCAATCAATAACCTATACTACGGTTAATTGAAATTTATTAGTCGAGTGTGAATTGATTACCGATGATCAGTTTCCTAACGGGAATTGCTTAAAGAATGACATTTGAAATTAATAGATCATTTTCAAAAGTGACGATAATTCTCTTTGTTGGGCAGAAAAAGTACTATTTATGAGCTGTAGAGCTTGTTATATAATTTATGCAACTTCAAGAAGTGGCATGTATCCCTTAATATGAACATTTTGTGAATCATAGGGACAGAAACGGGAGGAATGGAAAACAAAGAGTGCCACCCACAAGGGCGGACACAGACTTTCATTTTGGGGGGGTTAAGGACAGAATTTGCCATGGTCTTGGAATAACACCCTTCATTTATCATGCAAGTTGGAATTTTTTACAGTGAAAAAATATATTTTGGAGAGGGTCAGGACCCCTGTGACCTCCCCCTGTGTCCGCCCTTGGCCACCCGGAGTTCTTAAAGTGTTAGTAAGGAATAGGATCACCCCTGTCAGCTATCGTAATAATTCGTCATACTGCTTACGAGACGGTAATCAGTTTTTGAGGAAATCGACACGTTTACATCAGGCCACAGACTGAGGTAAGGGGGCTCAACCCCTCTGGGAAAAAAATATTTTTAAAATAAGCTATTGTAAAATTTTGTTTTGCACTTTTTCAATTGTACAATATTGTACACAGCAATGGAAATCGTTATTTGACCTTAAAAGGGTATTCAAAGGAAATTTTTAGATTAAATCTCGTGTATATCATCAGGATTCAAACTCATATCGGAGAAAAAATTCACTGCCTTTCTGGGAAAATTCCCTGGCTAATTTCTTAACTTCTCTCCTTGGATTCAACTGAAATTCGGTTGTGGGGGGGGAGACGATCTCACGTTTGTAGGAGATTTAGCTATCGGATATAGAAGTTAGGAAGGTTTTCTCCTGACTTTCCACAGATTTGATTAAAAATCTTGTTTTTCCCTGACTTTCCGGGAAAATTCTCTGGCTAATTTCTTAACTTCTTTCCTTAAATTCAACTGAAATTCAGTTGCGGAGACAAAACGACCTCGCGTTTGTAGGAGATTTAGCTATCGAATACAGAATCCATCGGAACAGGAAGGTTTTCACTAACTGTTCCAAATTTGACCCAAAATCCTGTTTTTCCCGGAATTTTAAAGATGTTTTCAAGTTCTCCGACAAATGAAGGTTTTCTAGGTACGTGGCAACCCTGATCATATTTTTTTACAAATGTTTAATATTTATCTAGGCTACAGCAAGAAAAAGAAGGAAAATTATAAACTTTACTATACCCTTATAGTTAGTTCTCAATACAATATTTAAAAAAGACGGAAATTTTTTCCCATTTTAGCCGATGATGTGGTAATATTTGATGATAACAGTTTTTTTATATATGAAATATTATTACCCTTCATAAGGTTAGCACAATTGCCAAATGGTCAGCACACTTTCGAAACTCGATTATACTTGCTGGCAGAGGAGAGGATGACAGGTCATCTGCAGCTCAGTTGGAAGAGCCATTCTCCGGTTACCAAGCGGTGGTGTGTTCGGTTCCCATCAGGTACAGTTAAATCATTCTGTTTTATGCAAACAATTTACTAAAAAGAACCCACGCCCCAGTAGCTCTGTGTGTTGACCATTTGGCAATTGTTAACCTGTGAAGGTAATAATATCTCATATATAAAACAATTTATCATCTAACAATATTTAAGTTAAGACTTCTTCACATAGCCATGTTGAACATTACTTTCCTATTTCTCAGGCATTGTTCCATGCTTTTCAGTTATTAAAATGTACTAAGAATTAATTAAGTTCTTTAAAACATTTTATGTTCATTTGCATATATATAATACATCAAAAAACAAATTCTACCCCCGCCCTGTAAAAAGAATCTGGATATGGCCTTGTTTAACATATTAATTAACTTTAATTACATATAAATCTTTTCCACAATGGCAAAAATAACTACAGCAAAACTGCATTAAAGTTCGAAAGACGTACTTCATTTATAAATCCTGTGGACGTATTTTAATGTAAAATCATCCGTTTTATAATATTTTCACAGGCACAACAGGCATCAATCTTTACAGAAGAACCAAACGATATTCACTAGATAAATATAAAGGAATTGATTGTGACCAGGATACTGTCAGTTACAAGTTCCTTTGGCGGGAACTGATTGCGACCAGGAAACTGTCAGTTACAAGTTCCTTTGGCGTAAGTTGAACTGTTTCTAAAATTTGATAAATCACGCATCTTTATATGTTACATTAATTTAACAGTAACTGTGTGATGAACTTTACTATATTCTGTATTTTAATTTTAATTTATAAAACTTTCGATATTTTATCTCCACTTTAATTTTTCTAGTGATAAATGGTATATATATATGAATTCGTCCTTAACCTACAAAAGGGCCCGTCTAGTTGTTATGGCGTCATTTTATGGATGATAAAACTAAAGCTATTACCACATTATATTACGATATATACTCAAAATAAAATTTACTAACATCAAAGGCATAAAAACTTAATATATTAATGCAAATGTAATATTTTATTACACAATAAAATAATAATAGCACATAACACATTCCTATTCCCAAAGAAATGTATTTAGAACTTGGTTATTCATGCGTGTAACAATTTTTTTACAAAAGGCATATAACAAATATGCTGCAGCCATAAAACGTAATATATTATATTATGATAATAAAACATCCCTTCATATTATTTGAATTAAATGTGAAATGAAATTTACTTTATATACAATTATCCAATTGGTTTATATCTCACTATGTTAAATTATAATAATAATTTATTTTCTACATACATTTGATGACAATTATGAGCCAATCAACTTGCATGAAACAGCAGCTTCTCGTAAAAATATGAAAGAACGAATTGTGAAACTGATCAAATTTCCAACACATCTTTTTCTATTAAAAGAATATTGGGAATCTAGTAGGTAGAATGTTTTGGTCCTAAAATCTTGTGCTTTAAATGGGGAAACTTACGCGAATTTTGTCTGCTTCATCTAGGACAATGTTGTTATTCCATTAAATAGAAGATAATTTTTTATCTCCTAAAATATTGTTATATTTTTGACTGGCTCCCCTCTTAAGAATAATATAAAACATTATCAGAATAATCTTTGTTTTTTAAGTATGTTTGTACTGGATTAGATTACTTTGCGATAAATTGCATTTTAGTAAACTTTAGTAGTCTTTTCATTTTGGCTGACCTATCCCAAACCTATTTTATGAATGCGTCTAAATCAGTAATCAGTAATCAAATTTAATGTTTTCAAATGCTTAAAGGTTTTAGTACTAGCCAATTAATTATTCTTCATTTTTGTTTCGAGTTTTAAAATCTGAGACTGTAGAGTCGGTCACTTGAAACGGAACAGAGGGTTTAAAGCAGTGGTTCCCAACTGGTGATCTGTGGACCACTGATGGTCCGCGAGACGGGTCATTATTTAAAAAGAAATAATAATTAAAAAACTTATAAAAATTGTTATTATTAAATATTAAAATTAAATATAAAAATGAAATTGATGGTATATTTGTAGTATTTTACAGTTTGACGGAACTTCAGAAAACGGTTCGTATTAAAAGTAATTCGTCTTAAGCGTGTTCGTCTTAACGAGGTTTGACCGTATTCTCGTTAGATTTTATTATTTCTTTTTCTGTTTATTTCTTTTTTTTTTTTTACTAAAGAACGATTGTACAAACACATTTTCCCCAAAAAAGACCCAGTTCCCTTTTTTATTAAGGTCTTGAAGCCAACTGCTAAGATTTCTTCACAGTGGTCCGCTGGCGCAATTGAAGTGGAAAAGTGGTCCGCGGGCATAATTGAAGTGGAAAAATGGTCCGCGGCTTAAACTGAGTTGGGAACCACTGGTTTAAAGAGACTTTCAAATTGGAAACCAGTTCTTAAGGGCTGTAGTTGCTACTGAGACACTCAAGCACTGGGATTTTCTTTCTTTGACAAAAAATTGTCTGTCAAAGCATTTATCGATTTTGATAATGACATAGAAAGTGACGTTTCGTTCGAACGGTCTCATTCTATAGGGGAAATGTAGAAGATCAATCAGAAATCAATGACTCGCGCATCAACGTAGAGTTTTCAAAAGTATTGGGGAGGCAAGCACATATTGCACAATTACACATTAAATTATCACATTGCATTTTTACAATATATGTAAAATTGCAATTTATTTCAAATTATGTCGAGGAGAGGACTCTAGCCCCACGGCCCTATATATATGGACTTATGTAACCTAGTATTACATCACTTTCTTGTGCAGTACTAATGCCTAATTAAAAACACCAAGGGATTGGAATGATTTTAGGATTAAAGACGCTAAGAAATATGCAATTTTGTTAAAAAAATTGGACAATATAATTTTGTTTTACATAAAAAAATCAAACTTTTCAATAAGCTACAACATGTGCGTATGTGAAAATCATGATATAGCTTTGGGCAAATTTCGAAAAATAAGTGAATTACTTTTTAAACAAAATGAAACCGATGAATTTTTAAAAGAAAACTAATTTTTTTTAAGTATTCTATTATTTTACATATGCATTCAACGACGACTCTAAAAGGAATCTGGCAAAACGTACGATATTCAGTCAACATGTCTGTCCATTTTTTTCCCCTCATTTATATTAAAATCTCAAATACACAGCTATCTATAATTACAAAAAAGTTCTTTAAACTATTTGCAAATATGCTTTTTCCCTAGATAAAACTGCGCTATTCACATGATGTGATAATTCCTTCCCCCTTCGCTTTATTTTTCTTTCCCCATCTACTTACGTTAGCAGATGACATGGTCTGAATGTAATAAGCACTAACTTACTGAAAAGCATGTCAAAATTATTTCTCAAAAATTAAATAAATAAAAAACAAATCTCTGGAACTCAAACTATAATGGACTTGTCTATCTAATTAAAATGCTTGCATCAACTTAATAGTTCATCTTGCCCAATATCACAGTTTTTTAAATGAGGCCATAAATTCTATATAAAACAATATTTTGTTTTATAATCTACTTGAAAATAAAATTACTGTTTTCGCATTCATTAATTCTATGAAAATAATATGAATCGAGGCAACCTACATCGAGGAAGCTATGATTTATGAAATATGGGATTGGCTGAGTGCCTCGTAACAAGTTATTGCTTTCTTCCCTCCTTCATTTTTAACCTGATCACGTGAATATTCTCTAAATCTCAATTGTAACATTAGAATAATATTGAAAGAGATATATCAACAACAAGTGTATATAAACTGAATAATTTTATTTCTTATTTTATTCTATTATAGAGACAAGAAGAAATGCAAAACTTAACGAAGTTCAAGGTAAAGGAGGACATTTGATATGCTGTAGTATTTGACGACCTGTTTTTTGCTTTTTAAAATAGTAATGATCTTTATTTATTCTCTTCATTATTCAATCAGCATAATGTACATTAAATTTTGTTGATTTTACATTTTTTTATCGATTTCTAGTATATATTTCTTTATGTTTTTACAAAATAATTTTGTAGCAATCATTCAATTACGAACTATTATAATTTCATGTGTAGTTTTATGATTGAAACACTTCGATTAAATAAATATTTAATCGAAATCATGAGTTCGTAAAATGTAAAACCGTAAAGTTCTATGCCCTCATAAGACAATAAATTTCGATATTTTAAATATCATTAATTATCTATAGAATTTACCATGCTCTTTCAAAACTGTTTTGATATTATATATATATATTAACACTAGATATTTTAAACAGCATATATTGAGTCTAACTCTCCTCTTTCGTCCCCCATCATAATCGTAGTTTTTTAATGAAGGGGGAGATGGGTAATTCGGCGTCTTGGAGCAATTAAAAGTGGGGTTAATTATGCGAATCGAGACAACGGAGTGAAAAAATGCCCTTTGGAGAAAGCCCCGCAGAACTATAGTTCCTCGGCGTGGCGAAACGGCTGCTAAGCAAATAGGAATGGGCGAATCACCTCCCAAGTGGTAATGCCACTGCGTGTGAGAATAAAGTGCGCCATTTCGAAGACGTTAACCGGAATGCAAAGTTTTATGGGAATGACGCGTTAAAGCCTCGGTTGTCTGCTGCGAAACGGTAAGGAGAGAAAAGGTGTTACCGGTTACCGCCAGATAAATCATATTTATAGCTACTTAGCGACTTAAGCCCCCTTAGATCTTTTGTTCGCCCCCCCCCCTCTTTTTCTTCCACAAGCATTTGATGGACACGACTATACCTCTTGATAATGCAACAGGTATAAAACAATCAAAAGCAAAAATCCCGAGGTACAATGCAATTAGAAGAAAAATATTCGTCTATTTCATTATTTTTAATCAATTTCAAAAATATTTACCCATTCATCGCAACACTTCTTCACGCCATACTTATTTCTTTTTTTTTTTAATTATGGCATATAATTTTTTTATATAAAATTATTTATCCCAAATATTGTTTTTCAAATAATAACAGCTTTATTGTGACTTACGGAGAAAGGCAGTTGTTTAAAAAATATACAAATCATTAATTGCTCTAAAAGTTGACATCTTCCTTAGACGGGAAATTTTTACTTATCATAGCCAATCATGTGGTAATATTATATGATAAATTTTTATATATAAGATAGAAACTGCGACAGTAACCTTGTGAAGGGTAATAATATTTCATATATGAAAAGCAATTTATCATCTTCCTTAGAGTTTTACATTTTTGGAACGGTACAATACAAAGCCCGAGGCCATATGCCTTCTACGATAAGAAGAAAACGAAATCACAAGCAAGGCTGGATTTAAATATTCCCTCTCAATTAAATAAAAAGAATAAAACGAATTAACTTGAGGTGAGAGAAAAAAGTGATACAAATCAGTATCACAATATTTTAAAGATAATATTTTCATAATTTTAAAGCAAAAAATCCATAAAAAATTCAAAAGTGATAAAAGATTTCAAATTTCTTTGAAAAAAAATATTAGATATTTGCAATAGAATATTCCACAGCAAGACATATATATATATATTTAAAAATAAATTCTTTGCGGAAGTCCACTTAAATTCAGGTTTAAATAAATTATAGATAGCTTTGCATATAGTAATTTAAGAGTTGTGTGAATGAGGAAATGTTTTCAATATATTATAGTGAATTTTAAATCATCAAAAATATTTATAATTTCCTTAAAGAGTTTATTGTTGCCTTTATAATTTCCGTCTCTATTATTTACTAGGCTGATAATTAAATCAATGTGATATCAGGAGGTTTTATGGAAAGTACAATATTTTTGGACCATCCATTCATTAAAGATCGTCATTAATGAAGAATATAATTATTTAAAATATGTAACACATTTGTTACATTGGCTCCTGATGTAATCATTTAAACAGCAATGTAGACTTAAACTGTATGAACAATATATTATTATACTAAAAGTATAATATCGACTTTCACTGCCCTCAATTACTATCATTTAAATCACCGGAATAAGGGTTTATGATAACGTTCTAACATTTATTTAAAATTATTGATATTTAAGAAAAACTGAGAGGCCACCCTTTATCTGGCACAGCCAGGTTATGATAATAGATATTATAACATAACCTCGCGATATTATAGATCATCTTTTTGGCATACACACATGCATAGATACAACGTAAAAATTATCACAAATTGCAAATAATAATAATACTTTAATAATCATTCAGAACTGAAAACAGGGAGTCTACTCAAATTCTGTTTCAAACTTCCCTGACTTTTCCAGGTTTTCCAGACCAGTAACAAAAAATTTCAAATTACAAAAAAAGTGCAAATTACAGATACACAAATATTTTTTGAATCAATAAAATTGATAAACTACAACAAATAAGAATCAATTTAAAGCATCATTGTTTTTAAGGTTTTTTAATCTGAGGCATAATTCTAATATTCCTTATCTAAACCTGCATATTTTAACATCGAATGCTTCACTTTAATTGATTCAGCCATCATTAGAAGCCAGATAAAAAAAAGAAAGTGTATAAATTTATAAAAATAATAAAATACTACAGTAATTAGTTGAGTAAGGATAAATAAATAATGGTAAGACTTAGTTCTATCCAAATTCAACATCCAACTTTTCTTCGGACGAAATCTTAATTGATTTCTAGTCACTAATTGTAGTAAACAATATATTACATTGCATTAAAAGTTGCATAATTGAAACAAGTTCCAAGACCATAGAATCTACTAATACAACCTAAAAGCCATTTATGATTCAATTAAAGTGAATTTACGAAAACAAAAATCATATTAAAAAATGCATTTCTTTACACTAAAAACTTGCATTAATTAAATATTTGCGACATTTTCATTGAGCCACCTTTGAGATCATTATAAATGAGTTTAGCTATATAATGGCAAAGCTGATGCTTCAGCTTTTTTATTTAATTTGAAAAAGGGTGAATAACTATACAGTATAAGGGAAAGGAGGCTAGTATGTTCAAAATCCTTTACAGATTAGAAAATTTAGCTAAAAATATTTTTGTTCAAGTTTTAGTTATATATCTGGTAAACAATTTCTCCCAAGATATATTAGGGTTCAATAATTTTATATAAATTATATCAGTTTTTGTGCAGGAAGGTAATTTTTGGAGGAAGTTTAGTTAAAAGTATATAGGTTTTACAAAATTTCTAGTATGTTACTATAGTTCAGGAAAGTTATTTTAATTAGCTATTTATTATAACAATGAATTTCAGATTTCCCTGACTAAGGCCTTTGATTTTAAATTTTCCTGACTGTTCCAGTCAGAAAAAACTTCCCTGACTTTTCCAGATGAGTAGACATCCTATAAAAGGAACTAAACAAGAAAGAAACTACAGGTGCAAAATGTGTTTGAAGGTAGAAAAAATATTTAAACATAAATATACTAATAGAATCCGTTTTCATTTAGATTTAATTTAATTCCTGATGAAGAACAACGAGATCTGTTCGAAACATGGATTGACATGCTCAACCAAAGGTAAAACACTGCGCTCCACGGCGTTATTACCATTATTAAATAGTGTAGAGTTGCCTTCTTCAGGGGCCTTGTATCTGCTGCAGTTACTAATTTACCTTGTCACTTTTTAATCCTGCATCATTTATAATTCAATATTTTTTTCAGCTTTTACTATGGTTACATGCAAGAAAGTGATCACGCAGTTGTCAGGCTAATTTCGACTTTAAAACCGAAATTTACCAGAGGCATATACAAGGGAAGATGTATCGATTGCCTCGATTCAAACAGCGAATTTTATGGATTTCAGAGAATACTGTCTGAAATATTCTATACATATCAAATTTGACCCTGATAAAATAGGTAAAATTTTTAATACAGTCCGTTTCTTGTCAGTATACAAAATGATGTTAAGATAGGAATAAAGGAATCAATAAAAGTAAACAAAAAATATAATCGAAAGAAGATTAAAAGATCTGTGTTTATAAAAGGCCGTAATTTATCAACTAGGATAATGACCCATTGTTTTGAAATATGGACACTCGTTCTGTGTGCATTTGATAACAAATTTTTGCCAATTGCCCTCTGAGATAATGCGTTTAAATATAGTAGTATTGTTTACCCCATGCTCACATTTGGTTTGCATATAGGTTTTATATATAGTATATTATATGAACACAATAGGAAACTCGGTTACAGCGAATTCGTGGCAATAATGAACAATGATTTCGGTTAGTTTATTTTATTGTGAAAAAAAAAAATATATAAAATACTACAGATATAATGAATTACATTTTTTCTCTCTAATTCTATTTACCCTTACATTCAGTGGTTTTAGGAGTCTCGTTGACTTTACAATACTGTGCTTTTACCGTGAAACGGAAGGTATATTTCAGATGACAAAACTGATGACGATACAGCATATTTTGCATCAGTTAAACCAAATTAGACCAGTTTAAACCACCTTACCCTAATGCTCAAGATATATTTCACACATGAATGAATTTTTTTTTTGGAAGTAATAATACAAACAACTCTTTCAGTGCTTTAAGCATTATTAAACATAATTTCGTAAATACGAAACCAAAGTTTTTCAACATTGCTTAAAAATAAACCAATCAAATTTTATTTATGAAATTATACGTCATTATATTTTTATGGATTTCACAAAATAACATTTACAGCAAAAGTTGCCATACGCAGTTATTTGCAAAAAAATCATTATGAATATTTTTATGTATGCCTACAGGGAATTTTAAAGAAAAAGTAAAGAATTGTACGAAAACGCATTGAAGTACAGGAAAAGTTTCCCACACAGCCTCAGTACTTCCAGAAACATTTGTATGTAGTTTTATTTTCCTTTAATAGCCAAAACCTGAATAGTCATTACACAAATTTTAATTTAGTCAAATCGTTAAGTTGTTTTTATATTTTTCATATAGTTTGAGAAAATTTTCGCCTCATGTCGTTTGTACTTCTGCTTTAATTATATCGAAAAGTCGTTTTCCTAGCGGTTTATTTGAATTCGATCCGAAGTCAGTAGAGAAATTACTTAATAATTTTAAATTTACTGGTACGCATAATTGACCCATTATTTATAAAATTACTGTTATTACAGCGACCAAATTTCCCAATTCCACCTCCATTATTAATATATTTATACAGATATAAATATAACAGGATAAGTATTTTAAAGCTGTTTTAGATGCCAAAACTTTCTTGCCAATCTTAATTCGCACTCCAATTCATTTAAAAACGAGTTCGACAATATCTACGTTATTATAATTTATACAACAAGTGAGTTTTAGCTCACATTCTCACGTTCGCGAACCCTAGATGGAGTACAGCACCCAAGGATGAAACTGACAAGTTGCAACTGAATGTTAATGTCGCAAAAAATTTGGAAGTACAATTTGACGTTAATACTTCAACACTAAAACGGAGGAAAAAATAACAGCCATTGAGCTTACGTCTTAATTCAAATGACTCCACACTCCCTTAGCAAATAAACTATTAACTTTTATAGCGCTTTATTCGGCAATAAATTTGAACTAGAACCACGGAAAGAATTCAGGGGGCTTTTAACTATTAAAATATTCATGACAAAATTTGCGGAACTGCACCATCATGGATAAGCTAAACTAGTTAGTTAAGCTGATAGATCCTTACCGCTTTAGTCGGAGCCGCAGATTCAGAAAGAGCAGTTCTTTTAAATTAACACAAAATCCCCGGCCAAATCTCATCGGATTTCTGAGTCAAACCAGGCAATTTAGGGAATTACTGGGATTGGACGAGCCCAGCTGAGACGCAATCGTCATTGGCTCAGTCAAAGGGGGTAAATGGGTTTTGTCCCTTCCTCGCTAACCCTCTTCCCATATCCTCGCATAATGTAGCCCCCTCAGGACGAGGGGAAAAGGGACGGGGGGCTATAACGTGATATGAATGGGCTTTTCGAAAACTGGACTTCTTCAGCTGGGGATTTGGGGGTGGGGGGTGAATTTGAGTGTCGGCTATAAATAAAATGGGCTTTCTACCACCCCATAGCTCTCTTATAATTGCAAAAATTGTCACAAAAACAATTTAGCCAGCTCGAGGTTTTGAAAAATACGCAAATTTCTAAATAGGACTTAATGACTAATTTATATGTACATATATAATAAACATGCTCTATTTATTCTAGGGGAAAAATATTTTGTTTCAATATGCCTTATATAATAAATTGCACCATACTAAACTTATTTATATACAGTCGGCCCAACTTAAACGAGTAGTGATGGCATATATTATCTAATTAAGAGGGGTATTCGACTATTTGGGGGAGAACAAATACAAAACTGTATGTATATGTATTTAAATATATTAGTACAGTACTGGCAACTGCAATCAAAATAAACATGAAACTGAAAAGAATAATACTGGGTTAAAAGAAAAACAAATGTTATGCGTAACATATATATTGTATAATGGCACAAAAAAAAAAAAAAAAATTGTGGACACTTGCCACGTTATGTATGTCGAACGAAATTCGTCAAAGCTGATTGGTTATGGATCTCGCTTAATATTTGTAAAATATTCTTTTTCCACTGCATAAAGTAAATTATCTTTTTTCCATGTCTGGATATTTATTTTCGTTTTAAATTGTCCTATATATTATGAATATATAAAATTGCCCAGTCTTTATTCGCTTATCCGACTACGACCGGTGAAGATAATTCGTTAAAGCGAGGAAATTTGACATTGAGCCCATGGAAATTACTTTGTTTTTAACAGATCTTAGTCTTATAAGCGGGGTTATTCGATTATCCTTAATACGCTTAAGTGCGGCCGGCTGTATATATAAACGGTTTAAGTGTATCACGTGCCCTCGTGACGTCATGCTGTCTTACAAATATTCCACGAATAGTTGGCCACAGGTGTAGAAAAGTTTTGTTTAGTTCTTCGGACACTGATTCATAAGCAGAGCCGACGAGAGGTAAATTCGGGTGCCAGCAAGCGAACCCGGCGCTGGGCCCGGTTTCGCGGGGTCACAGGGCCGGTTGTCAGTGGGATTCTGGCTCGCGTTTTGCGCCCCCACATAGGGGACTAATTTTGAACTTAATCCCAAAATATACATTTTTTTAAAGTCCACAAACTGTATTGCTTCTAACAGGAAGGCACAGTTTATAAGGGTATACTGCGTCTATGAGTTCATAACATTTTTGCGCTAGAACAATGGTACTGAAGAATAGTAGGGTATAAGCCATTGAATCGACATATACGAATCTTTTCTGTGTCCAATTCACAACATTGTAATTTTTCATCTGCATACTATATCCCAAACGCCGTGTTTCATTTCAGATTCTTAAGTACATCAAAGCGTCAAAATAAGCTTATATACATAGTACTGAAACATAAAAGTACATAATACATTTAAAGTTACGTTTAGAGAAGTTTAAGAGACAGGCGTATACTATCTCCAATATTTCCTATTTACGATACTCGAAGTAAACTACTTTTTATTATGTAATGGTGCTCCCCAGCAGGAATGATTATTATTAGTAATGTAAATGATATGAAGCGTTATATGTTTTTTAAAGATATAATTAAAAAGCTGAACAATGCATAGCACATGACATCAGGAATGAGTAATATTGGATGGAGAACCTTCTTTATTAAATTATGCCGGGAAATATACGGTCCCAGCAAAAATTAGCTAATGAGGGGAAATTGCTCAACCGGTAATTTTGACGGGACATTCCTGGCAAATTCTTTTCTAAGAATTTTCCCGGCAAGCAAATGGAAAAGGACGAGGCAAAAGACGAAGGGGGAGAAGTAGGGTAGAAGACGACAAATTTCGTCAGTTAATGAAAATGACGTCTCTTGCACAGACTGTAAGCCCCATAGTGACTGAATGATTACAACCACAGCGCTCAAACTCTCAAGGCTGTGTTCAGCTAACAGAAAGCTTAACCCTTGGTGAATACATATTGGTTTAGGGGTCAGGTTAAATTCTCTATCTCATCTCAGGCATCAGGAAACTTGAAAAAAAGAAAGACAAACGCAAAGCGATAAGCAAGAACCCAGAGTTTCACTAATGGCGAAAGTGCAGAAGACACACCAAGAAATAAAAAAAAAGTAGTTATGTTCTTCAACACCCACCGACCAAAAACCTACAAACCTTCGTAGACGGCAAACTATTTGCAATTAAAGCAAGACCTGGTCAGTTAGTATGATAATAATGAGAAAGATGGCTACCTCGTGAAGTACAAGGAATGCACAAAATGTTTGAATACATTAACCTCAAATCGCAATACGTAACTGACAAACACTTTGTAATTTATAACGTAACGGCGAATAATGGCGAAATTATGTAAGATGATTTGAAAACTATGTCCGTACCATTTTTCCTAGTCCTATTTAATAATATTATCTCACTGAAAGCTGTACATAGAGGAAAAAAAGGGTTAATTCCCCTATTTGAGCACTAGTATTAGCAGCAAAGTAAAATTGTTTATGAGGGAAAATTTATTTATCAATTTTTTTTAAAATGTTATGAAGGGTCTGATACTCATAACAAGAATGTAATGTGCTCGAAGAGACAGCTAGTTATCGGAAGTGACAGCTAGTTATCGGAAGTGACAGCTAGTTATCGGAAAAGACTCATTTTTTTTATATATGTTTCGAGTCCACATTTTTTGACGCACAGGTGACAATAATTGCGACTAGATACGTACGGGCTACTCAGAGAACCCATGTTAAAATGCAGCTTTCCGATACTAAAGGTCCGTACTTTTTGGTCAGTGGGTGTACATTCTCATCTTAAATAATACTTTAAAATGAAAAAAATGTCTTTTTCCTAATCAATTACGTAAAAATATACTAACCAAAATTTAATCGAAGGTAAAATGCACTCGCTCTGTGAAGGTACTGGAAAAAGACAAAATATAAATTACCAATCTGTTTCATACTCTGTTTACTTTTTTTTACAGGTTATATAAAGTTATTTTAGGAAACCTGGAGACTGAAAACTGTGTCCTAAAGTTTTCCATACAGCGAGAGGTCAACAAATTTTGTCGGAGATAGCAATATATTTCCACAGCCAATTTCAAAACTCGTTTCGCAACAAGGGCGCCCAGGTAGCACGTTCCGCATTTGTAATTTTGTTCTTTATCATCTAATTACCATAAAGAGACAACTTTCTGGGATTAATCATTAAAAAGTCGCGAAATGAATTACAAGAGTGATTTTTACGCGCTATAACGCTTTTAAAACAAACTTTCACGATAAGGCTAATGGTGTCAGTTTCGCAGAGTTGTGTGCCAAGTTCTAACGGCCCCAACGTTAATTAAACTGGCTGTTTAATCATCGTTAAATGGCTAACGGCCCAATTAAAAACGACCGTTAGCCGGCAAGCAGTAGGCCGGACCTGAAAACGAAGTCATTTCCTTCTCCCGATGTAATTGCCAGAATTTTTTCTTGTCGTTTTCAAATTATAATTATCGCCAAACGGGGTTCTAGATTGAACTTCCTAAACTTGGAATAAACAAAACACCTGCTTAAATGTCTATTTCTAGGAAAGAGAAGAGGAAAAACCACATATTCACCATACTTACCATGCAATAATTGCACAGTCGGTAGACACATGGAACTGACAGCCTACTACTAATATTAGAAAAGAAAGTTATCAAAAAATGTCACTTACTTGAAGATCCTTTGGATGCCAACTTGCTGCTCCAGTCATCTTGGCGACAGCAAAACATTCGGCTACCTTCCGTATTTCCTCATTTTCGTTCGCTAGTACGATATTACTGATGTTTTGGGTCTTGTCAGTTCATACTTCAGTTCAGATTGGATGCCAATCACTTTCATGTCATCGTTTCCGGGGTTGTTGCTTTCTTTCTTGCCATGTCGCTTTCATTCTCATCTTGTTCAGGTCGACTTGTAGGGAAGATCGATTCCGGAATGCATGTTTTTGCAGCGTTAATAATCGTCCATCATTGTAATCTGACCAAATTTTTTATGTCTGAATTTAAAGCAATTATTCTCCGGTTCGGATTTGTTTCAGGCTTTTAAGTCTTACAACCTCAAGCAAATGAACAAAGAAAAGAAATAGATAAAGAACTATATGTACTCACTTTAACCTATCTTCATTTATATAGCATGTGTCACAACCTATAGTTGAGTGTGGCTATATAAAAAATAAACTAAATCGAAAAACTTCTCTTTCTCTGAAAACGGGACAACAGTTTTCTAGAATAGTCGAAATTTCAGGCCATGTAGAAAGGTCATTCTTATCGCTATGTAGACCACCCCTAAAGATAGCCTCTTTTCAATAGAGCTGCGGGTGGTAGTGTTATAGAAGTTTTGCGACATATATAAACATGCAAGACGCTCATAATCTTAGCATGCAATTTTTGCTCCTTTAGCGGCATTTTCTTTAAACTTAAAAGGAATTCCTTAATCGAGGAAAGAGGAAATGGCGTTTAATTAAAAAATTGCATATTGAATTTAAACTTAGCTTCTGAGAATGTAATATTCTATTAAAATGATAATAATAATTCATTTAACATTAATCTTTGTTAAAACGTTAAATAATGCCCATTAAATTAAACATGGGCAATGAAACGAAGCTAAAAATTGATCTAACTCGTCGATTTCAAAACGATGTATTTTCAATTTTTTCTGCAATTTTTAACACACGCCTTACAATTGCCTCTCACTTTTGTTAAAAATACTTGGGAAACATTAACTAAGACAATTATACTACATATTAATTGTATTATGCTTAGTGACTATTTTCTCTCAAGAATTTATAATAACGGTGTTAATTAGTGCAAACTCAAATTAAGGCGTCGTTTCCTTGCATCTATTTAGGTATAGAAGGTAGGAAATATTTATCGGATCAGTTGCGTCTCCATTACGTCATATGTAATGAAAATATGTCAGTTTCACATGTCAAAATGTATATTTTTTTCTTATGTCGCTCAGATTCAAATTCTGTTTTTAAAATTTAAAAACAGAAGCTATATTGAAAATTATTTTGAAAAGGAAATGTTCAAAAAATTATGGTTATCCTTTTAAGATTAAATTAAAATAATGCTTACTCTCATTTATATGCATGAAAATAAATATTTTCACCTTTTTCATAAATGGACATATGCTACATGCTAATTCGGTAATTATGTTTTATTTAATTTCAGACCTTGAAATTTATATGGAAATTGACATTTTTTATAACAGTCCTCAGGCTTTCCCAAGATACCTTAACGGAGGGACCCTAATTCGACTCTAGGACAGGGACCATGTCTCTTTTTCTCCTATACTGAAAAAAAGCTTAAGTGTCAGCTTAAGTGTGGGTGTCAAATTTATTAATCATAGGATATTTCTACTTGCCAGTTTTTGAATGAATGGTTTGCGTTTTTATTGCTATACATTATTGCTGAAGTAAGCTACATTTATGTGTTCTTTAAAAGTAGTAGTTCTTTTTAGTTATATGCTAATGTTGAATTAAGACCGTGTGTGATTAACATAAAAGTACACCTGATGTAATAAGCATAAAAAAATACCCGATCTAATAGACGTGATGTAAATCTTAAATCAACTCTCCGGTCTATATGATGAGTTGCAAAGAAAAGGAATGTGAGAAAGGAATATGAAAATAAATGATAAGTTTGTCAACGTCCATTATTATCATGTTTGTTTTTTAAAAATAAAACAATCCGATCAATAAATGAAAGAAAATTGTTGTGTATGATATGCGAAAACAGTAAATGTAGTTTACTGAAATCAGATCTTGGAAAAAAGGTCGAAAATGATGGAACAAATGTGTTCAAAAATCAGGTAATGATGATTTTAAATTTAAAAAAAAAAAAAAAAAAAAAGCGTCATATGTAGCGATTTAAAAAAAACTCATATTTTCATGTGATTTATTTAATGTCGTATCACACTTATAAGAAAAGCTAGTTGCAATGAAAAATTCGAGATCTCCCCTCCTTTGGCCAAAGCTCCAAAAACCGAATGGCTATTTGTGTAAGCCATTTTATTTTAAATGGCTACTTTTAAATATGAGCAGAGAGAGGTAGTATGATGTGTAGTGTAGTGGTCTCCGTTATTGAATAGACTGTTTAAAATACTTTTAAGACAAATTTTTCTTATTATTAAAATTTCATGAAACAATATTATTATTCATATTTTTAATTTTCAAATGAAAATAAATTCTTCGGCAATTCAAATGCTTCTTGCAATTGCCTTTTTTTATTACTCCTGTTTTTCAAGCTTGGTAATTATGAGGATAATCTCATTTAAATATCTTTTTTCAGAAACTAATCTAGTATTCCTTTCCTCATACACGGAGTACCAATGAAAAATAACCTTTCAGAGAAATTTAGATATTACCATAAATAATTAAAGAATAATGGGGGAAATCGTTTCTTATTCTAATAATATATGCCAGATAATAAATTTAGTTATAGATATATTCATTTTTATTTAATATTTATTTTTGTCATTTACGTTTAATTTTTATTATTTCTTAATGTTATACGCCGCTTGACTAAATTGCAATTTTTAGAGACAGGTTTCACTAAAGCAAATTAGTATGCGTTTAAAAAATTAGCATCGCCTATGTGGGGGGAGGAGCTGCATTATATAATTAGTTCCATAATGCAGAGTGGGAAGTGTAGTTTCGTCAGTTTTACTTTAATGCTATATGTTAAAAGTACTATTATTATGAATGTTATCTCCATGTAAATATTTTGTGAAAAGAGCAACGTACAAAATATTATAATTAGCAACATAGTTTTCCACTTCTTTTATAAGCTATAATGTATTAGCAAAGGTTTGGGAAGTTTTACGCATAAAATATTTAAAAGTTGGTTCATTTATTATGGGCCTTTGGGACTACCAGCATAACATGCATGGAATAATACTAGTAACATTAGAGTGACAGTTGCATTTCGATGTAAACTGAATGCACATATGTTTTGCAGCTTGAAACATACGATGTGTGAGAGTAATTTCTAAGTGTATTATAAAGTTAAGAGTATTGGGTGTTGTTCCTGTTTTTTTGTTAGCATGGTTGACAAATAATTTCTTTGAAATTTGACTTTTCTGGTTTAGGTGTAAGTGCCAACCACCTTCGAAATTGACTACTGACAATAAATGACAAATTCCTACTTAAGTAAATTCTATATTTTGCCTTTTTTTACGCCACAAATACGTACATAAACATTTACAATGTTCATCTTATGGAAGATGCATATTTTAAGAACAAAGTGTGGTGAAATTTGATATTCACAAAAAGTACCTGTAAGCTACAGTAGTAAAATTCACCGTAAAATACTGTTAACGAAATTGACGAATATCAATCATCATGGAGCAAGCACTTTCGAGTGCCGGAATTAAATAATGCTCATTCAGTTTTGTACAGCTAAAGTATTCTTAAAAATGTCAGAAAATCTGATATAGCTACATACGAAAAAGCAAAATGCTCACGCATACTGAATAATGTATATCAAAAATCAAAATTGATCCGATAATTATAACTATAAAAATGTCTAATACGTATAGCTTCCATGTCGGTATACATAATTTTATAGTTATGGGAACAGATTCTAAATATACAGGGAGTGAGGTAACTCAGACGTAGAGCTAATTAATGGATAACAATAAAACAGTGCATTAGCGTGCTGTCAAAATTGCTGTCTATTACATTATTCCATGTAAAGACGTCATCTATTTCATCCAGGATTGCACTTTTGAAACAAATTTGCTATCAATCAATTTCTATCCGGGATATAAACACAAAAATAAAACGTAAACAAGAAATTAACCATTCAACAATAACTTACTTGGATGTCAATTAGCACGCCGTAGAGACGTGCTGAGCGTGAAACAGACACGTATACAGCTAGTGTCTTACCGCAATTGGCAACTTCGAATGATGGCACTATGCGTAGACAGTCACACATACACGTACATATACAACGACGAAAAACATATACAATATTAAAACAAACATAACGAGAAACCACAATAAAGTTTATGTAGTCGAGACCAAAAGAGTCCACACTGAGACTGGGTGAGATCGCACATCTAGTTATACTTAAAATATAAACAAGGGATGTTTTGTTCAGTGATATATATTTAAAAGTACGTATATCTTTATCTTACAGACGAGAAAGGTCCACTTTTTCGTTGCATTTTAACCGTTCTAATTCGCGTAGAAAAAGTACAATTATGAAAAAAATGTCAGTATATACAAAAATGAAAATCTCAGTCCCTTAAATACCACGTGTATTGTTTTGAAACAGAAACTTTTGAATATTTGATCCGTCAAGTTCGCATTCATAATGTAAAATAAGGATGGCAAATGTATATATCAAATCTTTAAAAAAAAATCGATTATTTGTTTGTAAGTAAGTGCTTTTCAAATTTGGTTTTAAGAGACCAGGGTGGCAACTAACCGCATATTTAATTAAAAAACCCTTACTTTAATTTGACATGAAAAACACAATCCTTTACTATTTTTGACAATTTTTTTTTTAATTTTGTGATTTTTAAAATGTGATGATGGGTCACAACATTCGCAAAAGATAGATTTCATTCATCATGGATTAATGATGAGGTCAGAGCCATCAACAAATTCTACATCAATTTGTTGAATTCGTCGATTCCACATTAATGTGTTGATTTCATATTCATTTGTTGAATGGAAATTACGAAAATTCATTTTAAGCTACCTGCTTTATACAAATGAATGGCGGCACTATTTCTTTGAGAAAGCTGTTCCCTTGCTTTTCAAGCGAACTAAAATGCACGTAGAAAAACATTGGATGCAGAAATCGACATGCATTGGTAAACAACTACCGTGAAATTGAACGTTTATATAGTAAGAACAAGGCCAATTTTTAACATAGATTTATGTTTAATTTGCCATTATTTTGGCACTGAGATGGCTCTCTGTTTTCACTTTTTAAACGTAACACATTCGGAAGAAAAATATATTTGTATTGTATAAAAAAAAAATATTTTTTTTTTTTTTCAATACACAAGATGGATTTCTCTTCTGATCGATGAATTTAGGAAAACATAATGGGCTTTGACAATTTCAGAGTTTTGTAGTCGTGAAAGTTCGAAAGAAGTTCCTGTCCATAAACCTTGAAATTATTTCCGGATACTCAACTTAAGACCTAAATTGGTGTCCACCAAGTCACAGACATTTATTAAATTAAAGAATCGATCAGTAAGAGAAACCGCTAAAGAATTTGGAGGTCTTCAGTAAAACCCCAACTAATTTCAATAGAACATCCGTATATCGAAATCCTTTTTCATATATGGAAATTTTGGGGAACCCTGTGTGATTTAAAGTCCCCGTTCACATACAGAAAACTTGTTTCTATACATTGAAATTTCTATATATATATATATATATCGCAAAATTTCCCAGAGCAATGTTTTCAAACTTTGGTCGTTCACGTAAATCAAACAAGCATTTCTATTTATCGCGGACTATCTGTGTGGATTCTCCTCTCCATTAAAAAAAATATTACCTAAACGGTACAAAACTATGGTTAATATTGCCCCTACTTGGTCACCCCCCATACTGATCCCCTCCCCGTACGTCCCCAATATAACCAAATTGATTATGGATGACGGCAGGCTATATACGTACGTATGGGCTCCGGCAGGAGAGATTTATTCATCCCTGAAATGTAATTCGTAATTAATTTTAACTCCTTTCCTGGTAAATTCTACCACTTTTTTTTTGTTTATTTTATATAAAAAAATATCAGCTTTTGGCAGAAAATCTCTAAAATATCCGACCATGTTCTTAAAACATGGGTTGGTTGCCAAACCCACCTGAAACAAAATAATTTTTAGACTAATGCTATTTGATGAAAAGAGTGTCAGCTACGATCTTATTTTGTCAAATTTACAATGAAAATGTCATCATCAATTTAATTAAATAATAATAAGCAATGTAGACAGCACGGGTGTATTCAGAGGATTCAAATCTTTCACAAAATGCCGTAAAGTAACGTTTATAACAAGTAATATTTAGGAAAAATTCTTTAAATCTTACCAGAATTTAAATTTTAGATAAAGCAATTTCTATTTTTTTTCCCCCTGAAATTTAGTGACGATCCAGCGAACCACATTTTGAGAAACACTGCCTTAGAGCCTTCCACACTTTGATGGATGATAATCTTATCGTATCTTTATAAATGCATCACGTGATTATTTCATTTTTCTGAAACAAGGGTATTTGCAAAGAAATGACGATGTTTTGATAATTGCCAAGTTTGCTATTTGTATTAGTCTGGTTTATTTTTTGTTCTTGTCAATTACAAAAAAAATCGAAATTTATTAACTGCTGAAAAGAATTGTCAAAACTTATCTGAGTATGTTTATACATAAGCTCTATTTATATTCTTGGAACCATGATCGTCCAGGAAACTGTGAAGATATATGTAAATATCAGGGAAGGGGCAGAAGAGTGTCAAATATTATAAATTTTACAATCAGGATAGCTTCGAATTTCTTCTGTCAATTCACAATAAAACCGTTAACATGCAACATGATAAGTGACCTTAATGACTGTAGATGTTTGGTTTAACCCCACAATCACAAACAATTTCACTTCTCTCCCTCATATCCTTGTCAGGAAGTGAAACAACTGCTGCATGATCACACTTTGTCATCATGATGGATGATGATCACTTGCACTGCATTTTGTGAGCGGCTAAACACTGATCTATTTCAAAGGAAGTTACACTCTAACAGGCACTGTGTTTCAATTTCCAAAAAGGTGGTGTCATTTTGAAACTGACAGTGCATATTTTTTTCTAATGATATGTTTGCTTCGTAGATTTTTATACTGTTCTCATATGGTAAAAATTTTGCAGGAAACAAATTCAACAAGAATTAAACCCTACACATGTAATTATTTTTTTTTACATTTTTATTATAACTTTTTAGTTATAAAATAAATTTTAATATTAGTTTTGTCCAAAAAGAGGTATATATATATGTCAGGTTTATAACCACTCACAAAAGCTTAGAAATCATATGCATATATGCAAAAAAAAAAAAAAAAAAAAAAGTCATGAACAATAATAGTTGAGCGCACACTGCACGAAAAATGGCACACACAGGAAAGGATTAGTGCTTGTCCCTTTCTCCTATAAGAGTTCAGAACCACATCCTTTCGAATAGCTAATACTTGTCAGTTTCTTGACAATTTCTCATAATTATGATCAAGATCGATTTTAACTCTTTATGAGTTCAAGAAATTTCAGAATTGTCCTGCTTCTTGTGGCTCCAGTGAGGAAATAGCACAGATGGATATAGCGATGTAAAACAGTCCTATGTCTACAGAGTCACTTTAAATGACGAGTCCGAAGTAAAGTCGAAAGTTTTTGTATTTTTTGCTTTCAATGAAACACACACACACTCTCTTTCTCTCACAGTGTGCTTACTATATTGGCACGCGTTTTGAACAATACAACTTTAGATTTCGCATACTTAAAAATGCTTCGGAACAAGCAACATCCCAGAATTTGAAACGATCGTCAATTTCAAAACAAACTGCCGAGATTTTAGAACGCGTATGCAAACAACATTAAAAGAACCCAATTTTCGCCTTAAAATAACTATACCAAGGTGTCTACCCAAATTCTATTTCAAACTTCCCTGACTTTTCCACAGACCAAATCTTAATCGATTACCAGTTACTAATTACAGTAAACAACACACAATGCACTAAAATATGCGCAATCAAAATAAGTTTCAAGGCCAGGAAATCGATTAACGCAAACCCCAAAGCCATTTATAACTCAATTATAGTGAATTTACAAATTCAAAAGCTGTATTAAAAAGTGTATTTCTTTACACTAAAAACTTGCACTAATTAAATATTTACAGCAACATTTCCATTCGGCCCTTTTCAAGTTCATTATAAAAGAGTTTAACTATATAATCGCAAAGCTGATGCTTCATCTTCTATTTCATTTAAAATGTGTATGACTATATATATATATATATATAAGGCAAAGGAGATTGGTATTAGCAAAATCCCTTACAGATTAAATAATTTAGCTAAAAACACTTTTTGTTTTTCAAGTTTTAGTTATATATTTGGCAAACATTTTCTCCTGAGAAATATATAGGCTTAATAATTTTATATAAATTATATTAGTTTTGGTGAAAAATGGTAACTTTTGGAAGAAGTTTAGTCAAAAGTACAAGTTTTTCAAATTTTTCAGTAGGTAATGTGGTATGAAAAGCACAGTTCAGGAAAATTATTTTAATAAGTTATTTATTATAACAATGACTTTAAAATTTCCCTGACTTGGGCCTTTGTATTTCAAATTTCTCTGACTTTCCCATCAGAAAAATCTCTCTGACTTTCCCATCAGAAAAATCTCTCTGACTTTCCCATCAGAAAAATCTCCCCGATTTTTCCAGATGAGTAGACACCCTGGTATAAGTTAGCAAGGTAACAATCATAATTTAGACACGAAGTTATGGAATATATATGGCAATGAATTATACATTTGGCGCTGAATTTATGATGGAAAGGAGGACTGTAACTTTTAAAAAAGACGCCAAACTGCGTTTTGCTCTCGTTTCAAAATCTGACACATTGCCCACCCCAGTTGGCCGAAGTATATCCTTGGCGTTTTTCTCTTAAAAAAACATTTTCCAACGAACATCTTCAAAACAAAACGCAAACATTCGAGGAGAAACAAAGGATGGTTGCATCAGTTATAATGGTAGAAAAGAAAGCAAAAAAGAACGATCTTACGTTTTGGTGGGGCCCGTGCTGGTGGAATCATTTACGTTACCGGATTGGTTGCTGGTAGCGCCATTACTGGTCTTGGGTTGTTGTGAAGCCATTTTAGCAGCTTGTGCTTGGCGTTCTTGTTCGTTAAGTTCCTTGATGGCTTGAATCTCCTTTTTCAGCTTCATCCTCCGATTTTGGAACCAGATTTTGATTTGCCGTTCTGTGAGGCACAGAGCGTGGGCCATTTCTATTCGACGCCTCCGGGTTAAATAGTGGTTGGTGTGAAACTCCTTCTCCAGTTCCAAAGTTTGGTACCTCGTGTACGTCTGCCTGCCTCTTCGGCGCAAGCCGTTGGCGCCTGGAAATGTAAACAAGAGGGGGGGTTGAAGAGCAAACGACCAGTATCCTGATAAAAACACATGTGTCCATATCTACCATAAACCATTGAGGCTATCTTGGGAAAGCCTTCTTAAGGTGGCACTAAACCATGACCTTTTGTAAGTAGCTGGGCGGAAAGCTATCAAATTAACATTGCAGCAAATCGCGTGCATTACTCCACGCGATCTAAATGTTATATAACAAGCATTTGACAGGCATGCCGCTCTAATTTACGATTCTGAATGTTTCTAGTTTATATATCTACCTACATAAATTATAAACATTAAACTATTCGTTGAGTGTAAACCAACTAAATGTGTTTATGATTTATATAGTATAAACACTATAGTATATAAACACACTATAGTATAAACACTTTAGCAACACACAAGCATCAAAATCTTCATCTAAATAGGTAACTACAGTTGGAGGAGAAATACGAGCGATGAGAACGAGTATGACTTTAATGGGAATATGCAGTTTGAGAAGGAATGTTCAAACAAATCAATTTCCATATTCGTTCTGACATAACGTTAAAAAAAAAGAAAAGAAAGAAAGGAGGCATTTTAATATAGTTATAGCGTTATACGTGATAATAACGTGATATAACGTTATAGCGTGTAATTATATTAAAAAAATCTGTGGATTTCAGTTAATGTAAATGCATTTCTGTCAAAGCAAAAACAAATTACATTTATAATTTTTAAATGTTGTTTTCATACATAAACTAAAGTTTAAACAACTTAAATTCCACAATCCCTTTTAAATATTTTTAAAATCATTTGGTAAAATAATTTAACAAATAAACATGATGTTTTAATACGTTCAGGTTGAAATTAAAGATATATTTCATTGGTTAGTAGGGTTACTCTTCTACAACACTAGTAACACTCTTGTAACACTATAAAAATACTCTCAGTAAGTCATCCTATAACATCGTCACGGTGTTCAGGACGGCGATATTTTAAAATAGCTGAAATTTAATGTAAGAATGAGTGCTGTCGTTTCCTCTTTACGGAAGAGTAAAAATAAACCCAAAGGAGATAAATAACTCTTACAGCATCAAAACGGTATGTGAAACACATACCAGAACTTAAAAAAGCCTTCACTGCATTTATTGCTTCGCAATTTTACTTAAAACTGAACGCTCCACACAAGAGGGATAAATAACAATAAAATGTGAAACAACCTTCATAAATCTTTATACACAAATTATTAGAGAAAATTAATTATCAATTAAAATTTTAATCTGTATATTACTTACGATAGATCAATTACTTCATTGGTTTGTTACTTTGATCAAGCAATTGCTTCATCGATCCATTACAGGTGATTGTGAAACTGATCAGTAATTTGTGCAGTGGGAAATAGTGTTTATATGTATGTATAGATTATTTTTTTTTCTAAGCAGATACTGAGTTACGTAATTCAGATTATCTCATTTATTGAAATAATTTATCACACCTAACCGAGTGTTTCCCGAAGTGTTACAACGTTGGCGGGACAAAAAATACCTGTTGTCATCGTTTAAAATGTAATGTTGACCTAACCTCACTAAACAATCAAAGGCGACATGGAGGGTTGTAGAAAAGATGGAATGTGACAAATAAAACGTAAGTATAAAATTTTAAAATACTTAAAGTTAGGAAGAGAGAATTGGTACGAATTTTATTTTGTTAATGTGTGTTTCTTTTCTCCATTAAGTTGTGAATTCTTTTAGGTCAGTGGTTCCCAACTCAATTTAAGCCGCGGACCACTTTTCCACTTCAATTGTACCCGCGGACCACTTTGAAAATTCTCACGTGTTCAGGGGCGGGGCCTATCGCCCCCCCCACCCCCTTGAATGAAAGTTTGACATTGAAAATATACAAGTTAAAGTAGAGTAAAAATTGGTCCACGGACCACCAGTTGGGAACAACTGTTTTAAAGGGCTGTGAATTTCAAAATATTTATCTTCGGACAAAAGGATTGTTAGCTTATAAGCGAAATCAAAACTGGACTATTTTTACATTGTGAAATGTCTTTTTATGTTACGAAAACAAATAGCTCTTTTCGTAATAGTTTTAAGAAAAATTTATATAAAAATATTTAATAATTAGCAACTACTCTTTTAAGATGTTTTATGTACAAAAATTTAAAATAGTTCGCAAGAAATTGCAAATAATGCCAATTTCTTTGGTTTTTAATGTCAGTTTTTTTCGCTTCCTCTCTTTTCCATGTACATGTCGTTTGCATCAATTATTATGTCTTCTAGGTGATCTGGAAAAACACAGCTCTAGTCAATTTCAAATAACGTTGAAATTTCTTCTAAGTGTAGTTGTGCATCATTATGAGATGAAGGTAATGTATGAACAATTCAAATTAACGTACAAAATATATCTAAATGCCAAGAATGTGAGACTGACAATTTAAAAAATCCATAGTTCAATTTCAGTATGTATTTTTAGAAAGAAATTTATTAATTTTGGTTGTCTACGTTAGTTGTTCCATAGCTGCGTGAGTTTGGCTTAAGACGAATAGGCTTAACTTTAGGTCTTGGGTTGATGTTTTGTTTGTGAATTTTACGATGAAAAGACAGAAAGGGTCATGCTGCATCAGAACTATCAGTTTTCTGAGGATCCAAACCTATTATGTTATGGAAATCAATTCCTGGACTACAATTATAGGTAAGCGTGGTGGGTTTTTTTTAAGCAATTGGGAGTCTAATCCGGACACTGGCGTATGCAAGTGGTGTTGAAACCCCCCCACCATTGCAATGAAATTTTGTATATTTAACATGTATATTTGTATATGTGCGTTGTAGCTCTGTAATCCCCATTCAGCACATAACCCCCCTTATGAATTTTCTGCGTACGCCTATAAATCCGGGACAACGACGCCCTCGACGAACGGGTTACCACTGCTGCATCTTCACAAGATCTAAGAATTCAGCTCAAGATTATAATCCCTGAGTGACACTCTCAGCGTTTAGAGAACAATTTTAGTTTAATAATTGAAGTATAATTACTATGTGACTATTAATAATGACACTATGAATGTAAAAAGATGAGCGATGCACTGCGCATTTTAAATACTATGTTTTTAAATACTATGAATGTATTTCAAAGCGATAGCCAGCATCTTTGGGGGGAACTCTTTGCTTTGGGACGGTGTGGAGAGTTTCAATGGACCCCCATTAAAACGTATACTGTAGAAATGAAATTCCATATATTAAACTTCCGTAAATTGTTTATATATCGAAGTTTTTGTGGATCCCGGGTGATTTGAAGTCTCTTTCATTATATAGAAAACAGTTTTTATTTTGAAGTTTCTATATATTAAAATTTTTTATTGAAATTCTAATAGACAGAAGATCTTTCAAAATGAAAGCGTAAAAGAGTTAATTTTAAGCAGGAAAGAAGAAATTGGTAAATTTGAGTTATGGTTTAAGTGATATCAATTGAAAATAAGTGAATATAAGATAAAAATGGTAATTTTTAAAACAAAAATTAAAAAATTGACAAATCCGAAGTACTTGAAATTATCCTTATTAATAACAAAATAATTGGAAATATTAGGGAAATTGACTTTCTGCGTGTCACTTTAACTTCCAATTTGTCTTGGAATAAGCAGGTAAGTAAAATTAGTAGAAAAATTAGCTCAGGATTGGGTATCATAAGAAAATTATCAAATGATGTTCCTAAATGTGTACTGCCGAGTTTATACTTTCCCTTTGTTTACAGCCACTTAATATACTGCAATAGCATCTGGGGTAATTTAAATAGCGGCAATATGAATATTATTAAATTATTGCAGTCTAAATTTTTAAGAATTATTGAGCAAAGAAATGTGTTAAATTGGAATGAAGTATTCGTTAAATATGGCTTGCTTCCAATTGATTCAAATAATAAATTTTGTATACTTAAAATAATGTATGGAAGGATCAAGGAAAATAAACATTTGGATGTAATAGTAATGTACATTTGAGAAGAAAAAAATCAAATAAAATTACCAAGGATTAGGATCAAATTAGTCACGATGGGAACTGAATACAAGGCAATCAAATACTGGAATGAAATTACTTGTGATATTAAAGACATAAATAGTAAAAAATTATTTAAAAAAAAGGTTATGTAAATTTCTGTTTGATACTATTTTAGTGTCGACTTAATTTATTGGGTCGCCAGCCGGTTAAAATTTATTTTTTACTGGGGACCAGCCATTTGTCTGCAGAGTATCCACAGTTATGTATTTATGATAGATTCCTTATATGGCATACTATTTTTTTTTGTAATTCATGGCTGTTTGCTATTTGTAACAATGACACATTATTATTATTATTATTATTATTATTATCTTACTCTATTTGAAATAGATTCATACTAATGGTGATGCGTGCACGATCTTTCGAAACGTGTAATTTATCCCTTGGTTGGTTCTACTTCCTACAAGAGATTTCTACATTTGCCTAATCGGTCAATGGCTTTATTCCTCTGTTTAGTGTTCGTTTTCATTAGGAAATGGACATGAATTAGCGACTTCTGCTGAAATTCCATTTTTATTTCACATTCCCCACTATTTCAATAAGTTGCAAGATACTACTTAAACAAATTGTGTTTCCCACAATTCGTTTTTTATCCTGATTAAAATATTGTGTAAAAAAATGTAAATAAAACATAATTTAAACCTTACTATAAATTTGCAATTGTTGAAATCTGACAAGCTCCAACAAATGACAAACGGTGCTTTTTGTACCGTTAACGAACTTGATCTACTGAAAAGGACATTATTTATCACTAGGCAAGCATGTTCTGATGGGTGTTACGTTTAAACAGTGAACAATTGTGAAAGATGTTTACGAAAAATATAGGTAGGTAAGGAAATGGATTGAAATGATTATTTAGTATTATTATTGCCTCTTTGTTTTGTTTTTTGTTATAGTCACTTTTTACGTTATTACTATTTTTAAAATGCGAAAAAAAAACCGCATTTGCTTATCAGAATAGCTTTATAGAGAGAGAGAGAGAGAGCGCGGACATTATCCCAAATTATCGCAGCTGAAAAGATTATGTTATAATATGTTAATAGATGTTTTAGTAATGTATGTTTTAATAGCCATATGCTACCACCTTCAGGATGAGACAGACTTTATTCATGCAATTTTCTTGCATGGCTTGTAACATATTAAGAACTTATTAACTGCCATAATTTGTGATTATTCTCCATATATAACTTTATAATAATAACAATATCACAAATTATTAATATATAACTATATAAAACATCAAGCAGAATAGATGTACAGTGAAAACTGTCTAAGGCGGAACCTGCATAAGGCGGAAACTTGCTCAAAACGGAATTTTTTTGCGGTCCTTTCAAAAGTTAATGGTAGTTAATATTAGCTAAAACGGAAAACACTATTTAGTCCCCGCAAAGAGAAAAACCTGCATAAAGCGGAAAATCGCCAGTAGGAAGAAAATTTTCTCAGCAGAAAAAGGAAAGAGGGTTGTAATACAATGCAAATAGCAAAGTGGGGGATGACGAACAAAAGACATTTTACAGATATAGAATGCCCTTGTCCGCATAGGCGGAGCCAGGGGGCGGTTTTGGGGGTTGTAACCCCCATCGCAATGAAATTTTGTATATTTAAATCCGCATCCATACATGCAACAGAACCCCATACCGTAACGCCGTCGCGTACCCAGTGCGCGTATCGAGACCGCGTAACGTTTCCCCGTTTCACTAGTTATCGGTTTTTTCCCGTCACTTCAAAGGAATGCCACGGTGCTATGTTGCCCCCCCCCTCCCCCGGTTGTGTATTTGGATCGGTTTACGAAGAACAACGTTTTGTCAGTGTAGACTGGATATCGGATATCATGTCTATATCTATCTGGACTGGATAACATGTTTGTTATGCAGTGGACAGAAGAGGTTACTCTTAATGTTATCGAAACTTACAGGGGGAAAAGAGATTTTGTGGAATACCCAGCATCCTAGGTACTATAGTAAGGCTTTAAAAATTGATGCATGAGAAGAAATCGCCGAGAAATTACACACTACTAAGAAATTTGCCAATTCATTTCGAATTTGTTCAGCATATGTAGCTGGTCGTCTGGTGATACTTCTTAGAGGAAGTAATGAAGACAAAGGTACATTATATGTAGTTCTGTATGTTCCTTCTACAAGTCTTCCCTCTGTGCCTGTTTCGAATGACCTGCTTGGTGTATACAGGAAACAGGAGGTAGAGCTTTTTCTTAAGAAATTGTGTAAATGGGCTATCATCATTACAATAAGCTCAGCTTTTTCAGGGGCTAGCAACGTGGGTTGCTGAGACGATACCAAATATCATACATTCTCCACAATTCTTCGTGCACGAGATAATCTTTAATTAAAAACCCTTTGTAATGATTTTTAGGATGTATACCCAAAAACAGTTTCATTGATATGTCAGTAAGAGCAAATGCTTCGTCCCCAATGAAAGAATAAGGGAGTCTGCATTATGTACCATCCAAACGTTCTACTTGCTGCAAACTTAATTCATCTTTCTGTAGTTTGTCACACGGGGAACAATTTTTAAATATACTACCATCTGAGATTTGCTCCTGACCTCCAGCATCGACGTACAAAAGATGTAATTAGCGTTCATTACTGCAAAAATAACTATACTAAATAATGCCGATTTGTAATTAAAAAACTACCTTCCTGCATTAATGGGTGCTTGCAAAACGAGGTGTTTTCCATCTAACGCACCTAGGCAATGCGGAAAGCTACAAATATCGTTATATTGTTTTGATACTGCTAACCATCCTTCTGCTGTGGTTGGTATCTGGAAACAGAGTTTTTTATTTAAAAATTATATAACAAAACATTGAGAAGTGGCAGAAGACAGAATCTGAAAAAAACAAAACAAAACAGTTTCCCCTGATTTGGGGCCGTTCAAGTATTACGTAAGCATCTTTGGGGGAGGTGGGGAC
>QLNU02015360.1:289105404-289158569 GCA_006491805.2 Dysdera silvatica
ACCATTAAATAACAGATGAACAAGGACTGAAACTAGTGATGGTAATTAAAGAAACTATATTATGTCTTTTAGAAATGATTTGGTTCCCCTTACTCCCTCTCCATAGTTTCAATGAAAGAAAGAGGTTTGCCGTTTTATATATTAGTTCTAATTTTATATAATAATTATATATTTATGGGAAGATATAAAGTAGTTCTATAAACAAATCAAAGTCTTCTCATGGAACCATGACAGTTGTCAACACAAATACGCAAGTTTTAGTTCCTTCCCAATTAAACGATATTATAATTCTTGCTTCTCAATTTTACCTCACGTTAGTTCAATACACTCGATGAGACGGAACCGATGGCTTAACATGATGTCCAAACAGCGACCATTTGTAAAAGTCCACACTTAACCAGATTCGAACTTCGGTTCAGTTAACGTACAGCCGCTTGTTTATCATGGTAATAAAGCCAGTCTCCACTCGCCACTTTTATATTAAAATTAAAATGGTGTCTGTATATGTATTTACTAATCTCTCATAGTCTATAGAGCCCAGTGGTTATAGCCGCTACCTCAGGCTTACTTGGGTAGATTCGACTGCTGGTTATTTCTGCTGTGTATAGCTGTAAAGTTACGTTAAGTCACCGACCGCATCCAAAATGAGTTATAACGCAGTCTCTGTATATAAAATATACATATATTTACATAGCCTACTGCTTTATGTGAACACGTAAAGGCCTGGGATTTAGAAAAATAATAAAATTTCGATAAATCTCTCACCCAAGAAATCATGACGACTTAAGGCATTCAGGAGTCAATTATGTGGTGATCATATACATTTTTAACTTATTGCAATATTCATAGCAATAAATAATACAATAGCAAATAATAATAACATAAATTATTGTTAGAAGTATTAGTATATTACGCAAACGATAAAATGTTTAATGTTATCTCTTATTAGCATTATATGTGTGAGTGAATATTAAAGCTCCAATGCTACTTAATATACATATATATTATAATACCAACAATAAATATTTGTTTCATTTTGACTGAAACGGACACCTGTCAGTACAACTAACTTTTTCTCTTCAAAATACAAAATCTTCAAAATACAAAATCAATCAACAAAATCTCTTCAAAAAAAAATTAGTACCCTGAATTGCATATACATGTGGTACTTTGAACTGATGTAAATAAAGTACTGTCGAATTATTATCAAGGATTCAAAATTAATGTTCTTGGGGAACAAAATTCCACATCGACATTTTCATAACTCCCATTTTCACGCTTTTGTTTCCTGATAATTTCATAGTTAACAGTCGCTTGAGAATATACTGCAATGTTGTTACAGATATCGATATAGTTATTTATACTGAGAAGACTATATTCATTTACGATTTTCAATAAATTTATTAATGAATACACGGTCATTGTCGACTAATTTTCTTTGTTATATGAATCAAACCCTGCATGTTTAAATACATCATTTACTATTTTATTTGAGACTAAATTTTCCAAGTTCTACGGGTATAAGTGATTGCGTTCAAAACGGGCACTTCGAGCTTTTTATTTTCATTAAGAGCTTTTATTTTCATCAAACCTTTAATCTGCAAAGTTTCATATCGACATTTAAATTCGCGAATAACTCCTTGGTCAAGGGGCTTGAGGCTAAATTTTTCAAGTTCTACGGGTATAATTGATTGCGTTCAAAACGGGCACTTCGAGCTTTTTATTTTCATTGAGAGAGGTTATCATAGGCGCAGAAAGTTCGTAAGTGGGGGGTTACAGAGCTACAACTCACATATTCCTATGTTAAATATACAAAATTTCATTGCAATGGGGGGTTACAACCCCCATCAACACCCCCTGCGTACGCCAATGCCAATCATCAAATATAATCCTTTCATTTTCAAAGTTTTATATTGACATTTAAATTCGGGAATAACTCCTTGGTCAAGGGGCTCGAGACTAAATTTTCCAAATTCTACGGGTATAATTGATTGCGTTCAAAACGGACACTTTGAGCTTTTTATTTTCATTGAGATCTGTCATCAAACCTTTAGTTTGAAAAGTTTTATATCGACATTTAAATTCGCGAGTAACTCCTTGGTCAAGGGGCTGAAGAAATGCGGTAATATTCGGTCGTAGGGTTACGATTTCGTTAGCTCTTAAATTTTCTGATATAAATATATGATATTAAATATATTTTATTATTATCCTTCTCGACCTTTGCTACAGTGACGGATTATCCGAATAATATATGAATTAGTGACGAATATAAACGAAGCGGCGCTGAACAAAAATAGCGAATTATCTGGCTGACGACTTGTCGAGGTCTGACTGCAGATTATATCATAAGTATAATCAAATATTCTGCAATATATTATTCGCAAGATTAGAAAAAAAAATGGGGATTTATCTTTAGACAAATAGGCTATTTTATCTAGCTAGCTACGTAGCTAAATCTCTAAGAAATAGACGTAATGTTACGTAATATTAATAGTTAATGGCATTAAATTTGCTTCTAAAGGATAACTTTGAAATCAAGATTTCCCCCAAAATCATGAATTACTTTATAGAAATTTACTTTTTTTTATTTACGTGGATATCGCTCAAAACACGCACTGCATTTTTCCAAAACAGTAAGTCCAACTATTTCTTTTTTCACTGATCAAATTTCAATTGAAAAAAATACTAGCCTTGTCACTTTCACCATGACGTATATATAGCTTTGGTTCATATGATGTCTATTGCTGCTGCTTGGTATTTTAATAATAATAATATTATATTTATTATTTAATTATCTCGATTTATGGCTTCTTTTCCCTCTTATATTTAATAAAGTTTACTAATACACAATAGATTAAAGAAATAATTTGGATAATATCTCCTTCATATAAAGGTCTAGTTTTCTAATCTAAAGTCTCTAATTCAAAATTTTATATATAAATGTATGGTTGGTTCATTTTATTTTCATGGCGTAAGGACAGCAAGGGTAATTCTGAGAAAGACAAGGTGAGACCGTACATACAATTTTAATAATAAAATAAATAAAAAATATAAAGATAAAAATGCATTAAATGTACACTGGAGCAAAATGATATAACAATATCAGATGAGATTTAAAAAGCCAATATCACACAAAAAGTTAAAAATAATTTCATGGTTAGAACCATCTAAAATGTCATGAAGGGTAAAATTATTTTGGTTAAAATCGATGAATGTTGCTGGTTAAAATTTGAGCCGATGGTATTTAAATAAATCAATTTCAAAATACCATTCTTAATTGTATATAACTTCAAAGCCTCAAATGAAAATGACATGATTAAAGAACTAGCTGAGTCCTCGGAGTGGGTAGATCCTAAATTTTCATGAAGCCCTAAAACCTTTACCTTAAATAAAAGAAAATAGGAGTATAAATCAAAATGTCTGAAAATTTCCACGATATGCAGGTTTTGTATTATAGCTTAAAATTTAATCGAATGAGCATTGAAAGTATTTTTAATCGATCGTTTTAATTGTAAACGATCTTTTAAACAACGAATGCTTTTAGAGCGCCGGCAAACACTTGAGTAGCTTTTCAAAAGAAAGAAAAATCGAATTTATTATAAATTTCTTAAATATAATAACCGTTTACTGAAAAATATTTTTAATTTAAGTTATATATCAAAATTAATATGTGTCAAAACGTATTCTTTAACAAAATTAGCTTTATGTCATATAACACAATCAATTTTTCACATCATATAACACAGTCTGACGTCATATCATAATCAGTTGGGTGTCATATAATACAGTCAGTCTTATGTTATATTAACAAAGTCAATCCATATACTAAAAATTTATATTTTCGATATATATATATGCTATTTCACCCCAGAATTATGTGCTTGAAAATTTTCTATGGGAGGATGCACTTCTTATAAGAAAGAAAAAATATTTTAGTGGCCGGGAATTAGGATGGTTTTTCTTTTTTGTGGGAGGGTAACTAAACATTGGTAAAATATTGACGCATTATGTCAGAGTGTCATTTATTCGATATAAACCTTGTTGGTTTCGAGGAGGGGGTTTCAGTCTCCTAACCTCCCCCCCAGTGGAAATATTTCAGCTATTGCTTTAGCATATAACACTAGAGGCTGTGATTTCAAATAAAAATTATATAATCATAACTTGCTTTTATTTTAATCTGGCATGCCTCATTTTCACTTTAAATTAATCATTTAAATCAGCGGTTTTCAACGTGTGCTCCGCGAAACCTTACTAAGTGCTCCGCGAAACCTTACTAAGTGCTCCGCGTGATCTAGTGCTCAACAATTACAAAAAACCGCAGAATTTCCTGCCAAAAAGGCTGAAAATAGCCAGATTCATAAAACATTCTCATTGGTCGCTGAATCAAAAAAATTTCAGCTAAAAGAAGGTCAAAATCGCTAGATTGGCAACACTGCGCCCCTTCACGTGACCACGTGACTGTAGATATCATATCCATATGGGTAACACATTGTGGATTTAAAATATCTGCTTCGAATTTTTCCTCAGACGTTTTGCTTTACTTCATGTTTTTTGTTACTGTCTTTCGTTTATGTTTATGTAGTTAAGAAAATTCCCCATTTCTCTGAAATTTATGGGAAATACAACGTTTCGAATAAAATAAAAATTTACGTTTTACATATCCAAATGCTTAAAAATACCTTCTACTATTAATACTGTTGTCATTGGGTTTAGTACCTACGCTGGTGGAAATACCGTCGCCCTTGTAAAAAAGGAAAAGTATAAAAAAAAAAAAGCATATAAGAATGTACTGTGCATTCGCGCTCAGTTGGCGCGTGATACCGTTAGCAGACGGGTTAGTCCATTGCAGTTTAGGGAAGGCCGTCTTGGAGGAACTGGTTTTTCCCGCGCGAAAAACCAGTTTCGGCAAGACGCCCTTCCCTAAACTGCAATGGACTAACCCGTCTGCTAACGGTATCAGGCGTCAGGTCTGCGCGTATATATGCATAATTGATGTTTTCAGCAAACGATATTAAAAGTTAAATTTGTAATGACTTTAATTGGGAAAATTAAGTATAGATTAAAATTAAAGCAATTTAAAATTCGAAAACAAAATCATGCGGTTACCATTATATAATGAAATGTTGATTAACAACTTGAAAAATATGGTTAAGTAAAAGCAGCCAAAAATTCACATACATAAATGCTTTGGCATAAGGGCGACGACAGTACTCCGCAAATAATTTTTTTTCTTCTTTTGTTTGTTTGTTTTTTGGTTTTACGGCTCAAAGACTACAGTGGTCATGCTGCGCCGGGACCTACTGTTTTCCGAGGAATCCGAACCTCTTAAGGCCTAGGGAACCAAACCCCGGACTACAGTGAGCAGTGCGATCTTTATGAGATCTCTGAGTAAGCGTTCTTTTTGCACTGCTGGGAGTCGAACCCGGATTAGCCGCGCAATAGGAGAACGCGTTACCACACTGCGCCACCGCAGGGCCCTTTTTTCTTTTGAAAAGTGCTGCGTGACGCAAAAAAGTTGAGAACCGCTGATTCAAATAAAACATTTATTTGAATTCGACTTTTTGTTGTTGTCATAAGAGCCCTGATTATCCGAACTGGTCGGAACCAAATGAAGTCCGGATGAGCGAAAATTCCGATAATTGGACAGTTGATTTAAAAAAAAAAAAATCGCAATCATTTTATGAAGTATTTAACGCTCTTTTTATTTTAAATTTGTATGAATACATGTATATTATCGGGTTTTTTTTAATTTTGTAAAAAAAAATCATTAAATTTAGATACAGGGTGTATGTATGTACTTCACAATAAATAATCATATTGTCCTCTGTTCTTCCATTCCGTTTCCTAGAACGCGGCTTCGTCTCTTGAAAAGGGTAACATTCAAAATCATCAAAACGTTGAGTTCAGATAATTGGACAGTTCGGATAATCAGCGCTCACCGCATATGAAGCAAAAATGGACTATTATGTTTGAGATACAATGTCAGGAAAGCAGTCAACGATTAAGTAATGAACATAAAAGGATTTTTTTAAAAACTAAATCATACCCTTTACATTTAAAAAAAAAACAAAAAAACTGATCTGTCCACGTCACGCAAATGTACAATTAAAAATGAGAACGAAAGTATCAAAGTCTAACGTAGCCTTAACCATTGTATGCATGCTACAATGGACGTGGCGTCCGGATTAGAGGACGGAACAATGACGTACTGACCGAAAAGCAACGAACGACTCTTTCCATCTAATGTAACTCGGCAAAATGGATCTCATTCAGTCAATGAATGTCTTTACCCACTCCTGATTCCTTTATGCCTTTAATTTGCAAGGTTCCTAATATCAAAAGTAATCACTTGTATTTACTGATAGACTTTCACCCTCTTAATTAACAAGTTTTCGAATTGTTAATTAATCTGTGATATTCAAGAACGTTCAGTCCAAAAATATCCAAGATCTAACTTCGAATATTCCATGATTCTTTCGCTATCGGTTGATGAAAATGGAACGATTGATTACATGCAGAGGCGAATTTACGATTTGGTCGCCTGTAATGTCCATGCATTTTGCTGCCTAATCATATCAAACGTGATTGGAGGCATAACAGGGATTAGTGTGCTTTTTTTGAATTTCTTAATTCGACTCTCCTGGCAGTTATTTCAAATTGATCTCTCTTCAAGCATTTTTTCGAATTTGGCGCCTTATGAGGCTCTCTCAAAACGGCGCCAACAGCAGATCTTTCTTTGTTAATACCTAGTTACGCCTTTGAACATAATTCAAAATTAATTGTTCAATTAACCACCAAAAAATTCAGCCCGCTTTTACAAACTTCTCGGTGGCAAACCTCACATCGATAATTTGCCGCCGTCAAAATTTTTCCGCTGTAGGATTCAGTCCACTTAGCCTATTGGTAAATCTGCCACTGATTATGTGCTTAATGCCTATAGCTGCCCCTAGAGTTGCATATATCGTAATAAATACACAAGTTGAGTTTAAAAAGCATTATCTTTGATTTTTGCATATCGTTCTGATATAAATATAGATACGGGAACGCGATTAAAAATTTGGGGATGATACTCAATTTTCTTCATATCTGGAATCAAGTTTAACTTATTTCAATGTCGAGATAACAGCTCCAGAGATAACGTATGAGCTGTAGGGCTCAAAAGTCTGGATAATTAAATAATCATTTCCAAGTTCGATGAAACTGATCTCCTTCTGACAAGTGATCGATAAACATCGAGCTCTACGTTCGCAACACACTTAGTACCGTATTTATGAGGAGTTGATTATAGCAGCGATGAAAGCCAAAGAATGTACACGTTCCTCTAATAAAGACCCAGAATAAACATATTCAAGCTGATAGTGTAGATTGCCACCGTTCAATTTCGGAAATAGACATCAGATTTGCTACTTCGTATGATTGGATTATATTTTATTTTAAAATTCTGTATTTATTCTTTATTCTATTTATAACATTTTTATAGAAAGTGACAAGAACATAAAAAATGTCACAATGTTTTAACCTAGGACCTTAAATGTTACTTTTAGCCACTGAACCACTATGCTTATTAATGACTTTGTTACAATAAGAAATTTAAACTATTTAATGAAGGTTATGAAAGAAAATAATGTCATGTTTCTCACATCTACTATATCTCGGAAGAGAGAGCTATTTAGTGTTGCACGAAATATTCAACAACGGATGTAGACGATTGAAAAGATATTTACAAAACGACAGATACTCAAAGAGAGATAGTTGCCACTTAATAATTCACCTTTTATATACAAACGACTTTCTGAAACATTGCTTACCATACACTTTATGTAACTGTCAATTTCATGTGGAAATTGATCCAAAAGTTTACATCGTACAATACGATTAGGTTATTGACTCATACGAAGGTGTCTTTAAACATTTTGATGGGAAACTTACAACTGACAAAATAATCTTTTAATTGTCTGTTTCTAGGTTTCGTGTCCTAAGAACGTTTAGTCACCCAAGATGAAATCGAGAACTTATATAGGTGCTCCCCCTTCCCCGCCTTATCTAAATGTAATACGTTTTTAAACTTACACCGTTAATAAAACTGGAACCTGGGCCCTATTTACCGCGTGTTTAAGTATATAGAAGTGTACTTTTCCAAACGAAAGTTGACTCTGTAGCATAAACGTCACATCAATCTATCCTTGACCTATTTACTTGTCCATATTTTTATATTTTATGATTGCTGTTCTATTTTCTGTAGCAGATTGCAATTAGATGTCTTTTATGAAAGATTACGTCATTGTCTGTGGTGGAGTAAAGTTGTGTTCTCACGCAATAATACCAACTAAAAGTTGCTTAATGCTGGACGAAAAAAATGTCAATTTCACAATAAAAGAAAGTGATAGAAAATGTGGTCGCAAAAGCGTCATGAAATATATTCCAAAACCGTTTAAATATTTATTATTAAACAGTCAAAAAAGACATTATAAATCGCTTTAATTAAGTGATTATCATCGTCAAAATTATAATCTCTTACGTGATGAGAAATTTTCCATCTACTCAAAGTAATCTTGTATGGTCCTAATATACAACGATTATTTAACACACTGTTGTCAGTGCTATGCTGTAAATCAGTTTCCTAGAAGCAAAGAAAAGTCCTGCCTTAAACTTATTCTTATCTTAATTTTTTTTTCCTGTGGGCTACAAAAATTGGTTACCATGTAACAAACAAGATTCCCTTAGATAATTAACGAGGTGAGCTTGTCACTTTCATAAATGCGCTTGAGTAAAAAAATGTCGCAATTTATTCTTTTTTTTTATTCTTGCTTTTCAGTAGAAGCCTACATCCGATGACCATCTGACATGCTCAAGCAAAAAATGAAGTTCCCTCATTTGGTAGGAGCCAAGGACATATTACTAAGCTGATACATTTCAAGAATTTGTAAGTCGCATCCTAATGTCATTTTCATATCTTTATGTTAGAGCGTATATACTAACTAACAACAATGTTTAGTAACGTGTTATTCTAAGTTTTATGAAACTATATTAATCCACAATATGCCAACAAAAATATGCAGTATATAGACGTCTCAAATTTTATTGTAATTAATTTTTACTTTAAAAATTCCCCATTCACTTTATACAGTGACGTTCATTTCGCACGACAGAATCACGTTCATTTCGCCCATTTTGATTCTTATAAGCCTAGGTAGTTAATTCTTAAAACCGGAATTTTTTTAAATATTGTTTTACAGTAAGCGCTAACCATTTCATTGTATTATACATAAGCTTAGAGGATTCAAATTATACGTATGCAAATTAGTATTAATAAATTTGTAAATCCACCTTTGTGGCAGTAAAAATATTTCTTATTTTGTAAACTAAATCTTACAACTTGAAAATGTTACAGTTAGCGTATATTTATTTAAATAAGCATAACAAGTTAAAGTCAAAAGATCGTTTATATATATAATAATTAATAACTTATCATCGTATATGCTGTAGCTCATTAATCGGGTATTATTATCCGCAGTATTATTATTCAGTAAAAACTTATCAATGTCGTTTGAGCTAACGAATCCGTAATAAGAGCGTGTACGTCTCTTTTTAATTCATAAAATCGTTCATGAATTTTTAGATGCACTTCTATGTTCAAGTGTTTTTCTGATAATACTCATATCTTCTCGCGATTGTTTTCTGTAGGAGGATAATTTTTTTCCTGAATGTCGCCTTTTTTCCCCCTTTTTTTTAAGTTTTTGTCCCCAAGTTTAATTTTTTTCAAAGTTTATTTTTCAAGCAAATTATAGATTTGTTTCTTTTGCGCCATGATGCGAATGCAGCATTAGCAAAACATTAAACTACTAACTGAAGCTCAAAGATTCTATTCCAAGCACATAGACAAAGACGTCTTTACGTTATTTTCTTAATACAAAACTAGAACTGGTTTTGAACTGATTTAACATCCTCCAACTCACTTTCAAGAAATTTTTACTACTCATGAAATCCCTCAGTGGCCCATAATAACCACCATCCCAGTCATATATTCGAAGAGAAGTCACAAAATCAATTTCTTAAATAACTTCAAACAAAGCCAATTTTTCAAATAAATTTAAACAAAGATATTTTTATATTCACTTCTCCGGCTCCACTAGGAAATTAACAAATTTCAGGTAGAAAAACTGATTCTTAAAAGCGGAAATCATAATTTTTGAAAATGATGATTTTAGCATGTTAAATCGGAAATTGTATTTGTTTCGGTTCTTATAAGCTGCTGATTTTTATAACCACTGATTCTTAAAAACGGCGATCACTGTATATATATAATCTGTTTGCACTTTCCTTTCTCACCTCCTTTTTTTTTTTTTAATGTCACCTTTCGCTCGATCATAATTTATGTGGGAATTTTCATTTTTTTTTTTTTTGCGATCAACATGGATACTTTCTTTGCTTTATATTGTACGTTTATTATGCAGTTACTTACAGTAAAACCTCTGAATAGCGGACACCTCAGGACTTCAGTATTTGTCCGCTTTTTGGAAGGATTAGGTGATAACAGGTATTGGGACAAGGAATTGGAGATATGCCTGTAAAATAGAGGTGTCTGCTATTCGGGAGTGTCTGCTAAGGAGGTTGTACTGCATATAGCTCTAGAGTAAAAATCCTCCAATGTTATTTTGTTGTGTTATAATTTTTTCTATATTTATGTATCTGAGGATTAATCTAACTTTTAAAATATTTAAATAATCATAAACGTCTCAAATTTAGGAGTTTCTATCGAGATAAAAAGGAAATAAAATTGCATAATATTAGTGTCCTAAAAAACACAGTTGGTGATTTGGTAATAACCATAAAATATAAACTAACTTCATTACCATCTTTTAACTTCACACCTCTCCTAAATTATCAAAGCCATTCTTCCAGAAATACTGAAATAGCTTACGATCATCAGATAATATTAATCGAAAATTTATTTACTCATAAATTTCCATCTTCATATTTAACACCATACGAAAAGGCACCCATTCCGAGTTCATTTCATGACACTTTCCTAATCATGCCAACTTCTCAAGAAATCTTAACGATCCAATATCAGAGTACACACGGACGAAACTTAGACTCTCACCTATCTGTTGCTTTGGCCCCATGGCGTGCAACCTTCTCCCTAATTCACTTAAATCTATTTTTTCCTTTGCCAAATATAAAAAACTTACCCACGGACATCTATAAGAGGAGAGACAATTACGATATCATTACTCCTTTATTTATTTATATATTCCATTCCCATACTAATTAAGAAGCTCTTTTTAATTTTACTTATTTATTACTTCCATTTCTGCTAATTATATTCGATTTTGGGCAGCGGGTGCTTTGTCAGACCCCAAAGTCCCCTTTGCTGTCTCGATGGATCAGATTAACTAAGAAATTGTAAATATTATCACCAATGTAAAATAATTGTACCTGTTTAAACGAAGTTTGGTTTGATGTGTTTACAGTAACAATTTTCTATCTGCTTTTTAAAATATTGAAACCATATATACATCTCATTATAGTTTATTAAATTATATTAATCATTATTAGGAAAATTCAAATAATAAACAGAAATAGAAAGCTATATATTTCCAGGTACCAATGACGTTCTCA
Organism: Dysdera silvatica; assembly: GCA_006491805.2. Lineage (NCBI taxonomy): Eukaryota > Metazoa > Arthropoda > Arachnida > Araneae > Dysderidae > Dysdera > Dysdera silvatica. Next base: position 289,117,027 of record QLNU02015360.1, read on the forward strand.
TAGATAAAGTAATGTTGAAAATATAGTTGTTTTCATTAATTTGTGAGTTCGGATTAAAACCATTAACCAAGTTACATGGATCTATTGATAGTTACGTTTTTTTGACCAAAACTTTTGTTTATTATTCTGATGTGATAGAAATAAAAGTAAAATGACAAATTTTTCGTAAGTTCAAACATATTGCATTACTACATGTTTATTTAATGCTTTCACAGCGAGTTATTAAAGAAAGATTAAAGGTATTCTGATATTAGTGCAAAAGGAAATAGATTTAAAATGTTGTTAGGTCAGTACCATTGTTCAATTAACTTGCTGACATTTTGCGTTCCAGTTACTGAAACTGACTAGCTCCCTATCAGATTAATAATAAGGTCTACGGATATTTTTAATTAGCTCCATTTCCTGACAAGTACGTGAAATTACGACTCAATTAAAATTGAATTGCCCAATATTCTTCAATAAATTATGTCTCTTTCTAAATACGTTAGCATTGTTTATGGCTGTTATAATTTATTTCGTGATATATTGCCCATGAAACAGACAATTAAAATATTTGATTTTCTGGCATGATCATAGTCTGATCCGTTACCAATGCCGTGAATTTATCAAATTGCAGATGTAGTTAATTTCATTTAGATACAAGAGTTTTTAAACGCAAGCAAAAGATTTACGTATTTAAAAGTGTTTTTAATTAATGAAAAAAAAAATAAAATTCTTATAAACTAATAAGTAAAACTTTGTATTCTTTGCAGAACAAAATGGCTGCCCCATCTTCACGATGAAGACAAGCTATAGTGCAAGCCACATGTTGACTAACAGAAATTACAAGCATTTTTTGTGTCTACAAACTTATGAAGAATACATATATAAATATATAGCATTTAAATGCGGAATCGGAAAATTTAAAAGTGCAGAAATTGTCACTCTAATTATATGTATGACCTTTCAATTTTTTTCTAAGCTACATGTCTTATAATTGTGTTATTTATATGTCTAATTATACGCCTAATTCCCTCTCTACGCTTTCTGTAAGCCCTCGTTGGAATACTGACATTCAGGAATGTCAGCCTTATTTCCAACTCAATAATTCTGCAGCAAACAACACGGCCCAACGCAAAAATAAAATATAACGAAGCCAAACACCAGAAGCCCTAAAAGTGCAATCAATTCTCTGAACAGATAGACTGTCTATAGATTCCTGAGTACCAACGCCGGAGGACAGACCCCAAAAGAGAGAAATAAATGTTAAGAATGGTTAGATGAATCGTAAAACAGCATGGAACACAAGGATGTGATTTTACGACCGAATATTTTTGCTCTGTTATCACCGGTTAAGTATTCATTGTGATAGCCGTCCTATGCCTGCATTTCTCCGATCTGTGGGGCTGACCTACCGCCCCTTTCGTCCCCTCTTGGACACTTGGAAGGGTGAGAATGAGGCGTGACGTCATGACGCCTCATTATCATAATCTAACGCAATCTGCTCTCACGCTACCGTTTAGAAAATGTGAGCCTTTAATTGAGAACCTTATACCTATATTAAATCTCCACGTCTGTATTTTTGGTGCGCGTTTTAAAGCCGTTAAAATTTGCGTTTTTTCTCGCGTGAAAATGCGAGTTTTCTGTGCCAAATGGATTACACACTACAGAAGAAATTCAAGATGGCGACGATTTTCTTTGGAAGCAAGAAGAAAAGAAAACTTTGGATAGGAAGGTAGGCATCTTTGCCAAGTTCAAATTTCTCTTTGGTGGTTAATACCTTGTAAAGGTTTCCTTTCTCTTAATTTTGCTAAATTTAAAGTTAAGACAAATACCAGCATTTTTTAATAATTGAATAGGTTTATAAATTTTTTTTTCATGTCACTTTCAACACAAAATATTTACTTCTGTCAAATTTATATGTACATTTGCCTCTTCCTTTTTATTTTTAAGAAAGCAATATCGTAAATGATGTCTGAAAGTCCGTTTTCCGTGTAAACAGCACACGGAAGCTGTAAAATTTTTTTTGTCCCTTTTGTTTTGTAATTATTCGTAATTATTTTGTCCCTTTTATCATATACGTGATAAGAAAGCTTTCTAATTAGCGTTCATAACGTTGAGTTCAACTTCTAAGTCTAATCTGCGTAGTGCTACGGTAAATTATTTTGCATTTCTAATAAACATGTTTCTATGAACATCGTCGTTTTCTGCAGTATGAAAACAGATGAAATTCCCATATTATCAGTGGTTTAAACTATTTAATAGAGCACCCAATTTTGATGACTTTTACCGCCCCATCTGTATTAAAACAAACCGGACGAAAGTGACATCGAAATGACGTAATTGATTACGATATTGACACAAAACTATAACAAATTTGCCCTGAGTGTCAGATATAATTTTTTTAAAAAATTTACTTGCAGTTAATCTTATAAAAAACCGTTAGAATGAAACCGACATAAGCTTGCGAAGTCCTTATTTCTTACTTTTCGCTGATTAAAAATGTGAAATGGTTGTGTGTATGTGTAGACAATATATTACGCAATTATTTACCACCATACAGTGCATTGATTTATCGGTCACTTTCCTCGTTAGATGTATTTTTAAGGCTTACTTTTTTGATGAAACAGATGGTCAAATCATAAATATATAACAGTACATAACCGGCTACCTCACAGTTGATTATTCATATTTATGGTTGTTGTATACTTAAACGTGTTCACTGTTTTTGTAAACACTTGCTTTTCGGTATGATACATCCGATACTAACACACGTTATTTCGTAATAATTTCTACACGAAACGGTAGAAAAGAAAAAATCTTCCTAGACATCGAACGTTTTTAAGTTAGAAATGAATTAAAAATTTAAAACGTCTGGAGACAGCATTTCATAATAAAACATATCCGCTATATGAACATGTTAAATATATCGTGCTTGAAGATACAAAATAAAATTTTTATGTTAGGTAAAGTTTATCAATGCTTTGCAAATAAATTTTGCTGTCCTTCATCAGTAACCTATTAGAGTTAACTCCAAATCGACAAGAAGGCGTTATGTTTAAACTAAGGCCCAATGAATCTAAACATAAAATTGTGTTCGCGATGTTTTTAATGTCAAAGACAGGTTAACACATATTTAAAATGACAGATTGATTGATACACTACAGGAACGTGTTTTTTTTTTTTTTGGCATACTATAATACTGCAAATATATAATATAAACTATATAATACAAAATTATTCGCTATAAGAGAGAGAGTTCAGTATTGCGAATTTTATCGTGTTTTTTATATCGTAAAAATGTTTATAATATAGAATATAAAATATTTATTATAAATAATTTCCCGGAGACTATGCCAGTCAACAAAAGAATGTCTTCTATAGACGAATAGAACAGACCATTGGAAAATAAAATGTTAATGTGGAAATATTATATAAAATATGTGTAGTAAAATTAATTTTAATTTTATAATAAAAAAGTGTGTAAAGACAGATATATCCATGTCTTGACTAGTTTTTAAACGTTGTCTCGAATTTTAAAGAATATATAATATTATATCCCTTAAATACTCACACTATATGATACAATATTATACCCCTCAAAGCTTTTATATGCTGCAGGTCAATAATGTCCATTATAAGATTCATATGTACCTGTGATATGTTGAAATTTATTTGTATTTAAATACCTTCTATGTCATTGAAATAGATAAGATTTTTCGTGATTCCCTAATACTTGTATTTCCAAAGCTATTGCTTAATACATTATTAACTACGTCGTGTACACCAAGAGTTCACTCTAGTTAGTCCTGAAGAAGAGTAATAACGTGTGTCTAAAACACGTCCACAGGATCTAACAAATATAAAAAACTGCGCCCTCCAGCCAGGGGCGGACACAGACTTTCATTTTGGGGGGTCAAGGACAGAATTTGCCATGGTCTTGGAATAACACCCTTCATTTATCATGAAAGTTGGAATTTTTTACAGTGAAAAAATATATTTGAGGGGGTCATGACCCCTGTCACCACCCTCTGTGCCCGCGCTTGCTCCCAATGTTGTAGCTAATATCTAATGCAACATTAATATAATTCCTCTATTAGGTATAGTCATAACCCCCCCCCCACCACCAAATAACACCAAGAAGGGAGCAGGTGTCCCTTATCTCTTAGAAAATGAAAATATATGGAATTTGCAATATATTTGATATTTAGCCTGAAATGTCAATAAATATTCATACAATCGTTTATTTTATTTTGTCAGTTTCAATCTATGACGCCTCTGAATGTACTTTTATCTAACTTCCACGATCATAAAATCGCTTGTTTCCGATATGTATAAAACTACCAACAGCAAACAATTAATTCAACTAAAATAAAAAACAAGTGTATAATGCCTGAAGATTTGGTTAATAATGATAGTCTATAATAAACTATTTAAACACGACTAAATAGTTTATTATAGTTTTAGCACCGTGTTTCACGTTACTAATTAACGGTAGTCTAGTTATATCCACTAACTAATAGATTTACTCATCAACTTTAATGCAAATATTTTGTACGAGGCATGCAATTTTTTTATAATTTGTTAATGATCTAATATTCTTAAATTAAATACTAGCTAAAAAATCTTACATATGGAAATAATGATTTCTTTAAGCACATGTAAGGCTAGTATGTGTTGCTTCCACATACATTTGATGCACGAGGAGTGTGTTTGTCATCATTCGTCCCTCATATATTAAATATATGTATCAAAGTTAAAAACGTTGCAATAAACTATAAACAACAAAGCTTGGAAAATGTACGTTTTATACAAATATTAATCGAGATACTGGCACATGCGAGAATTTTTTTACAGAAATCGAAGTTTATTAGTGTACCGTCGATACAAATACTATACATAAATATGCTATCGAAATATGTATTAGTTAGGTCTATATGCAAAAATATGCAGATACTATGCTCTAATAAAGTCAATTCTTATGTTTTTTAAAGCCGAGATTTGCGGAGAAATTGATCAATGAAATTAAATTTCAACATGCACGTTTTGTGATTCAAATATACGTATTGTGTAGATGAAGATATTTTTCGTTATTTAGTAACTGTGTTGTATGGTGCAGAAATTGAACGAAAACTGCTTCTGATTGTAAGGATGAATTTTAATAATTCTATTGATTAGAATAGACTTAGATCAAATGAACTTTCACCCTCAGAACGAATTAATGCTTAGTTCATTATATTATTATTTTTATTAAATTTACTTCTTAGAATTGATAATGATGATTTTATAATTTGGAGAAAATAGCAGTGAAGCAAAACCTTCTCCCTTTTAGACATTAAAAGCACTAATATTTCTTATTAAAATCATTTTTGATCAATATTAGTAATTCATTAAACATACAAGATTAAGTTAGCCAGTTATGCGCATTCTTTGTTACGTCCATTTCCAAAGGAAACTGATTAGGACATTTTCATAGAAATGAACAAAAAAACGGGTAAAAAAATACTCTCATAAAACGGATGTCACATATGGAATTTCATACCAGTTTGGTTTCATGTCATCGCTACATTATGCTCTTTAATTCGTTTTACTTCTATACTATTTATATTTTGGATTATTTCGATATAATACTTACGTTTGTAATATTTTAACATAAGTTAGACTTAGTAAAAGACATACTGTCTGCGTGTGAACGATGAAAATATCCAAAGAGCATCATCAATTTCATATAAAAAAAAACTTGCGAAATCAGGATAACAATATTTTTCAATCAATTCCATAGCCACGGAGGGAAAATTTGTGTTTCAAAGGTCATTTCTAATACGTATTGCTCTTTCAAACCCAGCTAATCCTTTTAAAATGAAGTACATTAGTTTACACTCTTGCTTTAAAATTCTCAATACCGCTAGTATATTTCAAATAGAAATAGATCGAAAGAAGTATTTTCACTTTTGTATTTAATTTTTGTTTAAAATATCTCTTTTCTGTTCTGTCGGAAACCGAATACAAATTATTTAAATTTCTTCTTTAAACGGAAGTGATTTTTACTACCTCTTTCGTTCAGCTTTCTTTGCCAAAACCACTTGAAGCCATGAATGCTAGCATTGAGTCTGGCAGATCACATGCAATTTCATATAAACATCTAGAGCGTAATCTCCTCCCGGCTAATATAAACACAATTATTTTCTTACTTAGCTGAGAAAAGGAAAAATAAACTTTTAATGCAATTAATATTTATTAAATAAACTGATTAATAAATTTCTGAGAGCAAACTTGTTTTGAAAAAATGTTAAAATTTGAACACGTATGAGCTTGTAAATATATTCAAATTCACACGTGTAATGAATAAATTAATGTGTTTAAGAAATATGTGAGAGGGGATAGTTTTCGATATTAAACGTTAAAGACGCTCCACTGAGAACATGAAACCCATATTAAACGGCTAAATATTTGTGTAAATGCATTTGGAAAATAGCCCAGTATCAGGTAGTGCGTATTTCCCAAAATAAACAATATGTTTTAAACGTTTAAAAGTGTGGATTTCATTTGAATTGGAAGCTATCCATTTCCTCTTATAACTGACAAAGAATGCAAGTGATCGTTTAGGCGTCATATTCAATCAAATCTCATAGCTAGTCCCTTTCGTACAACACAGCGTACGAGGCAATGAGAACGCGGAAAAGCATCCTTACATTCCGGGATTTTTCCGGCTAAGTTTTCGGAAAAGCGTCAGAGCAAAAATACAAAAACAGGAGAACAGAAAAGAGGAGTGAGAGCAGCCGGGAAATAAGCCTTCATTTTAGACCATAAACACGACTGGGCGAGAAATTAAGGTTTAAGGTTGCCGCTTTTGTGAATCAGATAGCTTGCCCACTCCGCCCCTTCGTTTTTCTCATTGGCCCCGTATCATCAACTATCCAACCGGGACCCACGCTGTCACTCGGGGGCCCCTACGCAAAACACCTATAAAATAAAGGACTACCTTTACTGTTTAGTAATTCGTTTAAGAAAGAAAAGCATATTCTTTTGCTGCATATTGTAACTTAACCTACGCACATGAGTAAATATTGATAAGAATGTAAGATAATTCGACGTAGCATTACGCAGATAAGATTTATAAGCAAAAACAACGTTATAAGCGTAAGTAAGGTTTGCTTATAAATTGATAAGAATGTTAGAAGACAATATACACACATAGATTTGTCCATTAGTCCAGAGGTTCTCAAACAGTGGGGTCCGACCCCCAGGGGTACAATTATTATTCAAGGGTGGGCACGAGAAATTTTCGTACATAAAATTTATTTTTAACTCGAGCTAAATTAGTTCCAGAAAAAATCCTTTATGATAACTATAGAGAACAATTCATTTGTGTATATTAAATACACAACTTTTTTCTTAGACCTGTAGTTCTTAGACTTGTAATAATTTTGCTGTATGTGCAAATATATACTATGTGTACTTAACAAACAAAATATTTTTATTCGTATACTACGTTGAGTGGGGGGGGGGGGGGGTGCGACGTCCGCATGTAGATGTCAACAGGGGCGGACTTTGTCCCCTTAAAGGGCGCTTACCTTTTACTATCGGAGGGCGCTAGTCCTATAGCCCATGAGGGCGCACCGGTCCGCCCCTGGGTGTCATGGGAGGCACAGAGGTAAAAAGATTGAGAGCCACTGCATTAGTTTATTGGTTTCAAGAAGGCTTTCCGACGGCAAATATTGTAAACAGACATGTTTGTATGTATATTTGGAATGTTGTCAGTTTCATTTTTCTGACCTACTGGCTTGATCTTGCTCAGGTTTTTTAAAAAAATTATGAGAAGTAGTGAACAAAAAATACAAATGCGTATGTTGAAGAGAAGAAACTAGGTTTTCTGATTCTGTCACCTCATGGCAATGCCGTAGGAAAGTGGGGAGGGTACTCAAGCCACTTTTCATTGGATACCAAAGCTCATTTTCCCCGTTTAACATAGGTTAAAGCTGGTACCCCCGTGGGTTTTTAAATCTATATGCCCAATGTCTTTAAATAGCTAAGCCCCTGTTTCAGCGCATGTTTAGATTTCTTCACATCTCACTATTTTCAGAATGGCTTGCATGGAAACAAGTGGCAGCTTCAGGAAAATGGAAATGTCCACAAGGCCAAATGTGTATTTATAATTATGAAATTCATAAATTTTTAAAATTTGACATTTCCTTTTTTTTGTCGTTGGACTAAATGATCTAGCATAATTTGAAAAAGGAAATGGCCTTTCAAATTTCATATTCATAAATATTTTGGAGTTGTTTAAAAGGTTTCTTAGCCTTCCCTGCGGTTCTTTCTCTCGTTTCCGTTGACCAATACCTTTCCGAAATCGATTAGATATTCAATCAGTTTCCAAATCAATTTCCAGAAAATTGAATTATGGGGGTTTCATTCTCAGCAAAATTTTCATTGTCAAGTACAACATCTCTTGTCGATTTCCATGCAAATACAGGGCTGGAAGTTTTGAATGCAACTTGGACCCATGCCCCCTTACTTGGTTCTCCAGTCAGGTCACGGTATAAACGGAAAAGAAAGGGAAAAAAGAGGAGGCAGAAGACTCAGATAGGGAGAATTTAGAGGCAATATATTGATTTCCAGAAGGGGGAGGAAATGGCTGGAGAGATAGGGGAGGTATAGTCGGATAAGAGGATTACAACTGCGAGATTCTACCAGTTTTCCCATTTCCTTAGTGGTTGCTGCTCGTGAAGAAATTGATTCCAAATCTTGTCTTCTCCCAATCCTCTTGAATTCCACTGGAAATTATTTTCACACCTGCTCCCTTACTTTCACGTTTGTCAGTCGTCTCACATAACGAAAGGACGAACTATTCACACGTTTCCTCGATGTCCATTTCTCTCGTGGAAATTTGTGAACCTGGTTTATTTCACATGTTTCGTCCGCCCATTGCTCTGATCGAATTTATTTATATAGGAAAAAAAAAACTGTATTTGTTAAAAAAACAAAACAAGCGTGTCAATTTCTAAAGCTCTGCTTTCGCTTAGTTGTGATGTGAACGAAGACTTGCTTCAATCCTCTTCTTGTCAGTTTCATCTCTGCATATTAATGACTTTGAACCCTGGCTAATTGCTCATTAAGATTTCGCTGCACGCGGGTCTAGATCTTTAGAATCGTGTATATTTAATCCGGTCGTCAAATTCACACTGTCAGAAAATCTACAAAACAAGGAGAGTAGCTAAACAGGTCTTGAGTTTTCCAACTCGAGTTTTAAAAACGGATATTTATAATTAGGTATTGTTCGAAATTTAAAATTGCCACCAGGAAAAGACAGCACAAAGGCAACTTCTGATAAGATTAATCAAAGTTAGATTGTTTGTAAAATCGTTGAAACCTCTACTGAATACCAATGGGGAAAGAGCCATTATAAGAAGTTAAAGTTACCCAACCAGAATCGATGCAATTTACATTCCACAGTACAACTTATCGAGTTTAGATGCAAGACTATAATATGCTCATTTTTGAAGGCCTTTAATTGGAAATTTTATTCCCATTGCTCTGTATCTAATTATAATTTATACACCGTTTACAGAGAGCAAATGTCGGATAGTTGGTATTTTTTTTAACGAGTATTGCAAAAAAAATAAATAATAATAAATAAATAAAAATTCTTTAAAGAAAGGGTAGTTGGACCAGGCCTATCAGTTAACAAATAATTATCTCGCTCAATTACTACTAAACGGTAAAGGAAAATGTCTAGGAAAGGGACATTAGAAATCGACATGGTGGATTGAAATCGGAGAAAGAGATCATTTGAAGCAGCGTCACGCACACGCTAACTGTCAATTTCTCTTGATCTATTTCACCCGAAGGTTCCCTATTTTTTGACAATGAACCTTTCCGCAGTATATTTTTTCCACTCGGCATGGTGTTGATCAATGAAATCTATTTCTCACAAAAATATAGGAATTCGCAGGGGAAAAGAAACACTATACAACTACGGTTTTTTTCTTCTCTTTAAATCTTGGCACGTTATTAATAAATTTCATCGTTCATTTTGCATAACGCAGATTCCCAAACCCTGGTGTGATCTCGTTCTTTGGTAAAATTTAACGTCACTTGCAACCCACTACGATATTTTCAATTTAAAAATATACAGTTCATTTTCACTTTGACATGCAGTTTATTTAGTTCTTAATTTGAAATGAGAAGTTCTTCAAAGTTAGCAGAAAACTAAATAAATAGGACATTTATGGGCATTTCTTGCATAAATTAACCGATATGTACAGCATATACGTTCATTAGTATTCATTTTGTTAATTTATTATTTAAATCATAAATTAAGAACAGAAAATATAAGAGAAAAGTACAAGGATCAATAAATTGCACAACAGAAAAATAGCATATGGGCGATATATATTCGTTAGAAACCTATAGATATTAAACGGTCAAGACTGAATAATATTTTAATTTTTCAGTTTGTCTATCTGGGTTTTTAAATTTATTTAGCCTCATCAGTTTTTTAAGTAATGAAACGAAATTCGCTCTCGTTTATATTTTTAAATTAATTAGTTTTAAGTAAAGTAATTTTTTAACCAATTTCAATACATTAAGTAATGTTTTTAAAACTGCAAATTTTTCCTTGAAAAAACTTTATAAATTTTAATATATGTTGAAAAGGCATTTGACTTTACAGAAATAGAGTATTGTCTAGCCACTTATCAGATAGTAATTATTTTCATGCTGTTATTCCTTTTGCAAACTAAGTAACCAAAAATAAACGTGGGCTGTTCTTACTCTTTTTTTAAATCTAAAACAACTATATCCATATTTTTGATATAAACAATGTTTGATAGTATATATATTTTTCATTTCTTGAAAATGACGTTAACTTGTCTAATTCCAATAATATTTATTCACAACAGCTGTCAGAATTGTAATCACTGACATAACAATTTTCATGGCGTCAATTTCTGTTTGGATTGCTTTTCAGTGCTATCGTGATTCTGGCATCCATCGGTTTTAAAAAATTGCTCGGCGTGGTTTTGTGTAAATTCCATGTTCATTTTCACGAGTACAACTATATTTAGCAACTGCCTTAATTTTAGACATTAATCGTTTAATCCCTTTGTCTCCGCAATTTATCAGAATGAGGCCAATCGCGTCTTTAACCATCATTTCATCGTTTTCCAAACGCTTAAACGGTCTTTTTATGACCATTTTAAAGCCAAATATTTTCTACCTCCTGAACAGGAGCAATAAGCAGTACATAAAGATTGGACCCCTACCAGGACGGCTCTTTAAATGAGCAATAAAATCGGGTTTACGAGGGAGTCCAATAGGTAGCTTGTGAAGGGACTGAAATCAACAGCGGAAGAGAATGCAACTTACACCGTTCTACAGGTCACTTGAGCAGGTGTATATGGGCTCAAAAAACACTAAACTCCTAGATCAATTTCAAGCCGTTGTTTTTAAAACAACAATATTGGAGAATACGTTGCTGAATTTTTATATGTAATCACATTCTTTGCCCCATTACGCATATACGAGTTTACGGATTGGTGGTGTGTAAATTCGTTAGACGTCCACGAAATATAAAATTATAAAACCGAATACCTCAAATTGCACATGTATAGCTCAATTTATATTCAAGAATATTATTATATGGTTTCATGCTATTTTATCATTTGTATTTAAGCTATCAGAATAAGACCAAAATCTTTTCCCACCATATTTATTAAACTCCCTTATGGATTTCTTCTCCTTTTTTTAAACGAACTGATTGTCATCAATTTCTGTCTAAATAAGTAGACGAGATTAAACGACTATGGGACAATTGATTGACTGTGAAACAAGTTGAGAGCTCATTTCAGGCCCTGATCAATTTCTTTCGGCAGAACTTAAATTTGCAAGTCACTTTTTCTTACCATATTATAATGTACCATTTCAAATCAGGTGCTGTGTAAGTAGCACTAAAGTTTAGAAAACCACGTGCGTATCAGCTTTTCCTAGCTTTCAAACCACAGCGCCTATATAGCTCACTCTAAACGAATTTTTATATTTAATTTATAAGCCAACTTTTATTATTAATTTTGATTGCGCACTTCCCAGTAAATGTAAATTTCTGTACTTTTCCGATCACATACATAATTTCGTAAACACAGTCTGAATTAACATTATTATAAGCTGGGTTAAGTGATTTTAGCAGACGAATGTTCAGATATACGTTCACATGTGAATACACTTTCTCTATTATGAAGGCAGTGAAATTGTCAAGAAAGAAACCGTTTGACTGATGATCATCTTCAGGACTTGTTTCCCCACGGGCATGACTATTTTACTAAAACTAAATTATCTTACTAAAAAACTACTAAAACTATCTTACTAAAATAAGAATTTCAAAACAGCATTTTGAATTGCTTATATGTGTGTGTAATCGTGCATTTGGAATCGTTGTTGTATTTGTAAAATGGTTTACGAAGGCAATTGGAAATACTCGTGTTTATTATTTCAAGAAATATTCTTAAATATTAGTGGAATGAAATGCATTGTATGATTCACGACGTCAACACATCATATACTGCATGCATGCATATACTGCGTGCATGCAAAAATTGGCCATCCCTGGTCTAGATGGTGAAATCGACAAAAGTTTCTAATTTTAAAAAATATCTGTTTCAAACAATGACAATTTTTAAAACATGTCATATTTTAAATCGTAAGTTACAGTTGAACAATTTGACAGAGTATCAATGAAATTTGCTCGTTATTTTGTATAGAATATGTTACAGGCAAAAATTAATTGTACATTTCACTAATTCTTCTATTTTAATGGCATATCAGCACAGATAAATATATTTATATGCATTATTTACAACGTGCTGGCTATTATATCATATGTGCTGATAAATTGTTCTTTTCTTTAACTCTATATGAATTTTATCATAGCCTATCCACTATTTATACAATATCTAGAATTTTCTATCCATTCATAGCACGCGAAATTATATAATACGTTTATGATTTTTATAGCCAAATTAAATACATGGTACTTTATGTCAAATGATAATATCGTGTAAAAATTACCAGAGAAATATCAGCTAAGAATCTTGAAAATGTCAACTGTTTTTTTTTTTCCAAATTTAACGAGCCTGTATTGTAAATGGTTAAATTGAATGCAAGAGACAGAAATTAGAAATATGTCACTTGTTTTAATTTTTCTTGTCAATAAAATTATTTCGGAGAAATTGCGTACTGTACTTTCTATGTGACTTCAAATGAAATTATTGATAAACTCTATTCACTATGGACCTGGTAACCTACATGCACTCACAATTTAAAAGCGATTGTCTTCTAGATAAAATTTGTTCTGTACGAAAGTTTTTCAGATTTTTTTGTCAACGATGTAGTTGTAATTTTAGTCATTATTAATAAATAACCCAAATGCATAAATTACACATCTACATTGTCTTATGCAGTTTATATTTTATCCCATAATTACATGTCTATATTAATGTCAATACTATCCTAATTTATATAAAAAATTTGTTGTTCACACAAATTATTGGACATTATTGGGAGAATTAGGGAATTATATATAAATCATATCCTATGTTTTCCACATGCCTGTTTTATAATGCTTAGTTGTTATATGCTTCTGAATGAAAATCTTAATTATATATAGCTATAATTTTTGTTTATTGATGAGTGATTAAAATTAGCCTATTCCTGAGTTGATATTTAACTATGGAATGACAAACTAGTGCCCGGAGTGGTTTGTTTACTATTTACTGGTGACGTATAAAGGAGGAGAAGAACACTTACACCATCCTGCAATAGCCATCCACGGGTAGAAAGCATTGGCTGGTGCTTGTGCGGCCATGGCTGTGGTGTTTTGACAACAGGTGTTCCACGCATCAGTGGACACCCTGGGTGTGGCCGCAGCGGCTGTGTTGTCGGTGGGAAAGGGCCGCATGCCGTCGCCGGCCATGGACGCCGACCGGACACCGGCCAGCGATCCGGCCGTAGGCCATGCCGTCATGTCTTTGACGGCCTGATTGAAGCCGTTCTGGTCCTTGGCTAAGCATTCGGGCTTGAATAACGGGGAAGCACCCGCTCCTGTTTCGGACCCGGCCGAGTTTGAATACAATTTGCACGACGCCGCTCCACTATTTGATGCTGCCGAATTGCTATTGATGGTAGCGTCCACAGGATAAGCTGATGCCGAACCGTTGTCTGCCGAAGATCTCTGTGGTGGATATGGCGGGACGAGAAGCCCTTGCGGAAATCTGTAACTCTGTTCCGCCGCGGACTGGCCGTTATAAAAACCGCTCTGTTCGAAATAGGTATTCATTTTGGGAGAGATCTTTCAACCGAGAGACATTGGGGAGGTGACGCTCTCCACCGGTCTGTTCTGAATAGGGGAGGATCGTTGTTTGAGGTAAAGAGGGGCTCTGCGTTCGGTACACATTCGACGTTGGGTGGTTCCCAACCAGATCGAGGCTGGCCAATAGCAACGAAGCATGGGAAGTCTCCACGGCGGAGTGCTTTAAAACGACTTTGTATCCTGCCGCTGTTTGAACGCCGAAACAGAGGTAGAAATTAATAAGAACAATTTCTAGATATATCAACAGAGACAGATTGCCAACTTGATTGATTTTTGATTGCATTACAGGGTCGATGCTCATGCCATTCTATCGATAACATGGCGGGAAAATCGAATACACCAAATTTGTAAACAATAAATTAAAAAAAAGCTGAAATAAGAGTGCAGATCAAATTAAAAAAAGTACTTTCAGTATAAGCCATATTTATGAAAAACGTTATTTACATATTTTAATAATTATTAAATAATTAATTTCAGATAATCATCAGTTCGTAATCAAAATAATTACTAACAATTAAAAATTAATTATATTGTCTAAAAGTACTTAAATATCAAATTTAATATATTCAAACAATTTTAAATATCTGGGTAATGATGTCATTATCTTACTTTATTTCTCATTATGGAGAATTTTTTTCTGAGTTTATTAAGTATTAAATCTGGACATATAAAGAAAATCACCATAATTTTATAATTTTAAAAATTAACGTGTGTTGTTATTTTAATGACAATTTAATGCATTTATTAATTCATCGGTCATGAATTTTCTGTAAGTTTAAACGTAATTATATATCAGAATAAATTATCAATATACCTTCGGAAAAGATTTGTGTTGATTTACATTTAAAGCTAGATTAACTTTCAATATACACTGTTTTTAAGATGATTAATGACTTTAAAACCCTATTAATTAAAATACAATACACAACTGGTTTGAAAACCTAATTAAATTTTATTAATCAATTTTTAAATGATCCAACTAACCATATTGGAAAATATCATGGAAATAAAAGCAGCGGATACTTTATGCATAAACGTTAAAGATGCGTACCAATCAGAATCAAGATGCCCCATGGTCAAAATAAATTGGACCAATCGCCAAAGTGTATGATATAATCATAAAAGTATATTACCATTCATTTGGTCATTGCTTCTTATTTGTTGTGCTTATAAAATGTCGACGATCTCTAGAAAAACAAAAATATTGGAAGATAATCCTGAAGCTGCTTAATTAATGGATTAGTGTATACTATGAAATTAACCAATCCCATTAATTTTATGTTTAGCAACAGCCACTTGCTGTTGTTAATAATTCTATAATGGCTTATAGTTATTTGAAAAAATATCCCTTATTTTTGCAAAATTTGAAAGAAATATCATCTTCCAAAGTAGATATTCTTTTTTTAAAAAAAATAGCTTATAACTGCTCTTGTGGATTTAGTAATACTAAATGTTTGTTTGTTTGGCTTTTTTATGGCGCAAGAGCATCTGGGCTATACTGCGCCAAAATAATACTAAAAGAGTACAGTTATTATTCTCAAAATTGTCATTAAGTACAGATACGACGACGATTAAAAACGTATTTATTACTAACCAAATTTTAACTAATGATAAAATATACATATATTCATACTAAATATCTGGAAAGTTTTAATATAATTAACGGGTTTCTGGTAATAAGAGTTTTGGGTAGTGGTTTATATGTTCATATTGGTGGCTTTTATTTTTAATATTAAGAACACACTCTTTCGACAAAAAGTGAGGAGGCGAACACAATTAGTAACGGTGATTCTTAATTATTAATAGATTCGGGAAAAAGGTGATTCTTAACTATTAATAGATTCGGGGAAAAATATGATAAAAAAATAAATTCGAAGAAAAAGCTAGAATTTTAATTACAACGGTGGAGAATTGCAGCCATTTCACCGGAGACTCGTTACGCTCTCCGTTTTGTGAGCTTCCGCTTTGGTCGACCGCCTCTCTTAGAAGATATAGTTCGCGATGTCGAGCGCTCGTAATAAGTGTGAAAAAACAGAAACTTGATATGTGATAACGTTTATTCAAGAAATCGAACAGTACTGTATTTAGGACTAATATAAATAATAAACACTTAAGCGCCTTCATAGTATTGGTGATGGTTATGTCACCGATCTGGACGAGCACAGCAAGCTTAGTTTGGTTAGGGGAGCAGGTAAATATTTAGAAATACTAAATGTAAGTCGATTGCTAGTTTGCATTTTTGTATGTATGTATATATACATATATATGCAGCCATTTTTGTTATATAAATTTTAATAAACCACATTATTTGTTTCATTTTCAAGCCAGAAATTGACACGACATTGGCCTAATAAAAGATAATACGACTTGCTTGTCACAAATGGAATATTCTCTTTGAATTTAGAAATCATGGAACCAGTTTTGTATTCTGGAATAATTTTACGCGATCTATATATAAGTTTTAATATTCTGGGGAAAATGTTAAAACTGATTATTATTTTTTTATGATTAATCCATCCATAGTAGTGTCGTGAAAAATTCGATCTAGTCATTGCATGTTATAAAAGAATTTTATACAAAGTTCGTTTTAAATTTATGTAATATATAGAATTTGCGATCCATTCATAGCACATGTAATTATATAGCATCTTCAATACTGCCGCCATTTTTATAGCCATATCAAACGCGTTGTACTCTATATCAAATGACGATATCGTGTAAAAAATTAACAAAGAACTAACCGTTTTGAATTATGAAAATTTTAATTATTTTTTCCAAAATTTAAAGAGCTTGTATTGTAAATAGTTACGTTTAATGCAGAAAATTTACAATAATTAGAAAAAAATAAAAACCAAAACGATTAGTTAAATATCTGGACAACAAAAGAGAAATCCATTTCGATCAGAAGACAAAGGATAAATAAGTGTTACTCAAATATATTCAGAAATAAACAAGAAGCATTGCAAAACAAATAAATAATATTATTAAAAATATTTTTATATATCAGCTATTACTCAATTTGAACTGAAACGTTAATTTCAAATGAAATAGGATCAATCGTTTAGCATGTTAATTCATAATTGTGAATTTCTAATGAAAAATTTCAAAGTTTAGTTTCTATAGTTAATTCCTAAACATTAATTTGTAGATATCAACTTTTAATACCTGATGTGGATTTCAGAAATGGCAATTAATAAATATAAAATTTTAATGATCACTCATGTATGTCACTTTATGATAAATGATCATCTTGTGAATTTCTAACGAATGTAAGATTCATATCAATCTCTAATAATTGTTCTTACTTATCAATTTGTAATAATTGATTACACATGTGAGTTTCTAATGATTACTCATACTTGTCAATTTCTAATGGTAGATCACACATGTCAATATCTAATAATAGAACACACACGTCAATTTTTAATAAAAGATAGTACATGTGATTTCGTAGTTATTGATCTACATATTTATATCTAATGTGTGGATGAGTTTGCATGTCAATTTCTAATGGATGATCGTACAAGTCATTTCTAACGAATGATCTTACACGTCAGTTTTTAATGAGATATGTTTTATGACAATTTTCTAATAAGGGATCACGTACTTCAGTGTCTCTCAAAAGGTGACAATATTTACTATATATATTGATACGTGTATGACAATTTATAGAAAGCAAATTCACAAATGTCAATCCATCTAACTTTAATTAATATAAAATTTGTAATTAAAAAAACTTCCAATATATTTCTACATAAATTTATCTTATACTATTCAACAATGAATAATTAAGAGTTGGCTTTAAAAGAATTTTCTAGTAAAACAACATCCACGTGTCATTATTGGAAGAAATATAACAATTACACCCACCACTTGAAAATTAAAATAACATTAGTTATAATATTGGTTTTTAATTATAAAATACACGCTACCTCCACCTCTTCTGATACTGAACAAATTCTTGCTAACAACCCTGTATATCATAATGCACACTTTATAACATAGATCAGAAGCTTTATGCATGATCTATAATAAACTAATACAGTAGAATCTGTCTAAAGCAACCACCTTTGGGACCGACCTACCATGGTCTCCATAGACAGGTAGTCGCTATACACGACAGACTTTAGTGTTGGCATGACTAAGTCACTATCAGTTCTCTCTATTAAAAAGTGGTCACTTTATTCAGGTGATCGCTTTCCCAGGTTTCCTTCTATATGAATTTTCTACTGCTTTTGAATGCTTAATAATCAAAATAATTAATTTAGACACACTGTACGTATTACAAAAATGTGGTTATGATGTTTTATAAGAACGAAACAGCAGAACATTATGTTAAACTAGTCCTAATAAAAGTATTAACATAAAAAATAAAGGGGCCCTGAATAAATTATAACGAAAGGTACTGCAACTGCACGTCGACACGGCAATGTGGGCACGGCCCCTTCTCCTCTTGGAAGCTCATAGCCCCTCTCTAAGTTTCTTTTACCACTTACTGGACAATAAAGTGAAGCGAGTCGGCCGATTGGTCGCATATATAAACAGAGTTGCTGAGGATTTGAGGTCCCGAACCCGCAAGCTCGTATCTCATTGCTCGCCGTAAGTCCGAGGACTTGTCAAGAGGGCCCCGTTTAACTAGGTCTTAGAAACCATTAAAATACTGAGTGAGAGGCCGTAAAAAAAAGGCCGCAAATGAAGTAGACCTCGTAATGGCGACAGTTATCGCAGGCGGTCTCTTTTAGGAGGTCTGAGGTAAGGGCCTGTTTATTTTTACCTGTGGTCGTCTCTGATTTTTACGAGGACAGCATTTTGCCCATAAATTGATGGCTCCGCCCCTGTTCCGATACAATGTTATACGGCGCAAAGATGCCGATACTGGCGAATTTTTCTTGTATCGAAGCCCCCAAAGGAAATGACATAAATCAGTCACTTTCCCCCTCTATACAAAGGAGGGAGCATGCGTAGATTAGGATAAAGGAAACAGAATACTGCATATAAGCGACAATTTTTGATCTATTTCAGCTCAACTGATAAAATAGAGAAATTATAAAATTCAGTCAGAAATTTTAATAAATATAATTTGCAGCGGAGATTGTTTTTTGAATAAAGTAAAAAAGAAAGAAAAGAAAAGGAGGTGGTAATAGACGTGAAATTGTTTATTTCACTGTCAGCAGTCTATGAGAAAAAAAATCTTAAAAGCGACTATAGCACAACTGAGGATTAGAATGCTAATTAAGTATGCAATAAATCTAAATATCATAAGGAGGATTTACGGTTGTGTAATGTGCACAGGAAAAATAATAATTTGGTAAATTTTTGTTCAACCCCTTTCAGAACTAGAATATTTTAGCTTTTCTCATACAAACCCGGCATGTAGTCATTTTGATTGTCCATTTTCGTTATTTGTCTTCGTGTAACCTTAAAACTGAAGAGAAATTGACTGAAACTTTCTTTAATATGTCTATTGATATCAGAGGCAGCCTTAGGTTAAGGCAAGTCAGGCGACCGCCTAGGGTTTCGGGCCATTGGCGGCCTCGCGCAATACTTCATTAGTTACATTTACTTTTCTAAATAAATATAAAATAAATAAAAATAAATATAAAAATAAAAATAAATGAAAAAATATGTTTATCCATATTAATTTCAAATAGTTGCAAACTTCCTTTGTTTAAAAGAAAGCGCGGATTTACTACAAAATATTATGTCTCTGCAACAAAACACGAATTTTAAGTTATAGCCTACGAATTAGGAAAAATGAGCCTAGCAATTAACGTGAAAAGGGAGAATAAATTGTAAATAGGGTACGCCTCAGTGCCGGATTTATAAATGGGCACTTGCCCAGGGCTCAAAATTTCTAGGGGTGCAAGAGGCTGCAGGGTGTTTTTTAATTGCAAATTATTTACCGTAGAATTCTGTCGATCAGCTCTCCCCGAGAAGGAGCCCTCCACCTTTTATCTAAATCTGAAATTCTGAAAAATTGTGTGAAACAGTCCCTATCCCCCAAGGCCGGATCCAGGTAGGAGACGTGCGCCCATCTGAGAATAATATATTTTCATTAAAAATGATTATTTTCAAGTAAAAAGATACTTAAAATCAAATTTACAAGTGAAATTTTCGAGCTTTGCTTCCTCCCTCCCTGAAATTTTTTTTATCATCCGCCCTTGCTCCCCTCCCCAATATAAAAAAAAATCGCCGTCAAATAAACCACATTTATTTATAAAAATATCATTATTATATCTTATAATAATGCATATAAGGTAGGCTAACCATAAATGTCGCTCCTTCCCTATCCTCCGCGATTTTTCGTCGAATTTGAGGGGGCGGAACGACAGAGTTTTATTTATTTCTGCTAGTACGACGGGGGCTAAACCGCATACCTCAATGCTTAGAAGAAATGTTCTACGGTGAGTTAGCCCCCTAGTCACAGCAATGGAGGGGACACCAAAAATCGTTATGCCCAGAGCGCCTCGTATCCTAAATACTGCCCTAGTGGACCTGTGGTTGAAAAGGAAACGATTTTTTAGGAAATAGTTTTGTATTGCCACTAAAGTGAGTCTTAGCAGTTACAACACGTTTGAATTAATTTAACTATTTATGAATTTCGAAATAACTGCACAGCGGATGAAAAAAATAGTTATAATAAACATTACTGATCCCGTTATTGCAAGACAAAACCTTTAAGTCTAATTTGGAGGTCTCGTGAAGCCATAGATTCCATCCTAAACTACTTATCGCGCTATAGATGTAAAAGGTAAGCAAACAGTATGAAGTAATTGCGAACAATTTTAGGTATGCATGAGCCTTATCGAACGAGCCTATCGCTATTTGAGTAACAATTTAGTTATTTTTGACTTTACTAGATTAATAAAGTACAAGTAAGTCAGAAAGTTTATTACAGTATTCAAATTAAATATTTGTACATTGTGTTACAGGGACATTTGAATCGTCGATTGAATATGATCAGTATTTAAATAATATTTCATTTTCTTTTATTAATTTGCTTGTCTCCCTCTTCGTTCTTCCTTTTCAATCAAAAACATTTGGAAAAGCTTTCAAATATCGTAGGACCCCACATATAATGAGCACACATTTAGCGAGTTTTTTGATACAGCGAGAAAAATGTGGATTTTGTTTGGTATACCGGATAAATACAATTCAATCGTTTTTAGGGGACAATATTTTAGTTGGTTGGTTGTATTTTTATGGCGCAAGGACAACAAGGGTCATTCTGCACCAAGCAAGGTAACACAACTCCGAAGACCACGCGCTCTGCAGTCGGATATAGCGAGCATTTTCTTTGGTCCTAAGCTCTTCGTTATATACAGGGCCTCGCGAAATACTCTCTGCCTTGGGCCTCGCAAACTCTGGGGCTGACCTTGATTGATATATTACCAGGCCTGTAGCCAATCCGGGGCCAGAAAGGGCGTGGCCCCAGTTGCCCCATCAAGATATTTTATATATATATATAGCAAAATTGTAGTATGATTGTGACATGTAGCACCTTCTAATACAATATACATGAATACACATATCTAAATGTATATTAACTTGGACAAAGTTAAAGTTGTAAAGTAATATCACACAAGGTAGTAAACCCAAGTAAATTTAAGTAGTAGAAACATCTCAGAATAAAAATTGACATGTAATAGTAAAAGGTGAAGAGGAGTAAAAGATTAAACAATACCAAGAATTTTGTTCTTCATCAGGGACCGCACAAAATCCCTGTTATTGGTTTGCTTTTTCTGACTACAACAATTAAGATTAGTGATTAATACTGAATAAACCAGCATTGACCAAAACTTAGCTAAAAACAGTATAAACCCAGAATATAATTAGTTTAACAATATTTTAGTAATTTAGAAGGGTCTCTTTATTAATACTGAGAACAATCTCAATTGTTGTATGTATATGTTGTATATATATATAAGGGCATATGGGGCCAGGTGCCCTGTGCCCCATATGCCCTTTGCCTTGCCCCAGTTGCCCCTTCATCCTGGCTACAGGCTTGAATATTACCATAATTATATTTGCTCATAAAAAGTACTGTAATTTGGCGATAGCTGAGTTCTAATAGTGTTCAACTTACTTGTAATTGAGCCAATTGTGTCCAGCTTGTCGGTTACAAAATTTAATTTGTCGTCAATTACAGATCATGATTTAGCGAGAGGAGCTTTCTTAAAAGTTCAATATAGTTGAACTCCGAGATGAGTGGCATGGAAATCAAAACTCTAGTATAGAAATATTAAAGTGATATTGAAAATGTTATGTCAGTTTAAAACCTAAATATTTTGTCAGTCATAATCTCAAATAGCTCTTGATAAACGGGAGCAAGTATTGTTCAATTTTTGTAATTTCTTTTGAATAAAAAATGAATAGAAAACAGTAAATCTATCTTCAGCTCCATGTCGCTAGAGTTATAAGTTTTCGAACTCGTTCAGGTTTTGTCCGTCCATGTTGTCTGAAGAAGTTTTTTGATCTTTGATGATCTCCTGAAATAAAAAAAAAATGCAGTTGTCCATTGTTGATCAGTTATCTTCATACTTGCAAGGGTGCCCTCCACTCAGCGTTTTGATTTTAATGATATTTTCAATTCCTCTCTGCTCTCTTCCTTAGGTATCTCCTTTTATTTTAATCATTTCTCTTTCCATACTCCCTTGCGTTGTTTGCAATGTCTCTATCTTTTAAAGAGTCACATAACAATCTATTGCCTCCTAGTAAGCTTCTGTTCTCTACATTTCTAACATAATCACGTCGATATTCTCTAAATCACAAAATTATCAATTGTAACATTAGAATAATATCAAAACAGACGTGTGAACAGGTGTATCAAAACAGATGTATAGGTTGAATAAATCTTCTTTCTTATTCCACTTTTATTTAAGAAACAATTTTTATCAACGTTTTTTAGGCGTAGTAATAGTAACGCCGATGTTATGGCATGGTTAGATGGTGAAACGTTCGTAAAAAAAAAAATCTGCGTCTGAAGGGAAACGGTCCCACGATCTTCTGCTGTCCAGGCAGGTGCTCTTACCAACTGAGCCACAGACGACCAACACTCAATCCCCTACGAACGTATTTAAAGCTTATTTTCTGATATTAAATACATTATAAGGGATTGAGTGTTGGTTGTCTGCAGCTCTGTTGGTAGGAGCACCTGTCCGGATAGCAGAAAGTCATGGGATCGTACCAGACGCAGAAAAAAAAATTTTTTCTTTACGAACGTTTCACCATCTAACCATGCCATAACATTGGCGTTACTATTACTACGCCTAAAAAACGTTGATAAAAATTGTTTCTTAATTTAATCTGCGTAGTGTTTGACTTGTATAAATAAATCTATTTTTACTATTCACAAAGAATTTTCTTCTTATTTAAGGAATTCTCTTCTAACTTTAGTAATGTTCTGCTCAATATTTTACGAAATTCCATATATTTAACCCTGACATATTAATAGTTATTTTTTTAATTTTTATCTAATTCCACTTCAATTTGTCTTTCTTTAGCTGTTTTATTCTCCCCGGTAATTTCCAGCTATATTGCTTGTTTGCAATACTGTCAAGTTTGTATGCAGTTTTAGTAATTTTGTTTTAGCAATCTTGTCGCTAACTTCGGAGAAAGAGGAACGTATCATCAGTTTCCTTGTGAAAACTACAAATGGAAAAAGGATCCACCATTCTGAAAAAGACAGGGAGCAAGAGAAATAGACAATCCACCCAAAAGGAATAATTTTTCGCTGAAATCTCACACCGTGACTGAAAAATATTTTCAACTGGTTTGTTGCTTCTTGCTTTCTTCATTCTCTCAGCTAAAATTCAGCAAAGCTGTAGCACAGAATAATTAAGAGCTAAATTAATTAAGATAGATTTTCATTTGAATTCGTTTAGCATAAATAAGCAATTGCTTAATTCCAATTAAATCTACAGTCAAGTCACATTAATATGACCACGTTCTATCGTACTTTTGATGTCAGCAGCGCGTAGCCAATCAAATAAGGCACGTGTTGTGAGCTGGCTTGGTGAGTACATATAAGATGAGCCGTAGGCATTCTGAAAACATACCACACGTTGCTGTCATGGATCAAAAGAGCGATTTATCAAAACTAAATAAGGGGTGATTATTGGCTTTCAGGCAAAAGGTGGCAGTGTTTCTGAAACATCACGGTTCGTGTGTTGCTGCTGTGACAGTGTATCAGGATTGGACAAATGGCACCATACAGGGGCGGACTGGGTCCTCTCAAAGGGCACATATCTTGGATTATTGAAGAGTGTGAGTCCTTGCCTATTCAGAGACGCGAATGCTATAGCTCATGATGGCGCACCGGCACAGTCCTCCCTGGCACCATTGTGAATAGTTGAAGTGAAAACTGTAAAGCACCACGTGTCATTGATTTTGTAGCAGCTGATTTGTAACATACATATGTGTGTGAAATAAATAAGATTTGTATCGAATATTTTTAAATCATAAATTTGAAATCGGATAAAACTAATTAAATAATAAACTAACAAATAAACAAATAAATATTAAAAAATGTCTCTAATATCCTTAGTTTTATGTACAGTTGTATTCAACAAACAAACAAAAACAAATAAATAAATCAATATAAGAAATTCATTAAGAACTTTAATTTTATGTTCAATTATAGTTAAAAAACAGTAGTACCTTGTATACAGTGGTAGCTAGTATACAGTAATAGTTAGTCTCTCACTCTCTCAACAGTATATAATAATATCTAGCGGAGGTAATAATAATAATAATGATGATGATGATAATATAATACATTCGCAACAATAGTTTATGAAGTTGATAGTGGCGTCTACGCCAACGAGCCTTTCATCTGAAGGGGGGTAGGGGCGTGGAGTACGCTTCCCTCATTTCCGAAACAGAAAAAATGTAATTAAATAAATGTTTTTTTAATTACATTTATGATAAAATTTACTGTTTTTAAACAATAATTAAGCGCGTTTATCATTAGTTAGCTGCATAGTACTTAAAAACTTGTGAACAGTGTTTAGTTATCATATCTGCAGCTTCCATGGCAGTGTAACTAATGATATTGACCCACTCATTGATCAACATTCATTTCAGATGCGTGCACGCACACACATAAACACAGTTTTGTTATTTTGAGGACCCATATAAAACTTCTCATTAAAACTCACATTTTCCAGTTACGCCACTGGAAGTAGATGAGCTTCGGCTCTTCTTTCGTCCCTCAATCCATAATATATATATATATATATTTTTTTTAAAATTCCACGGATAAGAACTTCCAGTCTGCGCTTACTTGGATACACTGCAGGTGTTTAGAAATTTTAGCATACTTAGGAGGACATAATGTATGGAACGTAGTTAAAGCGTTCTAATGATTCTTACGTTACAGAAACAAACTTACGTTTTTAGGAGAAAAAAAAAAACGGAATTCCCATACCGGGAATTGTACTTGCAACCCTGTGTCGTAACCTGCTGACATCTCTGGCCTCTTAGTCAAGAGGACTTGTGTTCCAGGTCATTTCACGCAGAAGCTAAGAAACTATTGCCACCATTTTTTCAAATATCGTCCGTTTGACATAGTGAAAATTGTATAAAATAGAAGACATTCTTCTAAATCTAGTGCATGTTTATGCATAATTTCAAATGGATATGGCATTTTTAAATCTATTTTCTGAAAGCCACGTCAAATCGCATTTTTAAGTACTTGTTGCCTTTAACTTTTCCAGCCTTAATATTAATGCAAATAAGAGGTTAGTTTTCATATGCACACAGCTGCTACTGGCGGAGGTGCAAAAGGGGCTCCTCACACTTGGACTTCGGTAGATCGTTTATTATGTCATTGTATTTTCTTTGAAATCTTTGGATCAAAGACAATAACAAGGATCCTTTTTTCATTTTATGAAAATTAAAATTTAAAAATGTTTCTTATGCATGGTAAGTGTTTAAAACTAGCATATACTAATTGCGGATTTTTAAATCTTTCACACAAGACACATACGTGCCCAGTGCCGGTAACTTCCTAAATTCGTCACTGGTGTATATATATATATATATGTGTGTGTGTGTGTGTGTGTGTGTATCATTTCAGCCGTTGTCAATCCGCTGCAGGATAAAGGCCTCCTCTGCATCTTTCCAACGAAGTCGATCTTGTGCATTTTGCTGCCACTTGTGCCCAATATATTTAATTATTTCATCCACCCATCTCGTCTTTGGCCTTTTCCTTGGACGTGTAGTGTCCAGTGGGATCCATTCTAGGATATTTTTGGTCCATCTGTTGTCAGTTCTTCTAGCAATATGGGCTGCCCACTTCCATTTCAAACTTTTTACCTTCGCAATGATATCACAAACTTTTGTTTGATCTCTTATCCAACTGAAGGTCTTCCGATCTCGTCGCGTGATACCAAGCATCTGCCGTTCCATGTTCCTTTGTACCACTCGTAACTTTTGGATACCTTTGGCAGTCAATGTCCATGTCTCACTACCATAAGTCAGAACAGGTAAGATGCATTGATCGAAAACTTTCCTCTGTAAAGAAATAGGGAGCTTTTTTTTAAAAATTATTTGTAGCCGGTAGAATGCTTGCCAGCTAAGCTTGATGCGACGTTCGATCTCTTGATTTATGTCGCCTTTCATCGTAATTCGTTGACCTAGGTACATATAATTTTCAGCTTGCTGTATTTCTTCTCCCAAAACAACGATTTTCTGAGTGTGTATAAACTTACTAAACATGATCATGCTTTTCTTCAAGTTGATTTTTAAGTCAGGTGTTTCTTCTTTCGTTCTTAGATCTTCAATGAGTCTTTGTGTATATATATATATATCTCGAGCGGAATAGAGGAGATGGAGTATACGGGCATCACGATAGAGGAACTCCAGCAGGTAATCCAACGTACGCACAACTGGAAAGCACCCGGTATTGACGGCATACACAACTTCTGGTACAAGAAATTTACCAGCGCCCATGGCCCATTAGCCAAGGAACTTACGGCGATAATTGAAGACCCCAGCAAAATGCCTGAATTCCTCTGCAAGGGAATAACTTACCTCCTACCGAAGGACCAGGATACCAGTAACCCAGCGAAATACCGACCCATTACGTGCCTTAACACCCTGTACAAGATACTCACGGGGTGCATCTCTGAAAAAATAAGCCGGCACAGCGAAAGCAACAACTTAATGACCGAAGAACAAAAGGGATGCCAGAAAAGGACTCTGGGATGTAAAGAGCAGCTTACCATCGACTCAGTTATCCTGGAACAAGCAAGAAAACAAAAGCGAAAACTCAACACCGCATACATAGACTACAAGAAGGCTTTCGACTCTGTTCCGCACTCGTGGCTCCTTGAAATACTCAGCATATACAAAGTGCATCCCTCAATCATCCGATTCCTACAGAGCAGCATGAAACAATGGAGAACCCGGTTACAGCTAAACACGCCAGACAGTAAAATAGAAACGGCCGAGATCCCCATCCGCCGCGGAATCTTTCAAGGAGACGCACTAAGCCCCCAGTGGTTCTGCTTGGCGTTAAACCCCTTGTCAAGGATGCTGAACACAAGTAAATACGGATACATGCTGAAGAAAGACAAGAGAAACCTACATAAAGTCTCCCACCTCATGTACGTAGATGACATCAAGCTATACGCGCCAACAATCACCCAACTCCGACAACTCATCAGTATAACAGAGACATTCTCCAAGGACATAGGAATGGAATTCGGCCTCGATAAGTGCAAAATACAGAAGAATAGCAAAGAAGATTTACCAGGCATCGAACTCGAAGACGGGAGACTACTGAAGACCTTGGACGAGGGCGAAACCTACAAATACCTAGGGATAATGCAAAAACGGCAGCAGGAGCACAAGAAAGTCAAAGTCCAGCTCACGCAAGCATTCCAAGAAAGACTTAGAAGCATTGTGAAGACGAAACTGAGCGGGAAGAACACCACGCAAGCAATTAACGCATATGCGGTACCAGTGCTCACCTACTCCTTCGGGATCATCAAATGGTCCAACACTGAACTAGAACAACTCCAGCGGAAAATGAGAACCATCCAGAGAAGAGCCGGACAACTACACCCTGCAACGGCAATTGAACGGCAAACACTACCCCGGGAAGAAGGAGGACGCGGACAAGCGGACCTCAAAGACTTACATGACAAGCAGATCCAGAGCATGAGGCAATACTTCCAGTTGAAGAGTCCCCGATCGCCACTCATCCAAGCCATAATACAAGCAGATGCAAATTACACGCCACTAAACCTGTGTAGTACCGAAGAGCGTGTCCTCGAAACAGCCAACGAACAGAAACTGAGAACTTGGGCCGGAAAACCATTACATGGCAGGCACTACAATGACCTGCAACAACCACACGTTGACAAAAAGGCATCAAATTCTTGGCTGGCCAAAGGCACTCTCCAGCCAGAGACAGAAGGATTCATGCTAGCCATCCAAGACCAAGTGATCGCAACAAGGAACAATCAGAAATTCATCCAGAGAAAAGACATAGAAAGCGACAAATGCAGACACTGTCATGCGGCATCGGAGACAATCCAACACGTGATGGCAGGATGCAAGATCCTTGCGCAGTCAGACTACAAACATAGACACGATCAAGTAGCGAAAATAGTCCACCAGAAATTGGCAGCGAATGCTGGCTTTCTGACAGAAAAATGCCCGTACTACAAATATGAGCCAGAGACCGTGCATGAGAACGAAACACACAAGCTTTACTGGGATAGAGCAATCATAACAGACAAGACAGTCCCACATAACCGTCCTGACATAACCCTCGTCGATAAATCGAATAAGACCACGCAGGGGAGACTGGGGCACATTTGAACACTCCGCCTTTTTTATTTTTTATATTATATCCGATATTATTTTGTTAAGTTTTAATGGACAAAAATTAAAAAACAAAATCTTTAGTACATGTCAAAATTTTTGTACACAAAAATCAAACATATTTCATACAGTAAATTCGTTTTATGGAATTATTATAACATGTTCAAATCTGCCCCATGCATGGGGAAAATTTGAACAGACGTGAGGCACTTTTGAACATCTCTTCAATTTTTTATAAAAATCGTTAGAAACTGAATATTTAATATCATAAAATTGATATCAACGATTTCATTATGTTTTGTTTGAAAATACTGAAATCAAAATCGAAGCATTTCATTGCTAGAGTCTGGTTGTTCAACTTGTACCATGGGGCTATGGTAATTTCAATATCACACTGTTTTTTTTCTGTTCCTGTGATGTCATCTTTCTCTGAAAACACAAATTTTTAATTAAATCATATTAAATTATTAATGGCGCGGATAATGTTTTTCACTTGGGCGCAACAGCACATAAACAAACCTGCCTATGCCTACTTTTAAACAAAACACACACACCAAAAAAAAAAAAAAAAACGAAACACTGACTTATGTCAGTAGGCGTTTTAATACGACGAATAATTTAATTTATATCCTAACATTCTAATGAAAGGAGATAAAAAAAAAAAAAATAGCATGAAAGAGATTAGCTTAAGATTTATGAAAGTGACAACCCTTCATTCAGAATAAAGTGATCATTGTGGAAAATGATCACATAATCTGGGGCTCAAAAAGCGCATAATAAATGCACAGTGCTTGCCATTGAAATTGACCTACCAGAAAGAAAGTGAGCTCATTTTGCTGTGGCAATTTAATACTGAGCAACCCGTTTGGCGTAACGTGACCTTTGTTTTCCTTGCCTCATAAAAACTACCCTAACCTAACCAATACCAAGCAGGACATGTTTATTACTTCAAAATTTCGCCACCAGGATATATGTACTTTTCTTATGCTTTATAGCACATGAACAGTTCAGATCCGGCTGCTCCTAACTTCTGTAGCCTTGTAAATTAAACCTCGGATTACGGATCGGGAAACCAATGTGCATGGAAGTTACTCTATAAAATAGAGGTTCACGTCTTCTAAATTGAATCCCACTAGTCTACAGCATATAATAACAATATTTTTTATGACTAAAAACTGTAATTATAATGGCATTACACTCCCATGACACTGAGGAGCAAAAAAAGTGTCATAATTAACATTTGAACTGAAAGATATGTGACATTGCGGCTGATATATGAAGCGAAGCAATTAAATAGGAGCATTTGGGAAATATACAAGAAAAAAAAAGAGAGGATGAAAAGACACTGTGTTGTAGCCAGTTTCTGACACTCGGATAGATGATTGCCATCAGCTTATTGCAAACGTGAGAGATAAAGATCAGGCCCCAAAATAAATTCGAAAACTGTTGTTTCACGTTGCTTACAAAATGCTATTTACGAAAATAGCCCAAGATACTGCTTGTAAAGCTAATATAAAGTGGATACATACGGTCAGGGGTGTACGAAGAGTTTTCCGTGAAGTGAAGCAAAAGTAAAGGTTCCATTCGATATTTTTTGGAGAAGGAATTGTACTTAGATCAACGCCTCCCTTAAATTTTAAAAAAGTTTCCACGGTACACCTTGTACTTATTCGCTTATTTGCCTTATCCGTATCAAGCTTTGCATTAACAAAAATTTGCCGCTATTATGGCTTTGCAGTTAGCCTGCAATCCCTTGTCTACGGGACAAGAGATCTGGGCAGTTGTGAACAAACCAGCAAGTGTGCTGAGTCTCGAAACACCTCACAACAAGGTCATGCACAAAGAGGTGAAAATTTGGGGTTAAATTTCAACGATATTCTTGGCTGTAAAATCAAATTCCTTATGAGATAATGTAAATTTTCTGTCAAATCTCCCTTTTCTATAACCCCCCATCAGCTCCCTTTATGAAATCTTGGCCACGGGTCTGCTCCACGACTGCACATCGTATCACTATTGGCCGACGATCCCTATTTAATCAAGTTCGTCTTATGCCTCGGCACCCAACCCTCATTCCGTTCAATGCCCTTCAAATTGTGTAAAAGAATTATTTTCCAGAAGTAATTTTCCCCGTCTTATAGCGAAATTTATCCCCACACAAAAGCGGTATAAAATAACCTGTTCTTATTTTTGATGACAAGAAGTGCCGGAGAAATTAGGCTCAAATTATGAAGATATTAATCAAAATTAAAAAGGCGCATGTACGACCTCCCCTTGATTGGCTCAGAATGACCTTTGCTATATTTATGCCATAAAAGTTCAATTAAGTTCAGCATAATCGGAATTATGTTTATTTCGTGAATACAATGAATTCTCTTGGTAAACCTCCACGATGCTCCTGACCAAAATCCTTCACTTACAGTTTGGAAGACCTTGTACAAATCGATGTTGACCTACCTGTAGGATTTCGTTAGAAAAAATTTCTCCCTAACCAAACTCATTCAATATTTAGTAAAAAACAGATTTTTTAAAGCCTATAGTCTATTATTTTGATTTTTTTAATACTACTTTCCAGTTATAATCATTTTCTGCGAATGATTTGCATTAATTTGAATAATTTGAGAGATTAAGAAGAAGAATGCTTCTATCGTGAAATGGTGGATGGAAAATATTTTTGAAGTAAATTTGAATAGTTTTTTTTTAGGTAATATTGATTTCAATATCTAGGATAACTGATATTTTCACATATATCACATATATACTAATATGATATAGATCAAATTAATTAGGAATTATTTGGTAGAGGGTGTTTTCATCGTAATCAGTTGTAGAAAAGCAGTTTTAATTTGATATTTATTATATAAATTAATCTTCATTCATTGAACTCAAACTTAAGCGATACTAATCCGTAATAATAAAAAAAATTATATCTTTGAATGGGAGTATAGGGATGTGAATTAAAATACATATTATTTCACAGGGGCGTCAACACGAAGAAAATATTGGGGCCGAAGGGCAGGGGCGGACTGGGTCCTCTCAAAGGGCGCATACCTTGTGCTATCGGAGGGCGCGGATCCTATAGAATATGAGGGCGCACCGGCCCGGGGCTGGTTGGATGGCGGCCCAGTCCACCCCTGCCGAGGGAGGCCCTATGTAAGCCTTAATCCTACCCACTTTCTCAGATTTGGTTTCAGTCTCAAGCGAGGAGGTGGGGGATCTTTGCCCCACCCCCATAATTTTATTAAAACACTTGAAAATGACAACAAATAAACAAAATTTCATTGATGTCAATTTTTGATATTTATCATACCACTGTAGGCCTCTGTTGGTGTAATAAAGTGTAGGACTGTTTCATGAAATATACTTGCATATGTACAGTAACAGGTAAAATAGTAACATCAACGATTAATATATTTTATTTGTTACGTCTTTCACCATCGGCTATATTCTGCATTTATTTATTGTCCATCGAGTTTGGAGGACTTGGGCCCCCGAATATATTTTTGAGGGGGCCGAAGCTTCAACACAGGATTTTCAAATTATTGCGGTGGGAGTTATGCATATATACTGCAATACATGTAAATTTCAATTTATTGGTGGTGGGACGGTTTAGGTCCAACGTGCCCATATAACTCTACACCTATTGGCCGAAGGAACCTGGGTCCTGGAGTTGAAACCTCTGTTATTTCAGCAGAACCATCATCGTTCCTGTGTTTGTAAACCTACATAGCCTGTGTATGATCACAGAGCCCGTTAATTGACCGAAGCGCCATCTAGTAGATTAAACGAAAAATACACCACATCGGCTCGTTTCTTAAGCATCACTGCCTTCATTTCTGTACTTGTTGAATGCTGCAGAATTTACAGTATATATATACGTTGAATGCTGCAGAATTTACAGTATATATATATATATATATATATGAAATAAAAAAATAAGTACCTCGAACTACTAGTAGGTTTAAAGTATAGTTCACTGTAAATTTCTATGAAGCCATTAATAGCTTATAAAAAAAAAGAAAAAAAAAGAAGCATAATATAACTTCGGGCAGGCTAAAAATAAGAGTGTCCTTTTTATTTAAATAATTATGAATTTTTTATTTGTTCAAAGATAAACGACTACCGCGGATAATCAAAATGAAGTAATATAAGCAAAAATACTGAACAAATATTAACATTTCGAAAACTGCATTTTGTAACCACAAATATGTATACTTTATCTAGAAACCTGATGCTATAAAAATAAATAAATAAATAATATTTCACCACACCTTCAGACTTCGCAGCTCTTTACACAAATTGAATGAACTCATTGCAGTGTAAAACGATGTCAAGGATTTAAACAGGGTTAAATTTTTGTAAAGCACATTTCTACCTTGAATGTCAGCGTCAGGACTAACTGGTGTGCAATTGATAATAATAATAATATTTTACTCACTTTCAAGCATACATAGTATATTATACATAGTATACTATGTATGTGTGTTTATATAAACTCTTTAGAGATGGTTAGAGTTATTTCTAACAATCAATCAGGCTTGCTTTTTTCAATTTTTTATGCTGGTTTTTGGGTGCGACTAATGGAAGGTATACTGTATTTAAATTGAAAATTAAATGGTATTTTTGAATTTAATTAAGAAATTCAATGCATTTGAACTTGACGGTGTCTATTTCTATGCGCCATGCGCATTTTGGTTGGACTGGATTTTTTTTTTCTTTTTCTTTTACTCAGAAGATCCTGAAAAGGAAAATGGACATATCTCAGGAATGATACAAGCCAGCGGCCTTTAAGTTAATATTCGGAAGCTCCACCAATTAAGCTATCTCAGCAAGCCATTCATGGCCTTATCAGTGTACTCATATCAAACCGTGGCTTAAATACATTCTTCATTAGAATGCTACCTCCTTACCGTAGATTTTTTCGGGAATCATGGGAACCTTTCGAATAAGCAATCATACCATTAAACGTCTCCAAACCGATGACTAAATCAGTGATGTAGGAAAAGGGGGGGGCTCAGTGGCCCTTTGGATATCGGGGCGCATTTTTCTCTTTTACGCTGAATCGCAAAATCTTTTGTAAAGTTCCCTAAGCCTTTCCCATAACTTTTGAATCGCTACAACCCTAGCTAGAACTTCACCGAATGCAAGAGATGAGGGAGAATTAAATTCAATCACAAGGGGAAAATCTTAATGCGGGGTTAGCGTTTGGAAAAAAGTTAAAATAGAGGAATTCATAACATTGGGGTATAAATACCGGATACCTATACTTTCTTTACACCTTGCTTGATAAAGAAAACAGTAGTTCTCGAAACTCTGCTTATCTTTACGCTTTTGTTAAATTTTGCTATTTTTTCTTTTTTTTTTATCTTACTCTATTTTTACTTTATCTTAGCCTTATATTTTATTTACTTTTGCTTTTTATCTACGTTTCATGATTTTTCCTTTATCTTCCTAATGATTTATCTTACTTCATTTTTCTCTTTCAGTAAATTTTTCCGTCCTTAACTTTTTTCTCTTCTCCCGTTTTCTTTTGCCCATCTTTCTCTTGGATTTTGTTATGGAAAAACGCAGTAAGGTCTTAACATTGTTCTTACTCACGCTGACGAAAAAAATTTTCTGAATGAACTTCGGTTGTCGAAAAAATGGCTTCATGTTCGTGGGAGATTTAGCTATTCAAAACAGAAGTTAAGATTTTCCTTGACTTTTCCAGATTTGACTAGAAAATCTAATTTTCCCCTGACTTTTCCAGGTTTGACCAGAAAATCTAGTTTTTCCCTGGTTTTCCCAGGTTTTCCCAGAAAATCTAGTTTTCCCCTGACTTTTAGGTATGATTCCAAATTCCCTGATATCCACCTTTTTCAGGTCCTCCAAGTGCGTGGGAGCCCTAATACTTATGGCAAGTCCTGGTAAATCTTTGAATGTTTCTATTAAAAAAAAAAAGACTTTGCTACAGAAATAAACTAAGCCCAGGGTTCCCACGCAGCTAGAGAATCTGGAATTGTCAGGGAAAGTCAAGAAAAAACGAGATTTTTTGATCAAACCTGTCAGGGAAAAGTCGGGGAAAATCTTCTTAACTTCTGTTTTGAATAGCTAAATCTCCCAGGAACATGAAGCCATTTTCCCCGCAATCAAAGTTTGGTTGGAAGTTGCTTGTGGTTGGTCAGGGAATTTTGTTGGAAAAGTTAGGAAAAACCTGGTAAGCTCAGGGAATTTTGTCGGAAAAGTTAGGGAAAAATCCTGGACAGGTCAGGGAATTTTCCCCTCCAATATTAATGGGAACCCTGTAAGCATGTATAAGCAATGCCGTCTTCGCGAAAGGGCCGCCCAGGACCCCGTCCCAAGCAAGGGCTATATTTTTCTCATTGCAAGAATTTGGAAACTTAAAGTTAGTGCCAAAAAGGGTCCCAAAACTGATCTAGCATAGGGTCCCCCAATGCGTTAGAACGGCCCTGTGAATGAGTTTAGATGACATAGCCAAAACCTGGAAGAGCATGTTTTAAATTCACACAGAAGCACATGGCTTTTCTGATTCCTGACTGCGTCCTCAAATGCTGATTTCCTTGGTGTAGGCCACAAACAAGAAGAGAAACGAGTCAATGTCCCTCTTGTAGATACCATCAACTGATTTACTCATGCACATATAAAGGGCGTCATTAACTCTTCAAGTCCTTTCCTATGGACAATGCGTTAACTCTGCATAATTTCAAATTTACTATTCTGTGTCGGTATTTTAGTCTGTTGAGGAATTGCTGAAGTAGATTTGACTTGTTTATTGATAATTGATGAAACATTTCTCTTCTACATGGAAATAATGTAGGCAGACAAATTTCATCTAGTGAAATGAAGAATAAAAAATGAGTAGCGCAAAGTTGTGACAAAATTGTAATAATCTGGGAGGTTTTCCCCAATATCTATATTTTTTATGAATACGCCTATATACATTCACTGACGTACTTGGCCTCGTGGTCTAGGGGGAGGCGATTATAGCCCCCACTCCAGTGTACCGCACTTAGCATTTGTTTTTAATTTTTTTTTATAGGGGGGCTAAATGTTTTCTGGGAAGTATTAAGCCACCCCATCTCCCCCTTTACGCTAATGCAACTATTCCATTTTACCTGAGAAGGGGGCCCTCACCATTTAGTGCTAGTACCCTTCATGTGCTAGTAATATAAAACCCTCATATAATATAGTATCCTCGTGCAGTAGTATCTCAACAGTACCAAACCTACTTTTTAACAAAGTAACTAAATGGCAGTAAAGTCACTTTTAGCAACATCAATAAATGTATCTAGAAGCACTCAAATTTCGTAACACTCCTTTAGTTACTAACTTCTGTGGTGACAATATTTTGGCAGTCGTTATATTGGTAATAAGTGATAGTTTTAAGAAGATATTGTGTAATACTTCATGGATTATATAATCAGAGCCAGGCAATGAGGGGCTCTAGGGGTTAAACGCCCCTCATTTGAATAATATCGTTGACTCTAAAGTAAAATTCCTCATGAAAGGAAATTTTGTCTGCATCACGACCCTTACCTTTTTCATCAAAAACACGCCTTTTTTAAACCCTGTGTACGGACTTGATTATAATCTGTAAAACGTCTTACTTTGTACAATTCCAACGAAGACATTGCCATACAGACAAAAAAAACGTATTTTTTTATCAGCTTTTCATCAGAGACGTATTTATCATACTGTGATGCTCTACAAGAATTTTAAAGAATTGGCGAAACCCTTCGGCTTTGCTTAAAATGCAATATATACAAATCCAGAAGAATGGACAAAACCACATCTTGTGCCAATCATTCAAGAATTTCCTTAAATTTTGTCACTCCTGCTCTGAATTTTGAGGAGTATTTGAAGAGGAGATAGGCTGGTCTGTGTTCAAAAGACCATGCCAGTCAAACCACTTATGCACACTGAAAAAGGTGTTTATCTTCATTATATATATCCTGAGTTTAGAAAAAAAAGAAAGAAAGAAAGAAAGAAAAGAAAGAAAGAAAATTCATACTGCGCATGGCATAACAAATATAGTGAATGACGTGAAAGATATTTGTGCACTCGACCGAAGACGACGTAAAATGAAAAGTGAGTATTATATCTATGTTTGGATATTAGGAGAATCTAATTCTGCGGTCGTTCTGAGCACGGCATTTGTATCCTAATTTGAGCAGCTGGAAATGAATTATTGTTAAATAATGCTCTCAGCCTACAAGTTGTAATCCAACTGTTAGCGCTTGTTCAACAGTACTTTACTTGTGATTTAAAAGCTTTGAAACACTTCGATGCCAAAGTTTCTAAGTTGAAGTCGCAAGTACACTGTTAGCGCCTGTTCAACAATGCTTTACTTGTGAATTAAAAGCACTAAAATCACTTCGATGCTGAAGTTTATAGGCTTGTATACTGCGTGACCGTGTAATGATGAAAATATGAAACAAAAGAAGGGAAGTTAAGGGAAATGTAGTCCATTTTTTAATGTTTTATAGGTAAGATCATGATACGTCAGAGCTACAGTTATCCGATTAGGTAAGATCATGATAAATCAGAGCTACAGCTTTCCGATTAGGTAAGATCATGAGGTCAGAGTTACAGTTTTCCGATTAAGTAAGATCATGATAAATCAGAATTATAGTTTTCCGATTAAGTAAGATCATGATAAGTCAGAGTTACAGTTTTCCGATTAGGTAAGATCATGGTAAGTCAGAACTACAGTTTTCTGTTGGATACGCCTCTGGAACCTAGCAAATCGAACTCCAGAATACGGGTTGGATAAAAAAAATGGGCAAACTTTCGCTACCTGCATTTTTTCGCCCCGGATAAACAAAAGGTTGCATGACCAGTCAGTCCTCAAGAGCTTGAAAAATGTTATAGCGGAAGCATCAAAAATAAAGAGAATTAAAAAAATACTGTCCTTTTTTAACGACTATCGGTTAAAACGACGGAATTTGAGCTGCCCCTTGGAGGTCAGTAGGGGGAAATTGGTGATCCCGCTGCAGCAGCAAGGCGTTTCAGAAGCGCCGTAACGTCATGGCCTCACGTAGCCCCAGGGTGGTCCGCCTGGTCCCTCCAGGGTGGGGTCGCAGGGTTGCGCGAAGAGTTGGCGCGTTTTTTTTTAACTATACAATTTTTTTAACTTTACAATTTTTTTTAACTTTACAATTTTTTAAATCGAAAGTTTTTAAAATTTTTTAATCAAAAGTTTTTAAATTTTTATTTTAATCAAAAGTTTTTTTTTAATCGAAAGTTTTTTTTTCAATCGCGAGTTTTTTTTCTTCTTCTCTTTAAACTTCCCCTTTTTTCAATATTTGTTTAACTTTTTTGTTTAATCTAAATTAATTTTTCTTGAAGTTCACGAATGTTAAATTCATGATTACGCGTTGCCTAAAATAAATAAATTTAACACGGAATTAAATCCGCCAGATTAATTTTAAGATTTTGAGATTAATTATAAGGCAAAAGCGGCTAAACGTTATTGTCTTATTATGATTTTTAAATAATTACAAGTTTGTAATTAGATAATTTCAATCACATTCAAATTCTTATTTTAAAGTATACTCTGTGATTGATGATTTCAATTTAACCCCAGCTCTCACTTTCGTTCCTGACAACTATCAGCATTTTCCAATCAAGTCTAGCGTGAATTTTCACATAAGGTTTGGTTCCAGACATTTTTTCAGCAAATCAATAGGGGATCCCCCACCTCCAAGACGGGGTTCGAAGAGATACAGAACAGGTTCTAACACAATTTCTTTATGTGTTCTTTTCTAGCTCAAATTTCCCACAACGTTAATTATAAGGCAAAAGCAGCTAAAAGTGCACGTGGGTTTTTTAGCGGCTAATGGAATTTCTTTCTAATAGAATTTCTTTCGATTTGTATTGTTTCGAGGGACATTCCTCTTGATCGTTGTATTCATACATATGAGGGTCACGTGTCCCCTTTCTGAACGATCCTAGCTTGCGCTAGTGGCCAATTTTTGAATATTTTTCGAAATTATTCGATGTCTATTGTTTCCAGCGCTATTTCTCTTGATCGTTGTATATACCTATCTGATGGTCAGATGTCCTCTTTTTAAGCGATCTTAGCTCCAGCTGGCGACGAATTTTGGAACTTTTTGTAAATATTTTATTTCAAGGGATATTTTTCTCGTTCATTGCATGCATGTATATGAGGGTCATGTGTTCCACTTCTGGGCGATCCTAGCTACTCCTAGCGACCAATTTTTGTACTTTTTGTAAATTTTTCTTTCTCTCAGCCGTTGTAGGGGGATCCTATATGTGTGCATCTGATGGTCAGATGTTTCGTTCCTCAGTGATCCTAACTCTCCTGGTGGTGAGTTAGAGATAAAAGTCGAATTGCATTTTCCGAAACAGATATTAAAGAAGAGATTGATACTGCCTTCGCATTACAATAATTAGCGCTTCGCAAGAATGTTAAAAGAGTGCTTGGATTTTTATTATGATTAAGTAATTAGTAAGACTGGAAAAGTGACGAACACTACGCAAATATAACAATAATGGAAAAATAACAACGTTTTTTATCGTAGTTGTAAGTTTAAAAGATGGTTCGACGCACGTTTCGAGAGAACAAGGTCTCTCCTCGTCTGGAACTAGCGTGCAATAAACAACATTGGAGTGTTGCCAACTCGATGTGGTTAATACGTTGCCGGTAGCGGTTAGTGCTTTTTTTCAGGAGTACAGAGTTGTTTTAGGCGGCCAACTTACAAAGTGGTAAATTTTGGTCACAAAGTTAAGTAGCAGGTGTAGTTGAAGGAGAAGCAATGGGGAAGAGTTTTAACAGATTTTTCCAAGCCCCACTAAAACTTGGGGTTGATTTATGGTCGTTCACAAGTGATGCACCAAATCTATGGATATAAAACGCTTCTAGGAAGTCAAGTTCAATGATTAGTAGTCAAATTATGGGAACTTTGCCCTCTGCATAAGTTTACCCACTCATTCACCTCTTCCAAAAGGGAGCGGGACTTTAATTATGCTATTCTTAAAATAACAACCGTGAATGTTTGATATGGATAATAATATTTAATATAGAAAATAACGACCAAGAGTGTTTTTAATGGATGGCATTAGCAACTATTCCACCTATAAAACGGCATCTATATCATATTATGCTAAATATTTGAAAATCAAGATTGAATTAGGTGTTATGTATATTGCTTTTTCCCCCCATAAAATTGTTTTATGCAAAGAAATCAGACAGGAGTTTATTCAAGAACCGGTTTGCGACCCCTTTGCTGGGAAGATAACTTGGGTAGGGATGTTTCCAAGAGAGGCACATGAATGACCGGAAAAAGGCAGAAACATGTTCACATTTGTTGAAATGATTTTTAACACATGCTTTGTAGGCCGACTCTACGTTCGTTGAGAGAATCGCAGCATTTTCGAATAAAATGCGTAGTAAATGCTATATGTATGTGCAATTTATGACCGTCACGGACCCAGGCGAAGACAATAAGCTATGTAGAGATCAAAATGTTAGAGAATATTTTAAATATGGAGAAATATAAACGTGGTAAAAAGATAGTAAATTAACTTAAGAATTCAATATAACGATTTCCATAAGCAATGCCATGGGGATTTTTTTCCGACTTGAAATAGGAAAATAAAAACTCTCCTACTTAAATGATTACGAAGCATTATTGTACCTGCGTATGTGAGGGATGTTGTAGTAAATATCTTATGAAGAGAGGTATTTTTCTCGGAAAGCGAGAATACTGGTGACAACTAATTAAAAAATCTTCTGTCTTCTTAAAATTATTAAAATTTAGACACCTTCGATATAAAAAATTTCTTAAAGTAATGTTTGAATAAGGAAAATAAGAAAAGATTCTTAATTTTTATAATGGAAAAGTAAAATAACAGTAAAATGAGCAAAATAACCACAGCGCACCATTTCGAACTACTAGCACCGCTGAAACGCTTGTTTAAATGAAACAAGTAAGAAAATAGAATGTATCTTACCTTGGTAGGATTGGTGTCAAACACATTGAAATTCGAGCAATCTCAAGTTCAGGGTGAAAGACTTGCAAAGTATGGCTTCAAATCGTTAAAAAAAATGAAAATCCTTAAATCTCATATAAAATCGTAAAACATGTTTTACCTCGCGTAGAAGGTGGTAGCTTTGTAAATAGTTCACGGCCTATTTCATGTTAGAACAGGAAAGCATCGAATGAACCAACGGAAAGATTTAGGAGAAAACTCGAAAAAAATTACAAAAGTTAAAAGAAAAAACACAAAAGTTAAAAAAAGAAAAATTATATAACAAAAAAGGGTTTTAGAAAACGAATAAAAAAACTTTGGAAACAAAAAAGTGAAAAAAAGTTAAAAAAAAATGAAAAACACAGAACTTAGAAAA
>QLNU02015360.1:289158669-289172302 GCA_006491805.2 Dysdera silvatica
GCTTTTATAAAAATATCTTCAACATGGGGAAAACCTATAATTACTTTAAGAACAAAAGCAAGTGAGGATTCATTGAATTTCATTTTGATGTTTAGATTAAATTTTTAACGAAAGAGTAACCAAGACGCCAATGAAAGTGACAGCAAATGAACGCCATGATAATATGTTTGAAGAACATTCCCGCCCCCCCCTTTTTTTTTTTAACTCATCAAACGTTTCTTTCGATTCTGTCAATTGAAAATCTGTGTAATATTTTTATCTGTATGCTAATAATAATAATAATAAAATAGTAGTTATTTTATTTTATTTGACTACTATAATCTCATTTATCTGTATACATATTACGTTATAAGCTTACCTACTCAGTTAATATTTTAGAGCACGTTTGTTACCATTGCATAATTTTTCCTAAACGCATGTCAATTACATAAGCATGCCCAGGCGGTGAGGAGACACGAATTTAAGGAATTCTTTCGAGGAAACGCAATTAAATAAAAATTAGGAAAACAGAAAGCTGTCACCATATCCTCCTGAAAGTAACTGCTGTTTTAAAAAGATAAATTTATTTACTATGTAAATATATAATTATGTAATATTAAATGTGTAAAGAAAGCATTAAATAAAAAGCCCATGCTTTATATGGTGATTGCAAATTATTATTCAAAAATGAATGAAAGCAAAAGTTAATTGATAATAATTCGCATAATATCAAATAACATTGTGTTTTATTGATATTTAATGCATGTTAAACACAAATGAAAGAGACTAACAGAAAAATGTTTATAAAAATGTAATTATTATAGTTAATATGGTTTTATTGTATAATATGGTTGTATTGTATTTAAATAGTAAGTGCCGATAACAATATCAGTAGTGTAATGAGACTAATGCGTAAATGAACCTTAGCTTCCTAATATCAGGTTCTGGGCTTATTACATTGCCATATTTTCCCTGAATCTGCTACAATATGTAACTGCTTCATGCTGTACTATGTATATGTAGAGAATAAATAAAATTATTACTATTATTATCATTATTATTAAATAAGAATTTTTCCTGTATTTTTATTTGGGAAAATTTGTGTTACATTCAGAAAATCGCCGCCCCTATAATCAAAGACTGTGTAGCCGCCTCCTGTCTCCCTTACAAAGAAGAAAATACTTTTGAAAAAATCACACACTATTAACTTTTTTTATGTGAAAGTGACATGCAAGTTAATAATTTAAATAATAATTTTATATCATTACTAATAGTACAGAATAACTAAAAACTTAGTTTTGGGCTGTCAGCTGCTGTCGCCCGTTATGTGCTATCGTTAAGCTTATGCCTTTCGCACCTTCAGAGAAAAGCGTCACTGGGGAAAGCGAAAAGGTGGAAAACAAAATGAAAACGGCAAAAAGAGAAAAGAAACAGATGAATATTCACTTTCCGATATATCCTTGGAAAATTTGTCGTAGTCAATTTCATTATCTAAATAATATTATTCTTATTGTTTTTCTTAGTAAAATATTGATTCATAATTATTCGCAGACATGTTTCATAATTAATGTACTATTATTGCGGATAACGCATCACTGGCTTAAACGGGGGGTATTATGGAGTAAATAACCCCCATGTGATGTAATTTATATATGCATATGACTATATGGAGTTGTAAGCTCTGAACCCCCACCTTTATGAACTTTCTGCAGATGCTAATGTAATGTATAGACTAAATGCAATAGTGACATAATAAAAGTCTAGTTACGTAAATCATGTCGTTTTCCATAGATCTCATCATTTATAAACTCTTCACTCCCGTGTAAAACCCTTTAAAGATATATTTCACTGAGAGTCTCAAATTTCAAATTAACAGCTGTGGCTGTGCAAAGATTATAAATTTGCAACGTATCATTCCAGATATGGACCAAATAGATTAATCACTTTGGAAATCTGCTTTTGTTTATTTACTCAAAGCGACACTTTAAAGTGTTTATAAAGCTCTTACTCGATCTGCTTCAAATGCAGTTTCATTTCAAAATAGCTAATTTCAAAACTCCTTTATATTATTACTAATCATATGCGTAGATGTTAGATAGGTATAAGTGAAATTGACATTATATTTTTCATTAGAAAAACGTTATTGGCAAGTTTCATCATGTAGGGAACGCCCTTTTCAGCAATTTGGTCATCACAGAGCCTTTGTCCTTGCCAGATGTGGATTAGAATTAGTTTTATTTTAGTTTATCAGGGATTTTTGTTTCATTTTATGGAAATAATTAAAAATTTATTTCTCTTTTGCAAGTGACAGTTGTTTCAAACTATGTATATGTAGATATAAAAGTAAACTATATATCAGTTTCTAAATGAAATAATGTTAAATTAATAAAGGTGGCGAGATATTATTCTTGCATTCGGGCGGCCAACAACCCAAGAATATACCTGTTTACGGGAAATAACATCTTGTGCATATTTTATTACTTTTCGGAAAAACGAATTTTCAGAAATCCGAGCTGGTCTCGGTCCCGTTTAGCTCAAAGTATCAGGGC
Organism: Dysdera silvatica; assembly: GCA_006491805.2. Lineage (NCBI taxonomy): Eukaryota > Metazoa > Arthropoda > Arachnida > Araneae > Dysderidae > Dysdera > Dysdera silvatica. The sequence goes on from QLNU02015360.1 coordinate 289,161,198, forward strand.
TCTACTGTACGTATATAGCGGCTTGCGTTATTAAATCTTCGTATACAGAAATAATGCAAAATGAAAAATGACAGAGTCTGAAGAAATTATGATGAATAGATTGTGAATGAAAATCTCGTATTTTCTCATACACAGGGACGTACGGAGGGGTAACCCCATTGGAATCTATTTTTGTATATGTGTATATATGAATATACGGAGTTGTAACTTCCCACTGTAAGCGAGTAGCCCCCACCTATGAACTTTCTGCCTACGTCTATGTTCATACATAACATACCCTCTTAAACGGCAATAATAGCTTGACAGTGGTTTGCTTAATAGATTGATAATAGCATAAACAATTTGAAACTGATTTAATAATCAATACCATATGATCTTGCTACAAATTCCCACCTTTTAGCAAAATGTGTTTTAGAGGGTGAGAGAGATCCTATAGGTTCTTGTTTCAAGAGACTGAAATTGATTTGTATCTCCCAAATACTAGAAATACTCTAGGTGGGAGAAAAATGACCTGGATGATTCCCGTAGACATATGCTCACCTGACGTGGAGCCATAAAACGACCTCCGAACCAAAATTTACCTGCAAACTTTTCAACTTACTAGAATCGTTTATTCGCGGTCTAAATCTCTTTCGCCCTGAGAATCACACAACGAACTGCGAATTTGTGGAAAAAATTGGCAAACACCGGATACCTGTTGAACTCACACCCGGATTATATGCATTGGCGGATAAGGGGGGCTGCGATCGCCCCATCGTACCCCTTTGAGCCGGGATTATATGATGGAAAAAGAATTGAAAAGTACTGGACACTTGGCTAAAAATAGGAATCGGAAACAAATAGCTCCCCACGAAAGATTTCTGCATCCGCCCTTGATTATTTGCAGGGTAACCGCACGTGTTACCGCTACTCCACCACAGGGTCATATTATAATCCAACGTAAGGCAGGTTATTTGATAATAGAGCAAACGGGGAGTTGCGTACTTAGCAATCATTGCGTACTAGTAATGATGATGAAACCCATATAACTGAAATAAAATGAAGCATTAATATTGGAAAATGAATTTTCTGAAAACAGATGATTCATCGTTTCCCACGAGTAGAGAAAGCAATATTCCAAGTTCTGTTCCTTGCAAAATAATTGTAATAATGTCACCCCTCTGAAGTCTTCTTTATAGAGTTCCAGAAACTTTTCTTTGCCTCTAATCCAATTACCAATCACACGACTAAAAAATTAAATGCCTTTAAGAGAGATTAATTGCTGTTGTTTTTCGGCTGGAAAATTAGCCAACTTGAATATTTGCGAGCCCAATTTTAGGCTAATTGAGCTTGCTAATTAAATTTACTGTTGAACAAATCTGCTAATGAAAATAAGTGGATCCCAGTGAGCATTAGTTCGTCTCCTTTATTTAATTGAAGCTTCCTTCAAGCGCAGGAATTCGCATTTATACAACGCAGACTTTAACGGAACTTTGTACAACACAGTCCAATAAAAATACTGCTCGCATATTTGTTTGTAAAATATTATTATAATTCCTAGTATTAACACAATTGCCAATAAGTCAACACGGGACACGTATTTGCTATTTTTTCAAGAAAACGTTGGTGTCAAAACTTATCCATCTTAGTGACTTTATGTGTCGACTTATTGGCAAATGTGTTAACTCCGAGAAGAATAGAAAGCCAGGTCTGTAGCCAAGCCGGGGCCAGAAGGGGCGTGGCCCCAATTGACCCATCAATATATATATATATATATATAACAATATTAGGGTGCCCTGTGCCCTATATGCACTTCACCTTGCCCCAGTTGCCCCTTCACCCTAACTAAAGGCCTGTAATAAGAGCTTACGAACCTTATATGCGAAGAAAAGAAGCATCGTATCCCGGCTGCTGAAAAGGTTAAGGCACTGCGGTTTATATGGAGGGTCCCCGGTTCGATTCCGTCTCCCTTTTGCTTCTTTAGAAAAAAAAGCTTTAGTTTGAGTTGAAACGTGCATGTCAAAACTGTTATCCATGCTATTCTGTGTGAGTATGAGCTAGTTTTATTAATCCTTGTATTGAGGGGGAAAAGGAGATTGAATTTTTGATAAAAAAGAGTGTGGCGACTTTGGAAACGTTTTTTGTCGAAAAGACTCTTTCGATTTTTGGTATGAATTATAAAAGGCAAGCTCAAACGTGTGCATATGTTCTGTACACCGTACAACGTATCTTAAACAGAGCACAGAATAGCATTATATATTTCGGAAGCAATATGAGATATACACCGGTATATTTTGTAATATATTTTAATAAATGCTATAAAATTATAGGTTCATATTGTGATTTAACGAAACTATATACCAGCCCAAAGTAAGAACAAAGGTAATTTTCATTTAAAACAGAAATACCAATAAAACATTAGGCCTTTTTTCGAATTTATAGTAGTTCATGACTTTTTCTGTATTCAGCACTTAAGATTTAATCCTGAAATTTTTATTTTAAAGTTTGCTAAATAGTTTATAATAGTATTTTACTTCTGAAATCGCCATTTTAAACAGTTTTTTCATTCTGGAAAACGTGGATTTTTCTAATTTTGTGTTTATAAACAAAACACATTTGTGAAAAAATATGTAAAATGCTTTGACTAAAAAATGAGATACTGAATGAGAGAGAGAGGGAGAGAGAATCAAACGGCGATAGTATATTTAAGTTATGTAATCAGTCAAAGATTAGTGCATACACACATGAAAAATATCATAATAAATAATGCCACACATAACCTACGCGTATTGTTATGTTTCATTTCATTTTTGAGATTATTTTTGCCCGTATTTTTACTACACGTGCAATGAAATTTAACTACTTATAAATGACGAACACATTCTTAATTTTTCTATTTAAATAAATCGAATATTTATTTTCTTTCGAACGTTTCACCATCTAATCACGCCATAACATCGGCGCTGGTATCACTACGCCAATAAACGTTGATTTATATTGTTGTTTAACATTCTTAATTATTGCTACATGCAAATGCCAGTCATTTGCTATAACAGTTTTGTTTCTGGGTTATTTTTATATCAGTGTGATGTGTAAATTCTCTCCTAAAACCTTCTAAATATTTCTTTACCAACGTTTTGGAAAACTAACCTATAACTTAATTAGCGAACAAAATCATTTTGAAAGTGAAGAAAGGTGTCATTTTCAAAACGAACATTCATCATGTTTTAGAATAATTTTCATGTTATTCTAATTGTAAAACTATGATACAGGCCTGCACAAAAGTTTAGACACAACACAAATTTGAGTATAACAAAATACTATTAAAACTGAAGAAGTAGGAACTTTAATATTACGAAGTATGAACACATGTAATATGCAAATTAAAAATTTGAGAACAGAAATCACATCAGTAGCGAACTTGCTGCAATATATAACTTAAAATAAGTAAAATATGTGGCACAAAAGTTTAGGCACAAACATAAATTTTAGCACTTGCATAAGGAAATGAACAATTTTAATAATCAATGTAGCCACCATTACTTCGTATTAGATTAAATACGCGGTCGTTCATTGAAAGCACAAGATTTTGAAAGGTTTCTGGTTCAAAATTAAACCACGCTTCTTCTATAGCCTTTTTAAGTTCTAAAACGGACGGATATTGCTTTCCATTGGCATACACAACATTCGTTAGTATGCCCCATACATTTTCGATGGGATTACAGTCAGGACTAAGAGCAGGCCAATCGAGAACTGTAATATTTTTAGCGCTCATCCATTCTTTTGTTGACCTGGATGTGTGGATGGACGCATTATCTTGTTGGAAAACCCAGTTTCGTCCACATAAAAGTTCGCCAAAAGGTAATAGGTGACTTTCAAGAGTTGCCTGGTATGCCTTGGAATCTTGTTTTCCATTCAAAAACGCCAAAGAAGTCTGTCCATTGAAGCTAAAGGCTCCCCAAACCATGACTGAACCTCCTCCTTGACGTCTGCTGAACCGACTTAAGGGGCGTTTTCGAAGATCGTGCCAGTAGTGCGAAAGGCCATCGGGACCATCTAAGTTCCACTTTTTTTCATCACTAAATAACACCTGCAGCCATTCGTCACTGTATGATATGTGCTGCCTTGCCCATTGTAGTCGTGCTTGTTTATGATGTAATTGCAAGCAGGGCTTGCGGCGCATTTTTGCATATCTCAAATGCCTGCATTCTACAATCCTTCTACGTATGGTTTCTCTTGACACTCGCATTGCTAACGTGTTTTTTATTTGATTTGCAGACAGGCTTTCATTTGAAGCCAATCTTCGTATTTGTCTATCATCCCGAATGCTGGTCACTCGAGGCCTCCCAGATCGTGATTTTGGTTGATACTGATCACCCCGGGATAACACTCGATAAATGCCTCGCTTTGAACGGTTCAATGCAACAGAAATTTGAGTAACAGATTTACCTTTAGTTTTCAGCCTCCAAATCTTCAAAATCTCGTCATTCGTAAATTGCTTTGACTTCGGCATCGTTCTAAGCATTCTAAATTATTTCAGGCCTTATATAACAACTCTGGGAAACGCCCCTTCGATCACTTGGGAACTTCGCGCCGTTAATTTGCATAAATCTGACATATGTGCCTAAACATTTGTGGCATGCAGATTCCAATATTACGGTGTTGGGATATTTTGTTTCAGTACTTTTGGTAATCTTTTAAGTTGCACAATTTATTATTGGTTCTAGGATTATTTAGATACAATATCGGCGAAGTTCAATGCAAATTCTCGCTTTTATTTATAATTTGCCTCTGTGTCTAAACTTTTGTGCAGGCCTGTATTACTACGTGATATAAGGGTATAATGAATAAGATTAATAGTTCATTAAGATTAAAAATTATGATCAGATTAAGTATTAATGAAGAAGCAATTCTGTTTCGGGTATCATTATTTTTTTTTCAAACCTAAATAAATAATAATAGATAACTTAAATAACTATTTTTCGTTTGGGTGATAACAGTTATTTATGTAACACATAACAGTGTCAGATAGAAGACTCAGGATCATGGTCTTCAGAAGACCGTGGATTTCGATCTCCTAAGAAAGAAACGAGTAGAGTCAATTTTGAAAGGAGGGGTGGAAGTTGTTCGTGGAATATTGAGGAGATAGCAAATATACTTACAAATACTTCTTATTAATGCTATTCCACGTCTGTTTTTTTTTATATTTTCATCTTCTAGCTGTTATTTTCATCTATTATCGATCCATTTCTGGATATCACTTTTTTCAAGTCTCTGATATTATTTCACTCTCTTCCAAGCTGTTCAATGATGATTCTTTCGCCACGATCTAACTTTCAAGATCACTCCGACACATTTTTCTTTTTTTGAAATCGACATAAAAATTTGTTATTCACCGTTGATCTGATCTTTCACACCAAGTTCTTCTTCCTACTGCAAACAGGTTTAATATCTTTCTTCACATGGATACACTTGATGTTTCTCATCGTTCCAGCAAATAAGATGAGGAGGAAGATAATTTAAAACAAACGCGAAATAAATTAAACAATCAATTAAAAATTATTCTAAGTTTGTATGTTTTTCGTTCATGCGTTTAATGTCAATTAGGTTTTAATAAGTTATGAACAACATCCGGGTTTCCATTTTTCTTTCATGTCAGTTTCCGATGTCGCTTTCTTTTTCTGTATAAAGGATAAGACTTACATAATAAGACATAGACTTATATAATAATAAGATAAGATGTATAAAAGATAAGAATAACTTTCTTTTTGTTTTCTTAAAGGCTTCTGGGAAATTCCATTAAAGTTTATTATTTTTATAGTAATTTCTTCACAATATGTACATCGCATAACACTAGTTGCTTTAAAATTTCTTGCGTTCACGTTGGCAAAATGAAATTTATTATTTAATTATATTCTGTAGGTATACATATTCCGTATATAATAAATTTAGATTTGATTTTGATCAGGTCCATGTGCACAAAAAAATAAAAATAAAATAAAATAAAAAAGGGCATTTCTAATGAAAAAAGGGAGAAATTTTTATTTAAACAAACCTTTTTCCCATGTGGGATTTTACTTAACGGTTAATAATATTGTTCAAATGATGGCGGTTTTTTTTTAAGCCCTAAGCCTTTCTCCTCCTTATGCAGTCTTGAATTTTACCTATTAACCTAAACTTCATATCCTTATAACTTAATCCATTATCGTTATGATCCTATTGATCTCAGCTAATCTATAAATTAATTATTAATTGATCAATTATCAGTTATCATATATCATTTTTGAATATCCAATAGTTGATAATGATAAATATCCATTACGGATTTATATATCGTCCACTTACCTTCCATTCAATAAAGGTAAAATTTCCCTCTGAAATTGTTTTTTTCCCTAAAAATAAATTTGTTGAAAACTTGAAATGGAACATCCTATTAAATTTTTAGTCCCTCTTTTCGAATTCATGTTATACACGAAACAAAATTTAAAAACCGCATTTTTTTAATGTATTTTAGCTTCTGCGTCTTTCTTGCTACGTCCATCTTTTAGCTAGGACTACTAAAACGCCTTGAATTGTAGATCTCTTCTATGTTGAATGGTTTTTATTTTCAGATAATAATGCTTTTCTCAATTGTTATCCCACCGAATTTCATGTTTGCTTAGAGTACTCGTTATCTCCCATCCAGGTATATTCACAATAGCCTGACATCTATTTCCTGCTGTGGTATTTTAATGCTACAAAAGTACAAGCGCATGAAAAATGGTAATTTATAAGATAACAGGTATGATACGCGATTGAAAAACTATTATTATTACGAAAAATAGAATGAGTTTCTTCATTCGTTACATAATTTTGTAGAGGTATTTAAAACCATGCAAGATGATGAAAAGCTGTCGTGCGGAATTCAGAGTAAAGGCGGTACGTTTTTCGGCGCGAAAGGATTCAGTTTTCAACCCGAAACTGACACGGTGAGAAGAAAAAAAAAGGTTAAAAGGCAGATCCCTTTCATCTGCGGGCCAGCTAAAACGATATCAATTTCCTTTTTCGGGTCGTAGACGGCGCCGTGAAATTTTAATTAGATGTCTTCTTCTTCTCGGAAAGTGTGTTGCCCTAAGTCATCCGCTTGAAGTAAACGACTTCGCTCCACTTTCGCGCCTCCAAAATGGCGTCGTTTTGGCAAACAACAACGGCCCAGCTTTCAAGTGTAAGCGTTTGCGGTGAAAATGAGCTTACGTTAGTCGAAACTAAAGCACACTTGAAGTGGCCGTTTCTGGGAATATAATTAGAAATTGGATAACACTGATTTAACAGTTTGGAGCAGAAGAGGTGAAGTACGTTCAGAGTAATTCATGCCACAAAATGAGCAACGAGAAAGACATTCGGTCACTTTCTTCCGGACGCAACGAAACCTTGACAATTTCAATCAGTTTAATGACTTTCGAATTCTCCAAACATCGCATGTAGAATTACGGAAACGTTGATCACTGAAATGGCAGCATATTGTCAGATAAAAAATGATTTATGTTCTGATTGTGAGTTAAAAATTAATGTTTGGTCGATGGCTTTGAGATTATCGGCAATGCCTTATTTTATAAATCTTTTTAAAAGCAGAAATTAAGCAGAAAATAAAATATACAATACTTATTTAAAAAATACTCAATTACGTGGCATAAAGCCTAAATAAAAAGCGTCCATTTCAATATTTAAATATGCCGTCATATTTATTTAAGAGTCCAGAATAGCAAATACCGTTGAAAACGAAGTAGTAGTGACATAATGGTTACCTTAATATTAATTTGTCTATTCCTATGTCAGATATTGAGTTTTATTTTAAAATAATAAATTAACTACTTTTATTTTCATTCGTTTGATAGAAAATAATCAGTAATAAATTGCTGTCATTTTCGTTTTGATACTTGTCTTTAGCACTTTCCAGAAACCTGAATTTTTTTGCATGAAACTTTACTGACTATTACACCGGGTCGCAGTGAAGGTAACTGACAGGCAATACAATTTTTATTTCCATGCAGAGGCACAATCAAATGCACAGAGGAAGCATAGTAAAATAGCAGTTACTATTCTAATTCCCTTTTCGGTCAGCCTGGCCAGTTTTATATCTGATTTTATATTAAATAGAATCTTAATTTTTTCTAAACCAGTTTTCTCTTCTACATTTTTTTATGTCGTCAGGTAATTTATCAATTCTATAGTAATTTATATTATTTTTTCCCCCCAAGTTCATTCTTATTTTTTTTTTAAAAGGGTTACCTGATCTTGTGTTTCTTATAATTGAATTTGTTTTTTTATACTTACTATTTCATCATATTTACCTTTTGTCAGGGCCCAATCTTACCTATACGGGGTCCTAGGCCAGGCACATATTTGGGGCCCCTGTCCTCACGAAAATTTGGAAATTCCATCAATATTGAGCTAAACCCAGCTAGGAGATACATTGCAGAATTGGTCCCATCGTAAGTTGGATAGGTAAATAGTAACAAATGCACAATCAGCAAATCGTACACATACAATACTGTTGCCAGAACAAGCTACAAAATAGCTAAATTTGGCTATTTTAAGGCAAGGTTTCGCGATTCAAAGGGTTCTGATGCTAAGATATACTGTGATAATAAAATTTGTTAAATTTTTTTTTTTGCCAAAGGTAACAAAATTGAACAAAACTGCGTTCAACTATCACACATGCTCTGATACATACAAAAAGACTTCAAAAATCAAATTTTCTTAGTCTTTTATTAGTAACCTTTGAAAATGAAGCCATCTTTAGTAGACACTAGGGATGGGAGATGAGACAAATATTCGACTGGTATTCGGCCTGTGTCATTAGTAGCTATAGATGAAGTTGTGCTATTAGTAATTTATTCAAATTTATAATATCATAAGTTGTCTGATTATCAGCATTATAGCTATTTTCAGATATGATTGCATAACTAAAAGTACTTTTAATTAACGATTAAGGTATATACTGATAATTTTTTCATTAACTGTAAATTACAAAAAATTACAACTTGTTAAATTTAAAAACTTCATGCAAGAAAATAAGGCATATAAATAATAAAGGTTTAATTTTGAAGAATTAAAAATTAGGTTATAATTTGATCTCAATTTAAACACGACAAAAATGAAACATGAAAAAAAAAAGAAAGTAAAGGCTGCCAATGCGCAAATATTTTAATAAACAAAACATAAATATTTTGGCCATTTTTGGGGGGCCCAAAGCCCGGGCTTTGGACACCTTTACGGTGATCAGGCCCTGCCTGTTGTAATTCTTAAGAATATCATTATTAATACTTTATACGCGTGTACTTCTTCTATATTCATTATATTATTTTGTTTTCATTTGTTTTGAATGCTATTTTTTAATTAATTTATCAATTACTGATTGTAATTTTTTTTAATTAACTTCTTTTACCCTACCCCACGCAACATTTTCATAAGTTAGATGACGGTATATAATGAAAAATAGAGTGATATTTTACAATGGTGAGGTATTAAGTCGTTTAATCTTGTAATTATGCCCACATTTTTTTTAAAATTTCCTTTGTATGTTTATTCCAATTTAAGTTTTCATTTATTTCAACTCCCATGAATTTTATTTCATTTGTTCTACATATAATTTTATTATCCAGTTTCAATATTTCCTCAGTTTCTATTTTTTTTATTTGTATTATAAAATAAAGTATATTTTGTTTTATCAGTATTAACAAAGCGAATCATATTTTCATAATAACATCCAAAGCCAATATTGATTTTCACATCTTATGACAGACATCAGGGGCCAGATATAATTTAAGCTTTGTAAGGCATGTCTGCCTCTGAAAACAAACCAATAACTCTTGCATTTATCCTCTGTCCTTGTGTTTCTATGAGCCGGTGCATACCGTGCCGCTACGTTTTCGTTCAGATTGTAAACAGTACGCGGTTGACTTCGATCTGACACCTTTCACTCACCTTGAACACTAATCATTTCGTTTTTCAGAGTAATATCTTTCAAAAGCATCTCTTACAAGTAACGACATGTTTTCATTTTTCACGATGGATAGACAAAATACTAAAGCAGTCTGGAATAGCATGAAGGAAGGCAACTGGGCAAGATATTTTTGGAAGAAACTAAGAGCAGGGGAGTAGGAATTTAAAAATTATGGAGGGCTCATGTAGTTTCAAAAATGATTATGTGATTCGGCATCAGAGGAAAATATGCCCTAATACCCTTGGGAAGCGTTTGGATCTCACGCGTCCCCTCTTTTCTAAGACACTGATTTGGAGAGATGCTAATAATAATGATTGGAAATTATTAAAAAAAAAAATTACCGGATAAATTATGAAAAAACGGGAAATTCATTAGAAATCTGTACAAACACAGTTATATTTCAAAGCAATGTAATATGAGAAAATTGGAGAACTCGAAGGCCTTCCCCTTCTCTGTATACTTTTCTGAGGAAAATCCTTCCAAAATATATATATAAAGTCATATTATCTGTATTAATTTCCGCTTGCTGCTTTTTTTTTCTTTTCTATTTTTTTAAATAGCTCTGGGCCAAAAACGTTATGCAAATGCATTTTTTCCCTTTTACAATAACAAAGAAATTTCTGAGATGCAACTGACGAGAAATTTGTTTACGGAACTTTACGTCAGTTTCGAAATATTTAGTTTTGGCATTGAAAAAGGAGAAACTGACAATTTTTTGGTGAAGCATTTAACAAACTTATTATTGAAACACAAAGATTATCTCAAGTATTACGTAAGAACCTTGTGGGGAGGGGTTGCCGTTGGTCTTATTTTCCTATGTTAGCCAATGTTAATTTTTGCTTATTAAGGGTGGGGGTTGAAATGGCCAAACTATGGTTACACAATACTTGAACTCTCCCTTACTACAAGTACTAAATTATCATTAATCGTTGAATAACAAGTTATTTGTAATTCATTATAAACACAACATTTATTCAATGCAAATTTCTTGACTCCCTGGAAGATCTAGGGAGGGGGGCGATGGTGCGATCGCACCCCCTCCCCACCTCCTTGAGCCTGGATTATAACATGTAAAATGAAATGAATAGTACCCGGAAATGCGGCCAAAAGTAGGAATGGGAAACAAATCGAATCCCCCTTG
>QLNU02015360.1:289178805-289194196 GCA_006491805.2 Dysdera silvatica
TCAGACAAACATATCCCTTCAAACAAATATATGCCTCCAGACAAACATATTCCTTTAAGCAAACCTTTTAAATAAACTTATAAGAGTAAATAGCTGGAAGAAAGCAATAATATGCTTCCCATATTCCATTTCCAGTCTTTTGAGTGCATGATAATTCCAAAACAATAAATATATGATATTTTCATTAGAGTATCTTGGAATTCCCTTGGAAAACAAAAATACGTAGCACCACGAACGAAACCAACAACAAAATTTCGAAATAAATGCAAGATGGTTTATATTAACCATATTTCAAAATAATTGATTAAAAAACAATACGAAAATGAGCTTCTAAGCATACAATTTATCGACTATAAGGAAGCTTTCAAAAGTCGGCACAATAGGATTAAAAACGAAGTAATTCAAGTCGGTTTTGGGAACAATCGAATCTAGAAATATAAGCTAAATACATAAATATGTCTATTTCAAAGCTTAACTCAGCTCCTGGCTGCATAGATAAAAACTTTATTTATTTATTTTATTTTATTTTTCTGTTACAGCATCAGGTTGTTTGATAAAGTATACATATTTGTTATGAAAAGCAATTTCTATGTTTGTTCTGTATTTTACTTATATTATTATATTTTGATTGTCCGCGGTAGTTATTTACCTTTTGAATAGAGATAGAAAAGTAATAATTATTTAAATAATGAAGTTATATCAAATCTTTTCCTTATAAACTATTAATGGCTATTCCCTCATATATGAAATAAACGGGAAAATTAAATATCGAAAACATATACTTCACAAAAAGAAATTTTATTCTGAAAAGGCAATTGCCATTGCATTTAATTCGTACGATTCTAATTATGATTTATGATTTCATAATTTCTTGTATATGGATCAGATGAATCAATTGAACCGAATAAAATTTAGAGAAGAAAGCAATGTGGAACTGCGCACAGTTCAGATGGGCATGGAAAGGTACATACGTTTGAGATAACTAGTTGAGAAAAAAGCAAAAGATTTACGATGATGATGAATAAAGTATAAGAACATTCTAACTGAAAGCCAAAGCTTTAAATAACAATAAACAGAACAAACAACATAAAGTATGAATTAATTATGTATAACCGACATTCTTGGCTCAGTGCCAAGAAACCAACGTAGCCCAATAAGGAAACAACAGGCACAGATCAAATAAAAGAAATTGATTGAAATAATATGGAGGAAAAAACTCGGGTTAGAGAGGTGGGAAGACGCTTGTAGAAATTTATCCCACTCTCCGGAGTGGCTTAATAATGGTTGAGAATAATGGTATAATATATGGTATACTTGAAAATAATATATTAAGATAAAAGTATAAAAAATAATATATGTATGTATGACATTTTGAATTGTTTTCGAAGTCTAGTGTTTTGTTTATTATCAAAGTTGTTTTTAGTAGTTAAAAGTAATTGTTCGAAAAAGGGCAAGAATGTTTTTGTTTAAATCTTTTTTATGAAATTGACTATTTAATATATTTCTCAAATTAATTTAGTTACTATAATATTTTGCTGCTAATTCATGTTATTAGTTAGGCTAGTATTACTATACACACAATGGATTGGTCAAACTTTAAGGATAACTGATCAGTAATGAATAGTTGAAATGTTTAAAAGAAAGAAGGAGTCGCCAATGGATGAAATGAAAAGTAAATGGAATAGCTCGTGAAAGAAAAGAATAGCACAAAAGAAGTATATTTACTCAAAGAAGTTCAGAAAAGTAGATAGCGGGAGAAACCTTTGTACCGTAATAATATTGCATTATACACATATGCATTAGGTTAACAGGAAAATGCTGGATTTGGTATTTTCACTATATGTAACTAGTGAAGATTGGAGCAAGAAGACTGAGATGGTGGATGTATGCTTTAATATGAGTGGAGAACCATCTACTACAAAATATAAGAAAAATGGAGCAAACCCGCAACAGAGCAGTAGGAGAACCAAGTATAAAATAGAAATATGACTGGCCTTGGTTTGATGCCCAGCGATGACGTAGACAAGAAATGATGTCACTGACCCTGAATCAAGGGAGGAAAAAGGGGAGAGGTCACATGGGTTATGGCCCCCTCAAAATACCGTTTTTCACTGTAAAAAATTCCAACTTCCATGATAAATGAAGGGTGTTATTCTGAGAACATGGCAAATTCTGTCCTTGACCTTCCCAAATGAAAGTCTGTGTCCGCCCCTGCCCTGAATAGGAAAAAGGAGCGGAGAAGAAGATTATATATAAATAGTATATTAATAAATGTATTAATTGTAAACTAACGAACGTTAATGCAATAGAGTTAAAGATCTTAAATTACTGAAGTAAGTAATTTTAGCTACTTCTTAACAAAATACGGATATAGACAAAAAAAGTTATAGTCAGCGGCACAGAGAAGGCATGGGCAGGGAAGTACATGCCTTCAGGCGCCAGTTCATAGGGGAATTTGGAAATAGCGAAAAATAAAGTTTCCTTTAGGGACCTCAAATTATAAGAATTTAACCTGGGCGCCAATTGCATGATTCCCTTAGGCGCCGATGACACTTGCTACGCCACTGTCCATAACGCTGAAACAAAATAAAATTCAAAGATTAAAAAATAAATAAATATATACACACATCCATACTTGATACTGTATAATACTATAAACAGTAAAATACCGAGTACGCTCTCAAAAGACATTCAGAAGAAAAGTACGGAATGAAATAGATTAAGAAATGACAAGAAATCATTGAAATACACTTAATGTAAAAATTGCTTAATGGCATTAAGTTTGGAAAACGACAAGAATGTTTCAACAAACATGATAAAATAAACATAAATAAAATTGTACTTTTAAAAATAAAATTTTGAAGTGACAAAAGCTGAAGAAGTTATTTGCATATAGGCTGGATTTTTTAAAAAAAATTAAAACGTACTTTTTATTTAATATTTTAATCTCATTGAAAAAATCAGTCTAAACGAAAAGTCCCCCAAGAGTATTTTATCGATATTAATAGGGATAAAATTAAATGTAAAGAATTATGACTACGTGAAATAATCGTTTTTTTATACTTCAAACATAACTTCAGAGATATGAATAAGAAAAAAGAAATAAGCAATTGAAATTTGAAAAATATAAATCGAAAACAGTAACTCATAAACAAATGGAGGGTGGTGACAAGTTCAAACGCGTCTGGTAAAAATGAAAGTAGAAAATATTATTCATTCGTTTCTCATTGATTTTGTCAAATAATTCGCACACTATTTGCAGCATTTTTTTTTTTTATAAATGCAATAGAACCATCAAATAGAAAAAAAAATATTACATAAATAGTGTCACTATAAAAGTAAGCGACCTAAGAATAAGCCATACACGCTACTCCACTTATGATGATGATATATATGCCCATACCAAAAGCGTATTGATAATTATCTATATATTCAAGATCATATATGGGAGTACAACAATTTATAATTTGTACTTAGTTTCAAACCCGCTACCATAAACCCATTTCAGGACGAGGGCACCACCCCCTGTTACTTTTTTCGTCAAGGTTCTGTGTAGAAAGAAACTGAAAGATAAAGTGACTAAAAGGAAACAGAAAAAAGATAAAAATAAAGTAGAAAATTGTGAAGGGGCACAGCTGTCGTCAACCAATCTATTTCACATAGTACGGGAAACAGCCTTCACTATAGTTAAGGAGCCAAACCTTTCTATCCTTCTGTGTAAGAGCTTCTGTATTCTCATCAAACATTTAGCAGTTAGATGTAGTTTTTTACAACCTTTTGTTACCGACATAATTGGTCAATATCAACTTAAACGAATAAAGCAGTTACGCAAAACGGAAATTGACATTAAAATAGAAATAAATCACATAGTAAGTGACTAAATATTATTTTATAAATAAATAATGGTGTAAGGGAATAATTTTAACAAATAAACTTTTACTCACACTTAAGATATATGATAAGATTATTGACCACAAACTGTCGTTTTACAGCAATCAATGATATCAAATAGCTTATGCAAAATGAAGCTTATTTGTAAATTTTGTAAGAGAAGAGGGAGAAAGAGAAAAATATTATTTTTCAATTCATTTTTAAGTAAACCTTTGTGCAGTAAATGAAAAGTTATTTCGAGTGAACATATGAATTTTAAAATAATAGCGTCAGGTCTGTAACCAAACCGGGGCAAGAAGGGGCGTGACCTGGGTTTTCCCATGCTTAAGCCCCACTTGCCCCATCGAGCTATTTATATACAGTATATAAAACAATCCCTGGGTGCCCTGTGTCCCCATATGCCCCTTGCCTTGCCCCAATTACCCCTTCATCCTGGCCACAGGACTGAATAGCGACTTTTCTATTTTCTGCTGTTCACTCATGTGATTTGTATATCCACGCTTAGAGTAATGAAAATATATTTCGCACAATGACATTTTCAGCAATATTTACTTTTTTATTTTTAGGTGCTTTTACATAGAAGTTAAAAATAGACGTTGATTTTTGGTCCTGATATTTGAAAAAAAAAAAAAGGCTGTAGATCCGATTTTTTCTTATAGGATATATGTTTCCATATGATATATAAATTATTAGATTTATGAACCTAATATTAATTAATTTTTAGATGCGGCTATTAAACTTCCACCTGTAAGTTCGGTTTAAGTCACACCTCTGATAGAGAGCCTCGTAAGGAGTATGATTGCTGCTCTATTTCACTTCTAACCTAGCTTAGCCAATCGATATTAATTCATTGTCAAAAACTACGATGTAACTCAACAACTATTCATACTATGAAACTATACAACATATCGCAAGTTAAATTAACTATTATTATTCAATTTTATGTAACGTTTATTAATTTTTCAGGTGTTAGTCTCGAAACTCGATTTTTTAATTTAAATATTTCTAATTTTTATGAAACACTATTTACGAAGCGTTTTAATTTCATATGGCGTCACTTTGATAAAACATTTCAATGTTATGAAGAAAGCTATGCAAATTATGTAGTAAATAGCGTGCAGCTGTTTCTGGTTTCTTGTTCATGTCATTTACATTGTTCCACTTACGAAATATGTTTATTATCTAGTGAGTTTCGAAACGACACATTTAGACTTCTGATTATATTCTTCCTTACCCAACAACACATTAATAATAAATCTCTTCAATTTAGCTTCGTTTTTAACTATAATTTTACACAGTAGTCATGTTTCTTCTTTAATTTTTCTGCTGCATAAATATCTTAGCCTCTTCTTTGTTCTGCTTGAAATTCACAACGAAAAGCTTCTTTTTTTCTTTTTTCTTTTTGCTTCATCCCCATATTCTTCATATCTTGATTATTACAGCACATTTTTGAGTGATGAAATTGAGATAATAATTACTCATCAATTTCTATGAGATCATCTTGAGCCGAAGATGTCTTTTTCGATATGTCTTGCATACTGTTAACTTGAATCTTTCCCTAGTTTAGTGCAAGGTTAAGGTTTTTATGGGCCCTAAACCGGAAGAATAGAATGGGCTCCTAAAAATTAGGCGACCCTTTCAATATTAAGTCACAAAATCTGTTCTTTGGAGTTCAATATTCTAATACTTAGGTTTATCACTAATGAAAATTTATGGGACAATTATAAATAAACAGGGTTATAATAACGTTTAAACTTAAATACCAGGCTTCTGCAGGGTCCAAATTTGTGGGCTAGGCCCGGGTCTACTTGGCCTGTACGTAAATTCAGCACTGTCCTGGTCACATGATTGGATTCAATAAAGATGGTTCGTGTATATTTCAATGCCTCTTTCTGGGAAAAAGATTATTTATTTCTCTTAGTATTGGGTTTCTTTTTACTTGAAGTGAAGAACGGAAGTGTGACATGTTACATTTTTACAGCAGCGCGTTGGTCAAGATGAATTGACATCTTTTTATCTATGTGTGGCAAGTATTAACCTCATTTATCATATTCGGTAATGTGTTTTCTATAAATAACGGTACAATATTATAAAAAAAAAAAACTTTACTTGGGTAAAATTGTTAGCAAGGTAACTTGAGTACTTTTACATCAACAAAGCAGGTTACAGGAAAATTTAGCTTTAATTTTAAAATAAAATTATTTAAATATTGCTTTATTTTTCATACGGCTGTTGTTTTTATGTAAGTACAATTTATAAGTCAATTAATATACAATACATTATTTAATTACACTTATTATTTAATTACATTACAAATTAATTACATTCCATTAAAACAAAATTATTAATATAATGCCTTTTTGAATAATTTCAAGCAGGCCTATCAGAGAATTTTTAAATATAATGTCCCTTTAAATAATTTGAAGAAGGTGCATCAGAGAATTTGAGAATTAATAAAATAAATTTTAATTTGTTTACATGTTATTTATTTATTTTTTGTGAGAAAGGGTTAAAAATTAAGTTTTTGTTTTTGGTCTCTGAATTATTACGATTTTTGATAAATGGACTTTTTCTAAATTAACATTTAGGTACATGTGGAAGAAATTTAAAAGATTCTGAGAAAGATCTTACTTAGATTTTCGTGCTGACCGCCATCGCACCTTCTTTTCTGAGCTTGATGGTAAGTAACCTTTTATTTAAATAATCTTTTTACTAAGATTTCGCCCTTAGTAAAAGGTTCACGTGAGCTCTGCTTATGCCACCAATATCGATGTTTAGCATTATATTTCACAATAAAAAGAGAAATAGTATCCTTATGAGCGAGGGCGCCTTTTTTTTTTTGGTAAAAATTGTCATGAAGTGTCAGTTGTTTGTGTCATGAAGTGTCAGTCAATTGTGTCAGTTACACACAAGCATTTCCGTCTATTTCTTTGAAAGTGTGAAAGTGACAACTATTACAATCATAAATGCAGAAAAGCAGCTTAAGGTCAATAAAAGGAAAGCTAGATTGTAACATTATTAAGCGTCTCTCAATGAGGGAAAACAAGATTGTAAGGGGAAGCATGGGCGTATGCAGGGAAACGTATGCAGGGTTTGATGCATTCATAAAACCTATTACGATAGAAATTTACATATACGTAGCCTGGTGTTGTAGTTCCGTAATCCCTCTTATGGACTTTCTGCGTATGACACTGAGCGGAGGAATATCAAATATTATAGTCCCTTCTATATATTTCAAAAGGAAATACAAAATAATGTCCAAATAGAATGCAGGTTACAATGTTTAGATAATCAAGTAAATTTAATAATGATATCTATGTTCAAATAAAATAAAAATTAGAGTCATTCTTACCTTCACTTTCTGAGGCTTCATGTTCTATTCTCATAAAATGAGATTTTTAGAATATCTTGCTTTGGTATGTTCACTTTTGATTTGTAGTGCACAGCTAAGGAGGGTGTAACATATCCTGAAAAAATAATGGAAGGAAAGAATAAGACATGTATGAAAATCTAATCCATTTCCATATGGCATTACTGAAATATTTATCATCAATTTGTTTACATAAGATCAAAGTGACTGCTTCGTACACACGGTCTACATTAAAATGCCACTTTTGACCGATGTTGCTTTACAAAGAACTGATGAAGAACTGTATAATTAAATATCATACTGCTTAATATTTACCAGTAGTTAATAGTTACAAATAGTCAGTTTCATATATTGCATAATATTTAATATCCATATTTTTTATGTTTAATTTCTTATTGAGAAATACACCGTTCCGTTGACCATAGCTTAATTAATTAATTATTAGTTAATTATTTTATTATAATAATTAATAATAATAATAATAATAATTAATAAGTTTATAATTGCTTTACTGTTATCCTAATAATCACTGGTGAGAAAACTACACTGAGTTAATTCAGCATGCACTGTGTAGCAATATTAATAACTTGAGCAACACAAAGTCATCGCTCTGCGGTGGTGCAGTGTGGTAACGCGTTCGCATAGTGCGCCGTTAACTCGGGTTCGACATCCAACGGTGCAAAGAACTCTTACTCGGAGATCTCATAAAGATCGCACTGCTCACCGCAGTCCGCGGTTTGGTTCCCTAGGGCTTAAGAGGTTCAGATTCCTCGGAAAATTTTAGGTCCAGAGGTTCGGATTTCTTGTAAAACAATAGATCCCGGCGCAGCATGATCATTTTAGTCCTTGAGCCGTAAAACCACAAACAAAATCACCACAGTTTGAAATAAGTTAACTGTTGAAAAAACGTTTTGTTAATTAACCGTTGACAGTTGTTTCCGTAACCAAGTGTTACCATCATCGAACGACAACTGCGGCTCTCAACAGTTAATTAAACCTGTTTAAAGCTGCATTAACTTAGTGTTCTTTTGGTTGTTAGTAAAGCAGGGTCATGTCAATGAAGGAAAAAAAGTATATTTTTCCTTTGTTTGTTTGTTTTTTTTGGCCCTAGAGATTTGTGTTTTTCCTTCTTTTTAATATATTTGCTAAAGAAATCGAACAGTTTTTAAATATACGATAGATTTTAATAATGCTTAATATCGATGCCAACAATAAAAAATTAACTTTCAAATTACTTAACCTCAAAAAATTAATGTTCTTTAAATGTCTATTATAAGCTGATCAAGCGATTTTTTTATAAAATTGTTGTCTTTTATAATAGAAATAAAATACAGGGTACCAGGGAGGAAATTACATAAACAGGTTAAACACTGGTAAAATAGCAATGAAAAAGATCACTCAAGCTTTCGGACGCATCAGCAGCAGTCCTTCATCAGGAGTAATTAATTATTAAATTACTCCTGATGAAGAACTGCTGCTGACGCGTCCGAAAGCTTGGGTGATCTTTTTCATTGCTATTTTACCAGTGTTTAACCTTTTGTATGTAAATGTTGTCTTTTACTTGGTCAGTTTGCCTGAACATTAAGCTTTAATACATTATAATTTCTGGCGCTTTAAATATTGATTAAAGCGTGCTCAAGTTATTGATGAAAGTGATCAAAATTTCCAAAAATAGAAAACAAATAATTTTCTCAACGTTAAACTTTGAAATATCTTATTGTAAATTTGCTGTTGTGTTTCTTTAGTATTTGAGTATAGCAGCCTTTAAAAAGTTTATAAGAAATTGGAAAAATAAAAGCAATTTTAAATGGTTTTCAGAAATATTTAAATTATCACAAACTATGTTTCTTAAAGTGCGCTCCTCGATGATCTATCAAGTGGTCCATATAGGACCTATATAGTAAATTTTATAAGGAAGTTTATAAGGAATTTTATAAGGAAGAAATTTAATAAGGACAGGAAAAAAAATCGGCCGTCCGCATCGAGTGAAAATACGATGCAGACAGTACAATTTTTATGTACATCATCCCCGTATATGTTTCAATAATTTAAGAAATCGACATTGGCGTTTAAAAACCTATACTTTTTAATGTTATTTGTATGCAATTAATGCAATTTTTTACATTTCAATAATCGTACACAGAACAAAATCATTCAACTTTCAACTAATGGTAATTAGGATCTAACATTATTAACTACAGTTAGAAAACTTAGTTTTAAACAAAATATTGTTTAATTTTCTCCCCAGGGAGCCTCAAACCCTCCTCACAACTCCGGTGGTTAGCAAAAAATAAATAGAAGATCAAAGTAGTCCGTCAGAGAAAAAATTTGTGAAACCCCAATCTAAAATAAAACGTCGTATATGTTTGATTTCGGTGGAATTTAAATGAACTTCTATATTGTCAATTTCTCCGATCAACCAGACAATTTCTCACTGCGTCAACTGATCACTTCTCTTTTAATTTTAAGTACAAAAATTGAAAATGTTTACTCTAAGAATTATATTTTAGTTTGTCGCAAAGATCACACATCGTCTATATTTAAAATGTACAATTTAATATTTGGTACGAAATAAACAATATTTCTTCACATTTTATTAAATCGAATGGAAATAACACATGCGCAGATATGAAAAAGTATATTATGTTACTGTAATTTCACACATACCACATGTAATATCCACAAAATTTCTTGCTTCTGGCGCAGTTCTGAGCGAGCTTTCCTGGAATATCATCAGAAATTGATTAGGAAGAAGACGATAAAAAAAATGTAAACGAGCAAGATAAAAAATTATATTTGATATAATTGTATGATCGAGCATGCAATTCCAGATATTTCTATATATTTTCAAGCTCAAATATCAAATATGCAAATTATGTATTAAATAGTGTGTGTATATATATATATATATATATATAGCAAAATTGTAGTATGATTGTGACATGTAGTACCTTCTAATGTAATATACATAAATACACTATACTTAAATGTATATTAAATTAGACAAAGTAATATAGTAGTAATATAACACAAAGTAATAAAACCAAGTAAATTAAAATAGTAGAAACAGATTAAAATAAAAAATGCAATTGTAGTAGTAAAAAGTGAAGAGGAGTAAAAGATTAAACAATACCAAGAATTTTGTTCTTCATCAGGGACCGCACAAAATCCCTGTTATTGGTTTGCTTTTTCTGACTACAATAATTGAGATTTGTGATCAATACTGAATGAACCAATATTGATAAAAAAAAAATATATATAAGATATAGTTGTATAGGAATATCCAATATGCTATGCAATAAATTATGATCATTATGGAATAAACCAATAAAGTATTAATATTATGCAAGAACATAAAATAACTGTTATATACAACAGATTTAAGAAACAATACTAAGAGAGGTTAGTCACAAATATATACGTGAATATTTATGGTCCTTTATATTATTTCGATTTTGTTTGACACTTTTTATTCTATTTTTATATTGTTTGCAAGCCATATACATCTGTTCACCCCCTCACTTCCTCCACTACCTCAAAAACCGTTGAAAAATAGCCAGCCCCCAGAGAAATAAAAATGCTTTTGATATCAACCTAGTGTCCGAACCTTTATCTTAGAACTCCTTTTACGAGATATCTTCATCCACACTGTGACCTTCCAACCCTATCTGATTTATAGTCATTCAAAATCTGTCATTGCGTGTAGAGCTGCCCAACTGACAATGCTTATTATTTCACGAACACAACCTCTAATGCTAAGGCTGTTAGTCACGATAGGAAAGATCCTCTCTCCTCTGGAGCGTTTGAATGAAGCCGGATTTTATCTGCTATAATAATTCGGCTGTAATTTACAATGTCTCTTTCATTTTTTGAAAAAGGGGCCAAGCAGTCATGTATGAGAGGCAAAATAATTGTAAAGTAACAAGGGCTCGCTCTTGTTTCATGGATTGTTGACTGGTGATTATCTTGTTGAGTTACGTGTTGGGGAAAAAGAACGCCACATATGACCGTTGAAATAATTGCATGATCTCGGGTTCGTGGTATCAGCGCCAGAAAGAGACGAGATTAGGAGAGGTTAAGAAAATCGCGTGACATTTCTCAGTGGCATTTATTGCTTGTGAATGGATTAACATTTCTCGTGGCTTCCGTCCTGGGACTGGAGTTTTATAACCTTTGAATATAATGATGATCTTCTTCAACTCTTATTCCCGGACCCGGGAACATCCCACGATACAGGACCGGGAAATAGCAGTTTCTTCCTTCGATACACCCCTCTATTAAAGTAGTCCGGGGTTTGGTTCCCTAGGCCTTAAGAGGTTCGGATTCCTCGGAAAACAGTAGGTCCCGGCGCAGCATGACCACTGTAGTCTTTGAGCCGTAAAACCAAAAAGAAAGCGAAAGCTATTAAAATAACCGGGAACATATACATAGATTTAATAATAAAGAATTTACGAGTTCCTTCACACACATACACGCACACATATATATCACATCCATGTGTTTATAAATATACAATGTGCACATTATCGTTTGTTATAAATAAACTAGATTCTAAATGTAATTCAATGGGAAAAAATTTCTTTGTCAGTTGCTAACAGACGTCGTCATAAGATCAAGAACAATCATAGGAAATTTAAATGGAAGCTCACATCTTTAGAAATTTCGAACACCATTTTTAAGGAGATTTTTTTTCTTTCGAAACCATATCGATCTTTCAAAGCTTTATAAGAGTTTCATTCTGACTCGGTTGTTTTAGCAAGACTCGTCGTCAGCACCAGTCTCAACTTCGCCGTTTTGCCTGCTATAAGAAAGCGTATTTGTGAATAAAACATTACGAAGAGCGAAAGAAACGCACCGTAAAAGGATGCTTTACCAAATGACGAGCAACACTGAACCCCCCAAAAAAAAGAAAAAGAAAAAAAAAGAAAGAAAGAAAGTAAGGAATAGAGATCGAAAGACTAACAAAAAGATCGAAGCAGTTGGTTGGCTGCTATGATGAGGGGGGGGGGCGAAGTGCACTACAAGGGGCGTATGCAGAAGAGTAGAAGCGAGAAACTTAGAGCGTTTTTTTAAAGTATATAAATGAGGAGGATAGAGTGAAGTATATAAAGATTGTATGGAGTGCAGTATATAAAGATTATTTGGAATTAGTATTACTTGCAAATTTACATATATTTCTTCATAAATCGTTGATATTTTGTTCACTCGTCTATTTCAGATAATGAAGTCGCCGTACACCGGTTTATGTAAGATAATTTGGCGTAGCGCTACGCAGATAAGATTTATAAATAAAGACAACGTTATAAGAGTAAGTAAGGCGTTTTTAAGGTGCGATTTGATTGTAAACAATTTGCTAATATTGGTTTTATTTTGTGTAAATTGTGTTATAATTTATATGAAGTATAAATTTGATTGTGCGTGAATAGTTAATTCGTTATTTAAAATGCATTAATTCATCTAATAACAGGTTCTAATCTTAATTGTTTTTTAATTAATGTTGCGTTTCTCCCTTCTCAAACGACCTGGAAAATATTACGCAGTTTGAGATGCTTACGGATGTTTGAAGGAATTTCTTTAAAATCTTTTTTTTCCCTATAGGGATAAAGGGAAATGGTCTAGGTTTGAGAAACCCGACTGCGCTTGCGCAGAAAGGTTCGAATATCGATTCCCCGCAATGACGTCACGTTTTGGCGCAAAGGCGTGACATAGCGCCTGGATACTGGGGGGGGAGGGGACAGGCGAAGGGTAACAGGGGGTGGGGGCTGGATTAAATTGCAGATAGTGGGGCTCTCGGTAGGGTCATTAATAATTTAGGAGGGGGGCCTCGGGCATCGAACGCACATCTAATCAGACCTATATCAACGCGTTAGAACCTTGTTTATGGCAAATTACACGCCACGCGAGCAAGCTTGTTGTAGAGATATAGGATACTGCTGGCGTTGTTTGCAATAACTTTTCATTTACGCATTCGCAGGGAGTAATAAAAGGCGAACAGAAAGAGAATATTTACAGCATTAATGAAATTTACTAGATCAATATTCAGTTTTGTGTAGTATCGGTTTTGTTTCGGAGAAAGGGACAATGGAAGTCGAAGAAACAAACACGGCAATACTGGAAAAAGACAATTAGGTTTAGTTTAAGCGTTACCGAATTATAAAAAGACGTTTTATTTTGTTTCTGTTTTCCTTCAGTGTCACTTTTTTTTAAATAGAGAAAAATTCTTCAATTGCCATTATTTAGTAGTCATTTTAAATACTTTTTATTTTTAAATTTCGTTTTGCCGATTTAATGATAATTATTCTAAACACATTAATATAATTGCTATGCTTAGTGTACTAACACTGATTTTCACGGGTTTTGCTCAAGAAAATACGCAAACACGAGCTATTTGAAAATCATACAGGAAAAGTAATCATTAAATAATAGGAAACGAGCTTGCGATAGTGTTATTTGTATTAGTTGGAGAATTTTTTCCTATATATATATATATTCCTATTTCACAGTAATCTATAGCCATATAAGAGAGAAATATTCCATATTCATTCCTTTGCGTAAGGAAAAGAAATGTTATCATATACAAATGCTACTGTTCGCGCGGACCTGACGTCCGATCTCTGTACTAAAGACACCTGAATTTACCATACGTAGGAGAGAGTTCCACATTAGGAGAGTTCAATATTAAGTAAGCACCTTGAGGGTTGCCGTTGATCTTATTTGCCTATGTTAGCCAGTATTGAATTTTTTTACCGGTGGCGGGGGTTGGAAATGGTCAAAATAGGGCTTACGTAATACTGGAGCTCTCCCTTTTCGTCAATAGTCGATAGTCGTCGATAAAACATGAAAAACTCATAGCTGACAAAGCACTCTCTTTAAGAAAGTTAGACATCAAAACCGCATGTTTAACCCGCATTTCAAGTTGCTTCAATAAACAACAGTGTTAGTTTTTGAAACGGCAAACGTTGTTATTATTTTACATATTAATTAATTATTTATTTAATAAATATATAATAAACAACTATATACTGAATAAACATGTATTAAATGATTATATAAACTGATTAACTGCATATTATACAGTTGAACGCCTAAGCAGAGCCGTAGCTAGCTGGGAGGGGCTACTGAGGGCATTTTCTTCATCACTCCATTTCAAATAAAAGCAATTTGGAATTTGGAATGCAAATAGGAAGAATTTTAATAATTTTTTCAAAGTGCTAAATTCATATTTATTTAATTTTTATTGTAATGCTTCCATATAAATTTCTAATTATATTAATATTTGCTTGGGATCTTTCTTAGTGTCCTCGTGTTTCTCACGTTCTGATTGAATTGATATGTATACAATATAGTGTAATGCAACCATGACTGCACTAATGAAAAAGAAATAAAAAAGTATAAATAAACAAATGTATATCACTATGACTGGATAAAAATAAAAAATTTCATTTTAATAGCTACTGTTTGCGAATACAGCTAGAACGCCCACAGAAAGCCAGTCCACAAAACGTTGATTCGTTATAATGCTATTTGTAAATTGAATAATTTTGTTTTAAAAAAGTAAAAACAATTTATTCAAAACAATATTTAAAACTTCTCAAGGGAGACCGTTATTATAGTAAGCATTCAATCAACTGATGAGAACGCTTGAAATTCAATTTATTGATGTCGTAATGATCCCCACATGACTATCTATTTATGAAGTATGTATTATTCCCAACGTTACGCGAGACGTATGTCGGAATATTGCAAAAAATGAATTTAAATTGCACAGAGAATTAAGTTGCGGTTAGCAAAGTATTTCCATTTCTTTGGTTTTAAAGCTTGCCACATATACCTTAATTTTATTTTCATTATCCGAGCCATATGACGCAAATAAAGTTTTTTTTTTTACGGTAAACGACTTCCAAGCTCCCACAACGTACAGAATAGCTTAGGTGTAGGCGTCAGGCCATGATAAATTTCAGCCAGTTTTCGTTTTGACGAACCGTGAGGCTGTCCTCAGTTTCTCTCAACCACGCTAATAAAAACATTGTATAACGGCATGTAACGACAGCGAAAACGGTCATGCAACACCGTTGAGAAAAAAAGTCTCCAGAAATAGATTAGAGAACATACATGTTGGATGCTGTATGT
>QLNU02015360.1:289202819-289213677 GCA_006491805.2 Dysdera silvatica
TATAGTCTAACGAATTTATGACAAACAGTTTTTCCTGCTTATGTAAAAAATATTACAGTCTAACTACGTTTACATAACCGCCCTTAACGTAAATTGGTTCTAATATGAACTACTTTAATCATGTTTTCCGAATCCCCGTCAGATTATATAGTAATAATCATAATATGATCATAGGGTAGAGTTATATGGGCCTTTGGGACCTGAGCTCCTCCGCGTAATAATCAATCAAGTCAATATTCTAAATATATTGTAATTTTAAATACATGTGCATAATACGAAAGCTTGTGCCCCTCTCTTTCCTTCCAATAATTTTAAACTGCAATGATATAGAGCCACCGAATTATATAAGTGCAATCCATGAATGTACCCAATTGAATAATGCCTATCCATCTTTCCGACAATCGGAATTACTTTTAAAATGAATAATAATTTTTTGCCGAGAGTGTTCGCATCACAGTAGCAGTGCAAAAGGAAACTTCGGGACTAAGCTTCCCATTGATGTTAAATACACCCATTTTCTCAAGGCATTCTGTTACATAATCTTCTCTTTGGTACACTTGAGCCCTTCCCCATAATCCCAATCTCCTGAGCCCTACTCATAATTTTTGAATTGTTGCGTTACTGGTTCACGTCAACAAGATTAAACTGTATTTCCCTTGATTACTGGTAATGTGTGTTATTTGGAAAAACGATGATGGCAATATTTTAGTATTCACCCTTATAGAATTCATGACACAAGGAACCCTTAATATTGTTAATATTATGAAACAATGCGATATCAAATCTTCAATTCTTTAGTCACTGAATCTGTTATTTATTAATAAAAATTTGAAAAGTCATAAAATTATGCACATAATTAATAGAATCACACCCATAAAATTATGAACTAAATTAATAAAAAAAAGCGAATGGTACACTTCCAAATATATAGTTGTTTTTTTGTCATTGTAGAATAAGAAAAAAATTATTCAACTCAATTACAGTTTTGGTTATACATTCTGTTATGGGATAGTTTTTATGTTTCGTTGCCATTTTTGATTTTAAGGTTAAAGATATTGACTGGTGGTTAGGTAAGAAATGGAGGAGAGCAGAAAGATATAGCTTGTTACATGGCTCTCCTCCAGATGGGTAATGAATTACATAAATCGTTTTATACAGCCTTGTTGCTTTGATATTTTTTCCGCATATTGATAAATTTGATGATGAAGAGAAATTTAAGTTTGGCTTAATTCATAGCCTCATTTAAGAAACTGTGATAATGGTCAGGGTGAAACCGGACCGACATAGGTAATTTTAATTGAAATTGAGATCATAATCTAGTTTGACGGCGAAAATACTCTCAGAATTTTATTGATAAATTTTTGATGTAGTTTTTGCATGATTTCGAAGAGTTGGCGCTTATGACGTACAGGCATATCCTTTGCTGTCGTTCGTCAATGAGGAGAAAAAATGCGAGTTTGGTGAAATTGAAAATTGCGATAATTGCCATGTTGCTTAATTAGTTCTTGCTTATACTATTCGGACATGTTCGACCTGTGAACCTGACCTGTCGGTTTGGAGAGTGGGTAAAAAGTAGACTGAAACGAAGGCTGTTTTAGAAATAGACATGGCGCTATGTCAAGTTGGGATATTTGACAGGGCACTTTCAGTTAGCAGTTAAGCCAGAATTAAGGTAGGAGTTAAGTCAGATTTCAGTTAGAAGCTTAGTCGGAATTAAGCCAGACATTATGAAATGTAGGCCCAGAATTTTGTTATATAAAGTTCTATCAAAAATTTGTTTATATCAACACTATGCCTAAAATAAAGTTTAATAGATAAAATTTAATTTTGAACAAAACATTTTAAAAAGGGGCCAACTGCTTAAGCTGATTTATGATACATACATTCAGAAGTATTTTTATCATAACACACGTGCCTCGTTAACGTGAGATCCTTTTTTGGTGCAGAACGACCCTTGCTGTCCTTGCGCCATAAAAATACAACCAATCAAACATCGCTACATTACGGCTCGCGTCCCCCTCCTTCCAATAAAAGTAATTGTAAAGATCTTTCAAAGAACTGACAAATAAATTTTAGCAGTATTTCCTCAATGCTTGGTGTTTCAAGTGAAAAGGACATTAAGGTAATCAAATTCTGTGGCCCATATTTTCAGCCCACATTTTTGGCTCAAATTAGAGCTCTTTAATCTCTCTATACACTAGATAAAAGATAATCAAAACGAGGTTTTTACATCACATAAATATTTGAGGGGACAGGAACAGTTATTAGAAGCAGGAAAAGACAACTATACGAATTTAAAAAAAAAAATGGGTAATGAGCCATAATTTAAGTGAACACGAAGGGCAAAGAATAGTAAATGAGAGAACAGCAATATGATGGAATAGAGATGAAAGGAGCAAAAAATCACATCAATATAAAATAACAAAAATTATAATAGTTAATATTAATATAGATAAAATAAATTTATGTAAAATGAAGATAAATGTGATGCAGAAGACATTTTAAAATAAGAAATATAAGAATGCCAAATTTACTGTTCATATATGAGGTACTAAAAGATTTAACACATAATGTGATAGGAGTGATTATAATTAAAAATTAGAAATAAATTAAACTAAACGAATATAGAAGATAAATTTAGCGTTATACGCATATGCAGAATTAGTAAGTAATAGAATTTTAATTTATAGGCAGAAAATGAATAAACATTGCCAAATATATGACATAAAAGGATTATTTTAAATAGAATAATGTATGGAATTATGTAGACACGTAGTCTTAGAACATTCTTAGAACATTCTTCAGGGGCCTTTTAAAAGAATAGATGTCTGGCCCCTTTTCTGGAATTATATCAAAAACGTCATATAACTTATACAGAACGATATACTAAAGGCCCTATTTATATATTTATATTCCAGTTTACATACAAAAAACTTAAACACTGGTAAAATAGCAAGTGAGAAAGATCACCCAAGCTTTTGTATGCGTCAGCGGCAGTCCTTCATCAGGTGTAATGAAAGACTGCTGCTGACGTGTCCGAAAGCTTGGGTGATTTCACGGCTTCATTAGTGTTTAACCTTTTGTATGTAAATTTCTTCCCTGGTACTTTGTATCTTATTTCCACTATATATATTACACAAATTCGAATAGTATATTTTCCTGCTCAAAGTCAGCACTATCACTACGAAAGTGATTTTCAATTAACGATGAATGAACACACGAATCCTTAATGGGCAGCCTAGGGTCCCAAAGAAATGAAAAACCACTATCTCAGGAACAATTGGAAGAATCTGAGAGAGGCCGTATTGTTGGCTGCAAAAGCCAAGTTTTAGGCTTGTTGGATTGCCAGCCATCTGGTTCATTGGTACTTAATTGGGAAGTGTGATAGGAGCAATAGACACGCGTGAGAGCACACTATTAGGTGGAAAGGCCTTGTATAACCAAGACGGAAGAGATAATTGTAAGACAGACATGAATTGTTGTAGCAGTGTCTTTGTTCACCATCCATAGATAATCAGAATCTTTGCAAGAGAACCTTGTCACTTCCTGTACCATTACCAGGCGACTAATAGAGGCAAATTTGCATCCTTACGCCTTCTTCCATTAACACCACAATATCATTAGCTTCATTTGCATTAGACTCCTGACTAGCGCCGCACTTCTGCCCAGGGCAAATAAGATAGTTGCCTAGAGCGGTCAGCCTCAGGGACCCCGCTACCTAAGTCTTTTCTTCTTCCCCTCTTTTCTTTCAAATCCATCTTAAGAAAAATTTATAAATGACCTGTTTCCCCCTTCAACAATTTTTGAAGTTCATAGCAGATGATAAATTATGCAGTCTATAGACTACAGTGAAGTCATTCCTTCCTTTTGCAGAGAAGAAAGTTCGTCATATTGCAATGTAATTTGTAAAATTCGTAATTAAACAGCAGCATAGTGTATATAGACCTTGAAGATCAAAATACGTTAAAAAATCAGCTATAAATAGGCAAGGTATCTGTTTCAGGGACGAATTTTACCTTTGTTTATAGACAGAGGACCTTCACATAAGAGCATGGAGGACCACTGGTGAACGCTTCACTCCAACTTCACTGTTGATGAACAAACTGCCCATACTGATAACGTGATGATCTGAGTTTCCACCTCCTATGATCGTGTTACTACTAGTGGTGTTACTATGGATATTAATCTATAGGGATAGATTGAGGAATATTGCTCTTTGTTCTTGCTTTATAACAGAAAATATGGATCCAATTTAGACCACATAACCTGTGTAGACAATTCGGTAATTTTTAAAGCCCTTTTTACACAAATTTTTAACTTTTCAAATTCCTGCGGAAAGAAAAATATGACATATAGTAAACACAAATTGTCAATATGGGACCCCGTTGATCTACCTGTTTGTATATAACATTGTATAGACATCTATTATGACATACGCAGTGACAAGAAAATTGGTCAGAATTTAAAATCTATTTACTTTAATATTAGTTGTGCATTTCTGTCTGGTAATTTAAATTTTGCATTCAGGCTCAGGACATGAAAACATCAAAAATTACGTCAGCGTGACGTAATTTTAAAGCTCTTATTATATCAATGTAACGCATGATTATATATAATTTTTTTTAAATAAATATTAGGGTAAAGAAAACTGAATATCGTTTGAGAATTTGTGAAAATTACAAAATATAATATTTTTTAAAAATATGTCATTTTCAAATTCTCGTGGCAAACAATTTGTTTTTTATTGGAGGAAACTGGTATAATCGAAAAATTTCTTAGTTTTCAGACTCGATAATTTATTCATTGTCTTATATTTTTGTTTTCATTTTCCACATCTATTTCACTGCTATCCTTATTTTGTTTAATTCTGCTAACGTACATAGCCAGTGTCGGATTTAAGACATTTATACCCCCAGCCACCCCCCCTTTCTCCTTTGCAAGAAAAAAAAGGAAGGAAGGAATACTTTTGAAAAATAATTACACCTACGAATTTTTAACTTTTTATGTAATCGTTATTTTTCACATATTAAAACTTACGCTGTAACTATTACTTTTATGCAATTACTAATAATATATGACAAAAAATAATTTATTTCAGAGTTCTTAATTGCGGCCCACCAACAAATACCGCCCTTATGCATGTGCCTTACATATTAGAAATCCACTTTTTACATATTCGTGATTTTGTTAAATAATATCGCTTACCGTTAGTGAGTAAAATTTTTATTATGCATATATTAAAGCACAAAATTCTAAATGTAATTTTATCAAATATAAATCAAAATAGGGAAATAAATCTTCGCGTTTTCTAAATAACTAGAATTTTTTTATTACTTTTAAAATATTTTTAACAACATATGTTTTTCCCTATTATACTTTAGCCAAATGGGCATACCTTTTTACGTACTTTTGTTTTAACCAATATTTCACTTAAAAGATATAGCTTGGCGCAGTATAGCCCAGATGCTCTTGCGCCATAAAAATCCAAACAAACAAACAAAAGATAGAGGATGATGAAGGGCAATTAATTTAGCAGTGTCAGAAATCTGTAAGTATATATATATACACGCACACTGAAGCACCAGAAAAACTGGTACACCTACCTAATATCGTGTATCTCCCTCCCTCCCCCTCCATGCATGCAGAAGTGCCGCAACACGACGTGGCATGGACTCGACTAATGTCTAAAGGTATCCTGGAGACAATTCACACCAGGAATCCTGCAGGGCAGTCCACAAATCCATAGGAGTGCGAGGTGGTGGAAATCTCTTCTGAACCACACGTTGCAAGGCATCCCAGATATGTTCGATAATGTTCATGTCTGGCGATTTAGGTGGCCAATGGAAGTGTCTAAAGTCAAAAGAGTGTTCCTGGAGCCACTCGGTTTCAACTCTCGATGTGTTATTATGCTGAAATTGTCCGTCGGAATGCACAATGGACATGAATGGGTGTGGGCGATCGGGCATGATGCTTACGCACCTGTCAGAGTTGTCTCTAGGCATATCAGGGGCTCCATATCACGTCAATTGCACACGCCTCATACCATCACAGAAGCTCCACCAGATTGAACAGTCTCCTGTTGACGTGTAGGATCCATGGATTCATGAGGTTATCTCAATACCCGTACATGTTTATCCGCCTGATGTAATTGGAAACGAGACTCGTCTGACCAGGCAAAACGTGTTTCCAGTCATCAACAGTCTAATGGCGGTGTTGGTGGGGCCCAAACGAGGCGTAAAGCTTTGTGCCGTGCAGTCAACAATGGTACACGATTGGGCCTTCGGCTCCGAAATCCCATATCAATGATGGTTCGTTGAACAGTTCGCACGCTGACACTTGTTGATGCCCCAGCATTGAAATCCGCGGCAATTTGAGGAAGTGTTGCACGTCTATCTCGTTTAACGATTCTCGTCAGTCGTCGAAGGACTCCTTCTTTCAAGGTCTTTTTCCGGCCGCACCGCTGTCGGAGATTTGATGTTTTACCGGATTCCTGATATTCACGGTATATCCGTGAAATGGTCGTACGCGAAAATCCAAATTTTGTCGCTATCTCGGAGATGCTATGTCCCATCTCTCTTGTGCCGACTATAACGCCACGTTCAAAATCACTTAAATCTTGATAACCTGCCATTGTAGCGGCAAGAACCGATCTAACAGCTTTGCCAGACATACCTTGTCTTATATAGGCCCTGCCGATTTTGGAAAGTGGGATATTGCGGACAATTATAACACATATCGATCAGATCTGGTCCAAAGTTGTTAGAAATATTGGAATATTACGTGACATTGGCAGCTCTCCATTCCCATTGTTACTCTAATTGGGCTTTTATAATAAAATATAACCAACGGAGGATCCAAACCCAACAAACTCAGACTTAATCAGACTAAGGCTTTCCGCCATATCATTCGAAATCTGAGATATTGCGTATGTACGAGTATAACACATTACCTTTTAACAAATTAATTATAAATTTTCCTTCTGAGTACATGTTCTCAGTGCTGTATTTCCCAATAGGCTATACTAGGCTATAGACTAGGGCGGCAAAATTTTGTGTATTGAGTCTGATATAACAAAATCAATATCATACGATGATATAATCAGATGTTTTGGCGAGAAGGAAGCTGGACGTCATGCTTTCCATTTAAATACCAGTGTTCGATGGGCTTTTATTTATTTTTTGCTAAAATTAAAATTTATTTCAATAAAATTGAATTTGATTTATTATATACCAAAAAGGAATAATACTTCAATATAAGTTAATATTGTTTAATGTTTATGTTTCAGTTTATGAGTTTATTTTTCTGCTGTTACTGTCACTGCGAAAGTTTTTGGCGTATGTTGAGTGTAACAATTTTATATTCCTACCACAGATTTGGGGGTAGGAAGGGCGGCAAGAAGTAGCCTTGAAGCGGCAAAAATACAGGGGCAACAAAGCGGTAAATCCGCCCATGCATGTTCTCACATCACGAACAAAGCTAACACCTTCCTTACTGACCTTCAATTATCTTAGCACCCTCCTCAATTAACAACTTCCGAATTAGATTTCCCAAAATCTATATTAGCTGCAGAATATCTCACTCAGACACTTTGGTCCGGAAATGTGAATTTACTGCCACCAATAATTCAGTTCATTCGGTCCTGTGATACATTCAAACAAGTAGTTTGTTAGCATCTGGTGGGCTGAAGCACCTGAAAAGTGTAACTCGCAATATTTGGTTACTGATGTGCAACAGAATGATTGTTAGAGTTGGGGCTAACGGCATCTTCCTAATGCTAAAATTAAACCGTTAATCTATCTTCTCATATTTTCAGTCACTCCTATACAGGGTGTCTCAGCACCAGGGTTGCAAACATCTAGGAGTGGTAGGGTACACCTAGACGAACAATATTTGTCATAGAACCTAGGGTCGCAAACCACTCACAGCGCCAGTTCTAAAACCGTCCAGCATGCACAAATAGTGACAACCAGTGCATGAGAAGCGCAAAATGCGATGTCCTAATCATCTATGCACTTGAGCAGCTGACCTGAGTTTTATCTGGCGCTTTTCACGCACTGGTTGTAAATATTTGTGCATGCTGGACGGTTTTAGAACTATAGCTGTGAGTGGTTTGCGACCCTAGGTTCTATGACAAATATTGTTCGTCTAGGTATACCCTACCCCTCCTAAATATTTGTAACGCTGGTTCTGAGACACCCTGTATATCACACAGTGCACGACATTAAAACACCTGCTTATAGCGCCCCCCCCCCCACTAGTAAATATATTATTTATATTCCTAGACAGTGCGAGCTGGTCAAGACTTCCGTTTTTGCTCGCTGCTCTGCCCAGGCGGACATCATTTGCATTATTGCTATTGCTGTATCCATTTATATAACAAATCCTGCTCGCATCTTAACATAGTATGCAAATTCAATCCAATTAGCATTATCCACATTTGGTTTTTAATATTGGATATATAATATTGTACATATAACATAATGTTTTGTGATACGCTATCTGCCTTAAATAGTTATGAGAAAAAAAGTGGTTTCAAATATACTAAAGTAAAATAAATGACATTTTTATTGTCACTGAAATATTTTGTAAACTGCAGAAAAATGCTCGCAAGTAGTTCTGTTTATATTATCGAATTGTTTTGTATTAAAGGTAATCCATTTTGGAATTTTCATTTGTGTAAATTGAATTGTCTAGAAAAGCGTGAATTTATTTTCTCTAAACCTTTATAGATCCAACTGGGTTTTTGTCGGTGATACAAGAAGGACCACATAGTTATCCAGACGAAGGTGCTATCCCCTCCAGTTTTCTTACAAACTCTATACTATAGTTCGGACTGAAAGGTAGGCTTCATAGAAGTATAGGCGTACGCAGAGCGTCCATAAGGGAGGTTTTATAGGCTTAATGGGGCCAGAGCCACACCTCACATATTTCTATGTTAAATATACAAAATTTCATTGCAATGGGCGGGTTATGACCCACATCAACACCCCCCTGCATACGCCAGTGCATAGAAGCCGTTTTTAAATATACATTTTTATGAATCTAACATATTCATTTGCTTAATTTAGAAACTGAAGAAGGCGCCGCCCTTTAAACTACCATAAAATAGCTCTTCGATAAGTAAGTAAATTTACACACCTCAATTACAGAGAAATCCAGTCAAACTACAGTCATTAACGAAAGAATTTCCTGTATAATTTGGAAATAGGGTTTGTATTTAAAATGTCACTTAATGTCTTTTAACTCTAATTGTGAAAAAAATAATTGAGAAGGCAACAAATTAACACAGTTGAATAATAAGTTTAATCATTTACAGCTGTTTCAATAGCTCTGGGCTATTTTCGTCAGAACGGCAACTGATGCAACACAACGTGTACTGCCAACTCGTTTTGCAAACAGCGGTATAATGAACAGGAGGTACAGGTATAATGAAAATGAACAGTACAAATAAATCTAGCACATGAGTTGGGAGAAAAGTCTCAGATAGTGGAACTTTGGTTTAAAAAAAGTCTCTGGTAGTAAAACGTGAGTTTTTTTGTTTTGTTTTTTTAAAAGAAACGTCCCTGGTATATAAAACTACTCTGTATAAAATGCAATACGCCGTGAGTCAGTAGAAACATTGGATGAAGAATTATTGTTCGAAGTGGGGAGGAAACTTTTTGGATAAGTTGTGCTTTATGAAATAAAAATTTATAGCAAGATTCCCACGAGTGTTTAGCCAAAGCAGATCTGTGGAGTTCTTGTTTCTGAATATCAGTGTCATGTTCTTTTAAACGAATTCGAAGGGCTCTGCGCATTTGGCCACTGTAGACATTGGCAAGG
This sequence comes from Dysdera silvatica, assembly GCA_006491805.2. Lineage (NCBI taxonomy): Eukaryota > Metazoa > Arthropoda > Arachnida > Araneae > Dysderidae > Dysdera > Dysdera silvatica. The sequence continues at coordinate 289,212,642 of QLNU02015360.1, forward strand.
AATAGAATAAATTCACCAAAAATTAATATCAGGGATGACATCATTGAATTTGGAGAAACCCGGTTTGTTAATGGGAGTGAAAACAACACGAAAATTGAATTTATGAAGGCTGGAAGCAATCTTAGTAGAGATTTTTGGCACAAAGGAGATAGACAGTTTTAAGCGCATGAGGAGAGGAACCCACGAGAGTAGTAGATAGTTTAGGTCGCATGAGTTCCCTCAGGGCCCGATCGATGATGGAAGGGGTTTGCATTACACGTTGTGTTGTATCAGTTGCCGTTTTGACGAAAATAGCCCAGGGCTATTGAAACAGTCTGTAAACGATTAAATTTATTATTTAACTGTGTTAATTTGTTGCCTTCTCAGTTATTTTAATAATGCGCAGTGTCGTTGTCAAATTATATAAAGTTCCGTAATTATGATTTCTAATATACTTGAAACGCAGGTATTGGATTTTTTTATTTGCATTTGCTAAACGAAATAGCAAAGTGCTTATATTCATTTAAAAATAAGTATATTCTGAAACAAGTAACCCAAAATTCTTTTGCACCCCTTTTTTTTTTTCTCTTTTGTATATTATATATTAAAATTTCTAACAATAAAATCAAACAAATTTTTCTCTAAATTTCTTTAAAAAGTAAAATGTAAAATATTTTTTACAAATATACAAAGGTGTGGGATACGGGTTAAAAAACACAAGTCTTCAAAGACCCGAACCCAAGTAATAGTATTAAAAAGAAATAACAAATAAAAGATTTCAACGTGCATTTTTACCATTACAACGAATTGTCTATCAACTTTTTGATATATAATAATCCTTTAATTTTTTTTGTTTTTTTGAATAGTGAATAACTATTTATTTGTTTTAAACAATTCGGTACTTTTTCCCATAATTTTATTCCAAAATAATTTATATTTTCTCTGCCTTTGTTTGTATTCCCTTTCGGTGTTAAATATAATTTCTTCTATATCTAGTTTTTTTCCCCAACGTGTTTTCATTTATTTTTATGAAGTCTTCATTTTTATTATTGTTAAT
>QLNU02015360.1:289228006-289259921 GCA_006491805.2 Dysdera silvatica
CACTCTTTCTATTATTTTACATCAAAAGAAAACATGTTCAATTACGATTCTAAACCGATCAAAACGAATTGGCTGCAGTAAATAGAACTGCAGATATTATGAGTTGAATTTTTAGCAAATATATCGGACTGCACAAACTCTCTTGGGTGAAACAAACTCGAATGTTCACCAAAAGTCACAAATTAACCTGTTAACTGGGTATGACGACATTTTTCGTCATTAAAATTAACCGTATTATGTTGAACGCATTACGTTTTATGTAGTTCTTATATATTTAATCCTAGCGTGATGGTGTGATGACATTACTTATCACTGTGAAAAAAAGTCCCCAGTGTGAAACGAGTTTCACAAAATTTTATTCCCCGGTTAACAGGTTAAAGAAAAAGTCGAAAAAAAAAACATAAACAAAGCGTTATTCTTCAATTTCAATGTAAAGATAATTTTTTTCGCTGAAAGCCTTGTTACAACCGTAGCAAGGTGTTGTAAGAAATATTTCTTCCGCTATCTTTCTACGGTTACAATATGTTTTTGAAACCGTTCGTTGCGTAACAGCTAAATGCGATATTTTAAGCAATTGCAAAAATTAATAATAACAAATTACTTTAGATATTAAAGTTTTAGTTTGTGTTTCTTTTTTAATTTATCCTCTAATTTGTGACTTTCCAGAAAAATCTGAATTTGTTTTCACTCGGGAGGGGTTTTGCGATTGGATGTATGTGTTAAAATTCGACGCGCATTATCTCCAGTTTTACTTGCCGCAGAAAATTCATTCTAATCTTCTTAGAACCGTATTTAAATAAGATTTCTTTTAATGTAATATAATATATATAATTCAATTTGAAATAAGAGAGAAAAAATACGTTTTGTAATTTTTAACGTGCTCTCCATAGTTTTACGGGATTTCCCATAGCATAGAAAGATCGCATTCAAAAATTAATAAAATAAGGAATGAACGAATATTTTCCGTCGACAAGAACTCGTGTCGTACAACCATTTGGAACACCCTGTACACTGATATTCGTCACTTCTCTCGACATAAAAAATATGAACCGACGTCTTCAGAAAGTGAAAAACAGTTTCCAATGAATTTGCGGAGCAAAATATGAAACTGAATTATAATTTTCATTTCCGCTTATTTTCATACTTATTATTTGCATTATAAAGCAGCCCAGCTTGCTTTTATTTATTTATTTTAATAAAAGCATTTTTAATTCCGAACGGTTTTTGTTTTCGAATTCGGTCTAAAAATCAAATTAACTTTTATAAAATCTTTTAGCTTCTAGACTACTGAAATATATACATGCTGTAGTATATACTGAGTATACAATATTGAGTATACATCGCTTACTCTAAAAACAACGGAAGGCAAATTTAGTGGACCGTATTTTCAGGCCGAGAATAAACGACTACGAATATTTTATCCCGTCTGCTGACGTAACTCTTTGCGTTAGAAATTCACTTAAGGCCGCTGTAAATATTATAGAATGCGGACTTACGTTATATTTCTTATTTTTCCCTAACCTTTGCATATTTAGGGAAAAACTTTATTCTTTAGTCCCCGTCCAATAATTCTGGAAGAAAAGTGTTGTCTTGTTTCCTTGATGCTGGAAACACTGCGTCTAAACGTAAATAGAGGACCGCAAGTTACGCTAAAATTTTGATTTCTTACGCTGTCTCAGGTTTCAGATCAAAAATTTCTTATAAGACTTATAAAATTAACATTAATATAAAATTATATTCATTTATAATTTTTAATTAAACTTTAATTCTATGATTTGTAGCATTATTTCTGTTCGCCGCTTTATTGTTAAGCTACCTTTTCCATGCTAGTATATGAAGCCATTGTAAGCTATAATTTTAGAATTAATACAATGCCGAAAATTTTAATTATAATGTACACTGATCGACAAAATTAATAGAACGTTTAGAAAATGAGAAATAACGCCGTTTAATTCTTAACGTTTCCAAATCCAAGAGGAATTAATTAATTTTTTAATTAATTAATTAAGAGTTCATTTAGTTACGAGGTGGGCAGGGCTTTTACGAAAGATCTCCATTTATAGCGGTTTTCTGCAAATCTCTTGATTCCCCCAACCCCTTGTTTTCTTCTCTTTTTAAGTTTGACTCTTACAGTTATCCTTCATCTGGTTCTTGGTTTACCTCTTTCTCTCTTTCCTTGTGGGTTCCAGGCATGCGCTTGTTTACAATTTTTTTTTTTTACTGAGTATATTTTCTAACCAGCTCCATTTCTTTTTGCCGAATTATTTCTAGCACTGGTTCTGATCAAATATTCTGTAGTTCTATGTCAGTTACCACTTTGACCAGTGTGTGTTCAATATTGTATGGAGGTGGTGGCTATTTATGAAAACGTGAACTTGGTCAGTTGTTGTCTTGATTATCTTCCATCTTCCATGTTTAGTATGCACAAAGTAGTAGTTATTTTACCTTTCTTTCCCTTTCTTTCTTTATTTTTTTTTCGCCTTCAGATAACCATGGAATAAGGAGACAAAGGAAATCATAGAATCAGCTGTTGGGATTGTAAAGGCTCAGTTATCAAAATATCAGTATACTTATATTATATCTAATACTCACCTCTATATAAACGCTATTAAGCAAATAAAATATCAATGTAAAATATATTTCTCACTCTCTCTTACTTTGCTTGAGCAGTACATTACCGAATAGAGCAAAATACCATCATCAAAAATACCTTTTTGTGACGATAACCTTACATACAAAAGGTTAAACACTGGTAAAATAGCAATGAAAAAGATCACTCAAGCTTTCGGACGCATCAGCAGCAGTCCTTCATCAGGAGTAATGTTATTAGCAACAGGTCTAAGGACTAATCCTTAGCCAGAAGTAACCTTATTAGTAGCACCTTGCAATCATAAAATCTAGTAACGACCTAGAAACTGGAGATCAACTCAGTGTGCAATACACTAATAAACACAATCCGCACAGTAGTAACAATTTTATATAGCTTTGAATGTTTTTCAATGGTTTTTGCGACATTTTCTAGAGCAGCGTTGCATAACAGTAAGCGTTGGAGCCAGGGGGTGGTTTTGGGGGTTGTAACCCCCCATTGGAATGGAATTTTGTATATTTAACATAGGAATATATGAGTTGTAGCTCTGTAACCCTCCCTCATTGAGCCTATAACTCCCTTATGAATTTTCTGCCTACGCCTATGGGAGGCAGGGGCGGACTAGGTCCTCCCAAAGTGCGCACACCTTGTGTTATCTGGGGGCACGAGTCCTAACGCCCAGAGGGCGCACCGATGGCCCAGTCCGCCCCTGGTGGGAGCTGGTATACGAAAAATTTCACTGGTACGCGAAAAACGCTTAAAGCTATATAAAATTGTTACAAGTCTGTTAATTGTGTTTATTAGTGTATTATTTATTAAATGCACATACGTTGTTTATACTTTAATATGTATCGTTTCCATATTAATATGCATTGGTTTCGGATACGTTTACCAATAAGGCGGTATCGGATCCACGGTGGGGGGTTGGGGAAATTTCCCCTACCATATCCATAAAAATGCGGTGGAAATCGGTTATAACGAGCGCCTATTATAACGACCAACCGCATATAACGACGGAATTTTTACAAAAAAGTTTTATTTTTCCTATTTTATTTTTTAAAATTGAAGACTTGTTTGCTAAAAGAAGTTAAATTGCATTGCGATTAATCATTATACCAAACAAAATCCATATTTTCCTTACTCTATCCAAAAATTTGCTAAATACAGGCTCGTTGAAAGTGGATCCTACACTATTTTACATCCCGTCTGTGGATCCTACACTATTTTACATCCCGTCTGTGGATCCGCCTCTTCATAAGGTTATTGGGTTAAATCCATGTTCGGAGAAAGAGAGAGAGAGAGAAGGCGAACTATGTAACAATGTATAATCGCTTTGCAAGCATAAAGACAAGTTGTATTTTAAACACGTTAGACTAATTAGCAACTAGACTTGCTAACTACACCGATTTCGAGCAATTGCAAGCAATGTATGGATATACTCGCATTTAAATCAAAAGACACAAAAGGAATTCTTGCTAATAAATTCATTTCTGCTGAGGATAAAATTTTATGTATTTCCGTCCAGGTTTTTTTAATTCCTATATTTGTACTAATTACTTTTAACCGAACCTGTCAATGTACTTTTCAGAAGGCATTTTTTTTTAAATGCGATAATAGTTTTAGTTGATAAAGAGATAATTTCCTCACTCTACGCTATACACATAAAAATATATTTTCTGTGTGCAGAAGCCTACAGAAATTTTGTAGCAGCTTTTTTGATCTCCAGCTGTACCAGTTCGAACGTATTCATTGAATGACGAAGTAGAAATACTCGCATGTTATTTAAACAGAAGGTATTTTTTGCATTGTAGCCCTTTTAGAATTTTTATCGGTTATTTCTTCGTCACCACGTAGTTTTGAAAACCAAAACCCGATTTAAATAATTTAAGCGATAAAAAATTCAAAAAGTGAATTTCACGAATGGCTAAATGTTTTTTAATTGAATTTCAGGATTACGGAAGACTATTTCAAGTTAACATGCTTACTTATAAGAACAAGTTTTTCAGCACTGCTTTGTATTGCATGCCACCATTATATTTTTAAAGGCTTTGACAAAGCCATATGGATTTTTATATACCTACCACTTTAATTGATAGATTTTCATGATTTGCTTTGCCTTTCTGTGGGTTCTTCGTTTCATCTGGCCGTTTCTTTAACACAAATAACATTTTCGTGTTTCGAATGAAATTTGGAACTTCGCAGTTGCTCAATATGTAGCTTTTCTATTTTTATTCATTGCCTGTATATGGAGCGTGTATTTGGCGTATACGTTCTTACCATATTTCTTATTATTAAACATTGATATCTGCATATTTACCATATTGCTTATAGTTTTGCTCTAATGCATTTATATCCTTTATCTTCCATATTGTTTTGCTTTAATGCATATACGTATATGTATTTTGTTTTTTATTGGTTTGCTTTTATGCGTCTATATTTAATTCTTTTCCTATTGTTTCATTTCGATGCATGCATATTCGTTGTCTTTCGTATTGCTTTGCTTTAACGCTTGCATATTTATTAATTTTCTTATTGTTTTGCTTTGATGCATGTATATTTATTTTCTTTTTTATTGTTTTGCTTTTATGCATCTCTATTAATTTTTCTTCTTATTTCTTTACTTTGGTGCATACATATTTATTTAATATGATTGTTACTTTTATGAATGCATATATCACTTTGCTTTGATTTAGTACAGAGACTTTTCTTATATTTGTTTATAATATTTGTTTTGAGCAAAGAGGGTAAAAAAATTAGAATTTCAGTACCTGCTTCCATTCGATATAGGTTTCGTAATCTAATCACTCAGAAGGGGTTTCTTTCTTTATATTTATATATAATTTGCCTAACTCAAAATTTAGTCCATATCTGTTCATTGTAAAAAAAATGTGTTCTGACATAATGACAGAGATAAACTACAAGCAACAATTTACAAGGTCCTTCTGGAATTTTTGAAGGTTAGCTAAATTTACAGATTTTAATTTGATTAATTTTGAAATAAGCATTGCTAATTTTAATTTTTGACAGCCGATTGAATGACTATCAAAAGATGCTTTTTAAAAATATTTCGGAGTCACTGCAGGTTTCTAGCCTAAAGTATATAAAGAGTATATAAATATAAGCGCCGGTTTTTATTCTCACTAGGGTATAGGATCGCAGCAGGGCGAGTTCGCCCTGCTGCATATCACTATGCTAGTAAATAATTCATTTCAGCATTGAGACATCTTTCTCCATTTATCTCTAAGACAACGTGGTAAAAAAGCACAAACCATCACGTGTAGAATAGGATGTAACTTTCCGAAATGTGTTAGGCATAAAAGGAATTTTGGCCAATCAATTACGTGCTGAATCTACCTGCCAATTACTTGGCTATTTTAACGTCCTTGGTTCCTCTTATCGTCCCGCATGCTGTCATCCTTCGTTGTTTATTTAACGCAAGAACGATTGCCAGATTTGGTGTGTTATTGCCTTTTCCTGATTTTTTTTTTCCAGCTGTCACGTTTCTGCTTCTTGCAACTGACGAATCGTTCAATTTAAGTATGACGAACGTCGGCATATTTGTTTAGACCCGTTTACCATAAAAACAAGTTTTTTGTAAGGCAATGACGTACATTGTAAAGTATTTGCTAATCGTCAATGCCAACTAAATCTTAAACTAAATGCAATTTAGTCGAAACCACTTATGATTGGTTTTAAACGATTTAACATCACAAATTTGAAAAAAAAAAAGTTTGCCTATAGTGCGCTATATGTTTAAAAGTTTGAAAGTTATGTAATTAAATGATGTTTATGTATAAACTTGCTAAATGTTTCCTTTTCTCAGAAATTAACATTACTTGACACTTAAAGATGCAATTAACAATTTTGTGTTAATTTCAGATGCCATTTTTTTAATACATTACCTTTTTATTAAAAAAATATGAGTCCAAACTAATAATTTAATATTGAAGCATAAAAAATGCTTTATTACAAAATCGACTTGATGCTTCCCGAATTTTTATCCGTTTCAATTCAGTTCAAATTAGATACCATTTGGAGCATGCCAAAATTTAACGAAAGTGATCAGAATGCATCTTAAATGTCTCAAAGAATTTATTTTTCTGTCGTTTTCAACACCATAAACGTGCATTTTTACTTATGATGACAACAAAACGCTGATAAAAATATTTATTTTAAGCGTGGAGAAAATAATTGTTTCAATAATATGTATAAATAGTTTCACGAACTGACGCAGTTTGCACAGTTCTAAATTTTTTTTTAAATTTTTACAGCGCTGTTTCAATAGCAACGTGATATTTTCATTAGAATGGAGTAATTCTAGCCTTAAGCAGCAACCACAATCATTCCGTTTTACTGATGATAACATGTTGCTATTGAAACAACTCTGTGAACATTTGATATATACAATAAAACCTGTCTAAAGTGACCTCCATTGGGATTGGACTGCAATGGTTAGCGTAGACAGATGGTCACTATATACGACAGACTATGGTATAGGCATGGACACGTCCTACCAGTTCTCTCTTATAAAGAGTGGTCACTTCATTCAGGTTGTCAGTTTCCCAGGTTCCAATATATATGTGTGTATTATATCTTATCAGTGTGTGACGCTTAATTTTAAATATAATCGTTTTAGTTTTGATTTCATATATATTAATATTTCGTTCAGATCATCCATTTTAAGATTTCTTTGTTTTAAAATACTTTCTCAATGAATTCATATTCTAGGAAGCAATCCTACCAAAGCTGCAAATAATACTATATATATCTTTCCCCCTCTGTGAATTTTACCCTTTTCTCACGAAAGCTACCATTTGGACTTTTCTTTTACTGGAATAAAGGAATAAAAAAAAGCAAAATAACGAGGGTCGCAAAAAAACAGAAAATACGGTGCTTTGCTTAGGGCCTCAGATGGGCCCCTCGTGCGTACCATTTTATCTGGAAAAGAACCATAACTCTGTGTTTCACAGGCTTTGTATATTTCAAATGACAGAAAACGTATTTCATTCTGTCAGCAACTTTAACTTAACAGGCTAAGGTAGATTTCACTCTCTGATAAAACTTTCTACTTGTCGCTTTCTGTTCTTGAAATCAAAATATCAATATAAACGTAAGCAATTTTAAATTTTAAGCACTTTGTACATGTACATTTCACAAAACTTATTCTGGTGACAGTAATCTACATTTATTTGCTTATCTTTCTCTTCACTTTCAATGAAATATTGGTATGAAACAACAATTTATGGATTGATTACTTTTGTTTGAATAAACTAAACTATATAAGTTAAACAGAGCTTCTATTTCCATTTTTATTAGAAATTAATTGACATATTCCATTTTAGAATTGTAAAGCTATTTTTTTTTAGCTCTTTCTGATGCGACTTTTTTTAAATTCCATATCTTATTTTGTCTTCCTAAAATCTTGCATTATTCTTGTCATGTTTAAAATTTGGCACACTCTTTAAATAAACAACTTCTATTTATTTTTGTTAACAACGGTGAGTATCGGTTGCTTCACCCAAGCCTTTTTGCTCCCTGACATAATTTGTTTTCCTTGATTTCTTCATGACATATTGCTCTTCATTATGCCTGCCATCGCTTTTCCTTCACAATTTACTTCAAAGCATTTTTGCTGTTACGTGTGACAGTTCATTTCAATGCACGCTAAATTTTCTGTGTTTCTTCAGTTTTGCGTGCATTTTGCTTTCTCTAGGTCATTCAGAATCAGTTTCCAGAATTCGCGAATGATTTCCACCACTATTGAATTTTGTTGAAACGGAGGAGTTGCTATAATTTTCAGAATACTTTTGCTGATGTTATATTCTTATTCATTTAATAATCAGTACTATATCATTTTCGATTGCATTTCTTTGACAGTTTCAAATTAGCTTCCGGGTGATCAATTATTGGATGCGTTGATTTGCCGTAATGTCGTAAGAAGGTATTTTGGGATAAGAATAGACCAGAACTAATATGAAAAAAATAAATTTGTAAACAGATGTAAAGCATCGTATAAATATAGACAAAAGGCAGTCACTAACTTCTACAGATAAATATAGAATGAATGTTTTCCTCGGATAATAATGCATATAAAATTGACCAGTGTTTGTCATATTCGTGATAGATATGTCATTTTCTAAATAATCACATTTAATACCTTGCTTTTGTTATGAAGATTGGAATTACGTCAACAAACTTTGACATTAAGCATCATGAAAACCAATAGACACAGTCTTGTTTACCAGATACTTCAATTCGGGATTTTATTATTATTACATTGCATATTTCCCCGATTTAAATATACATTTATTTAATGTAGTTTTTAAACAGAGTATGTATGAATAAATATTAGAATTTATATGGTAGTGCTGGACAAACAATGACTTTTTCACTATCTTATCAATGACATTTTTTATAATGTGACGTAATGTGTTTTTTTTTTGTTTTTTTCCTCGTCAACTTCTCTGATAAATTAATCAACTTTAAAATGTGCAATGGCAAGTTTCCGATTTGGGAGAAGCAAGATAAAATAAACGAAATCGAGATTGAAATATGTTATCAGGGATTACAACTAGCGATAACTGTGTAAAATATTGTATGGAAAACGCTCCGCTTCTTCTTATCTTTGCTTATCTGTACATAGGAGAAGTTCTTATTTTATCAAAAATGAAACAGATTAGGAAACAGACTATCAAAGGGGTCAGCAAACTTCAGCGATAACTTCAATTCCTGTAAACAAATAGATCTAACTTATAGTTTTTCTTGAGTAGCTATATTCTTAAATCAACCGGGAAGTGCTGAATGCAATATTTGGGCAGAGAAGCATCAGTTGGCGATGAAATTGATGAGCTGCGTGTGTAAATAATCAAAGTCGAGGCAGTCCAACGAGAAACGATCTAAATGACACTTCCATCGCCTCACAGAGATAAGATTGACGACGGTGTCATTTCCTCTTGTCTGTGGTAGCCGTTCTTTGAAATATTAACTAACGTAAAGAAATATACATGAAAGTGACGCCCATATCTTTCTCAACTGTACGCTGATTTAATTTAAATGTGAAGAATAGTTCACTAATTTTGGGCTCAAAGATAAAATCCCCCTCCACTGACTTGAGGTAACATTTGAAAAGCTTTTCCAGACATATCTGCTAATTATTTTCCATCCTTAATAAATACATTTAAAGGTAAAATACATGTCATGTTTGTAAGCAATAACGTTTAACAATAAATATGTAGCAATATTAATAACTGTCAGTTTATCTAACATTGTATACAGATTATGGCTTTAACAGGATATTTTGCTTGTAAAGTTTAAAAAGTGCAATTTTTTAATATAAATGCATGTTATTCAGCATCCAGTGTTGCAGTCAAAGCAAGCAAACGTATTTTTCTTATTCTCACCTGTAAAGACATGCGTAAAACTTAATTTTGCGTCACTTAATTTTGTATAAAAAAAAGGTTGTTCATTTCTACAAAATCCAGAAACATTTCTTCAGTTCTCTTTAATTCAATGCAAACACCTACAAAGATACTACTGTACACTGCTATATGCAGGTAGTCTGTTGATGGATGTTGTAATCCCCGCTGCAATAGACTTTTGTATATTTAACATAGGAATATGGGAACTGTAGCTCTGTAACCCCTCATTTATAAACTTTCTGCGTACGCATATGCATATTGTGCTTTCAAAAAAATCACCATCGTCACTTTCTCAGCGTGAACCGATCAGCAAAAACTAAGCTGATTCCGTAGAATTCTTATTTGTCCATTTCTTCTTGTCAATTTCGTCTGGCTTGAATCTTAAAAAAATTACTTAATGTCTTTCACAAAAATAAACTGCGCGATAGCCATAGTTTTTGCGTGTTTTATCGCTCTATGATGGGAGTCGAAATACCTTCTTGTCATACTTCTTTGAAATTCCTAGAGATGTCTCACGATTAAAGACCAGGTTGGCGGACGCACGACGCAGAAATTACGATCCAGAACTATTCCTTCGATTGAAAGTATATCTAAGCTCGATAACATCTTTGACATTTAAGATGAAAACTGCAGAAAGCTAGGAGTGCTACCGCGTTCAGCGTGTTATCTTCTTGGTTTCCGCGAAAACCGACATTTTTTGTTACTTTTTTGCGCGCTGAAGTAAGATGGTTCTTATCAGCATTTCTCCAAGCGAAAGGCCCTCTAAAAAAACTATCGGAGCGCGTGGTTAGCGATACTAAGAGGCCAGAAGCGGCCATTGCATTTTTTCTACTTTTTCGGGTTCTTTTCTTTCGTAAAAAGTATATCTTAGAGGAAGCCGACGTGGTTGTTTTGTTGTTGTTGTTTTTCCTTTGTGGGAAAGATATTTTGGGGCCGGCGTATATTCTGCTACGCCGTTTTTCGCATTATAGCCTTTCCAGTTGGAAAATGGCCTTTTCTGAAGGAAGTTTAAGCTTGAAAAAAAGTCCTCTTTTAGGTGAGTTTTCTGATTAGTTTTTCGTTCCATATAGATAGTGGTGTAACTTAGCCGGTTTTCTTCTTTCTTCCTCTTTGGCTGGTAATTTCATTTTTGGCCGTTTATTGTGGCCTTTACGACTGATATTCCCGAATTTTGAAAGTAATTTTTTTAAAACTTAGTACAGTACCTTGCCGTTCGATAAGAAATTGTCCAAGTTTTTTTGAACAGGATTTGAATTGGGTGCAACATATCTAGCTCATGAGAAAGGGATATTATAGGCTGAGTTGTAATGATATTCTAAAAATTTTCACATCTCTAGGGCAATACCCAAGACCATGTGATAGGGGCGTACGAAACGTCCACTTTTTTTCAGGGTCAGATGGCTCCCAAAGCCCAATTCGCTTTTTGCAAGAATACAGACATGTCTGTTGTCATACACGACACGTCATACTGTTTGGTGACGAGTTCATCTAATTACAAATCGTGTTTGATCCTTGGAAAATCAAATCATACTTAAATAGTATACTCTCTTTGTTAGGAGCTGCTATTCTATACTGCATTTCAAAATGATATGAACATCAGGCTATTCAAAAATAAACTATTCAAGAAATTTTCAAACCACATATAAAATACCTTGATTTGACGAATTTTATATTTGTTTCTTATATTCAGTAACAAAATAATTATAAATACCGAGATACAGATAAAAAATTGTTTTTACTTAAACTTGGGGTTGCAAAATGATATGTGCATGTGACTAAATGTGCCGGTGTATGCACCAGATTTTAGAATTAATGTGAAATTAAGTCAGAGCATGGAATTTACTAATTTTTGTAACAGCGGCTAATGTATTTTGTCCCATTCGGATATTACGGCAGCTCTTAATTCGGCAATAGTGTTATATTATTACAATTTTCACAAACAGCTTTAAAAAGCAAGAACTGTGCACTTTTCATACGATTTAAATCAGGCGAAATAACTGGTCATTGTACCATACACACCCTATTATCTAAAACTTATTAACGTGTACTATTTTTAGTGTGAATAGATGCATTATGTTGTGAGACGATACAATAAGGTCCGCAAATACTTTCGGCACAAAGGTATCAAATTTTTCTTTCTTTTTTTTCTTTTTGTGAGAGAAAAATTTCACAAAAGAAATTTTCCTCTCACAGATCTCGGTAGTCCGTAATATATAATTTGCGCAGTGATATTAATAAACAACAAATCATAATTTACGCAGTTATATTCTGATACAAATCCATGCCTGAGTTTAAAATGAAAAAAAACAGAAAGGAAATTTAAATTTCTGGATTCAAAGAAAAGAATGATTTCACGGTGCCCATTGGGCACCGTGAAATCATTCTTTTCTTTACGAGCAATTTATCGTATACTATTTCCCCATCATCAGCTATGATGACAAAAAAAATTTCGATTTTAATGGAGTTCATTATTAAATAAATCATAATTGGACTTTCAGGGATCTAGGGTTCCGATCATCATCTATTTTAGAACCTAAATCCACCTTAACAGTTCATCACCGTGGCTTTAACTCATTGTTTGTCAGAATGATGACTAAAATACCTTTTGAGGCGAGGGACAAACAGACGATTGATTGTCTTTTGTTTCACATGCACTTACGTCACTATATGATTATACAGAAGCATTAAATTATCCAGGAAGATTATATACAGTGTGTATCCCTTATATTTAGATTCCACTGGACCTTAATAAAATTTGGAAAAGAAAAATTAATTATCGCGGTTGCGGACAGTGATATGGAACAAAAATATCAATTTTTTTTTTTTTGGTGTAATTAAAGTTATAAATCGAAAAATTTCCTCTTTAAATATTATAATTAAACTTAAATCACATCCTATAGATTCATGTCAATTTCATTCCCTATCTTAAATAAGCTAACAGATGTAGTAGATGAAATCGACACATCTGCCGACAAAAAAAAAAAAATCATCATTAAATATAGACACCACACCTGAATTTCGGAAACAGACGCCTATCAGGTTTCGGAGACCCTGTTCTTCTTTCTCCCAGATTGATAGTTGCATTATGTGACGTCATGGCAAGGGTCATAAAGGTCGCGTGATTTACAGTGGATTGTCCCGAGTGTCCGCCCACTCCCTAAAAATTTGGTAGGGCCAGCGAAATTGGCCCCCTCTTTTCCTGTGCACCTCCTCCTCCCACCTTTCCCGCAGGATGGGCCAATAATCGAACAGATGATTCCCAAACTGCTTCTGATGACTTGTCTTTGTCAAAGTCTAATATCGTCATCTGAGAATTTATGTATTCGGAATTAAAACTCTTCTATACTTTAGCTCACTTTCAGCGGTATTTCGTGTTCTGTTTGGTTGCGAAGCCACCGTTTTTAAATCCTGTTTTAAATACAGAACCGTCAAAGGTGATATACTGAGCGAGGTGAGTGGGACTTTTTTCGGATATGTTGAAATATATTCACGAAATTAAATTATTGTTTTCAATGCTAAGGAACGAACACATTAAAATACGTGCATGTATATCTATATTAATGGCATCGATGTGGGTTTTTCACAATTTGATTGTATAATTTGTTACCTCATTTTTTTTTTATATTTAATTTCTTTATATATGTATAACAAGTTTCCATACTCTCTATAATCAATTATATGAATATGTGTATTGTTCTCGGGTAAGACTTTAGCTCGAACCTTTTTTTGAGATGCCTGTTTTAAATTTGCTGCATTTGTAATAATTGTGTAGGGTTTCGAACGTTAGCTAACTATTTCTAAACAAGATTTATTAAAAAGCTTGTAATCAGCCAAACTACTTACACAAAATAAGTTACGGCTTAGAGTATTTAACAGTATTTTAAATCTACTCCCTTGTCTAAAAAATATTTTGTATGTCCTGCCTGTATAGATGATCTATACATTAATCATCAAATCAATAACACGGTAGTGAAACATGTTGAAACTTTAATAGTATGTGAGACTACATGTGTTTTATTTTTAAAAACCGTATTACTAGTCTAATATTAATGCAGAATATATAAGTAAATAATTGTTTTTTTTCTCAAAAATTAAATTTCTTCTCTGAACTATAATTATGTGGATAAATTTATCTAAGTTTTTTATGAAATTTGCTTTAATACTTTTCCAGTTTTTATAATGGTAATTTCCCCTACCCCCCAGTTAACTGTATTACCTTTATGACCTTTATAAATCTCTCTAACTTCTTTTCAATAGTCTAAAGTAGCGATTTGCAATTTGTAATCCTCGCCAAGCAAATCACGGCTTGTCAACTCACTGGTTGCGTGCGGTGCATACGCTTATGCACTGATTATAATAAATTTTATGGACGGAGCATTTAATATCAATATCGAATTTACTAAAATTAAGAAACTTGTTGATTCGGTAGCACATGTGTTTATCAATGGACTTCCCCCTGATGAAATTAAACACATCCATATGAGTCTGTTCAGCCTGATGAAATTAAACACATCCATATGTCTGTACAGCCTGCTGAAATTAAACACATCCATATGTCTGTACAGCCTGATGAAATTAAACACATCCATATGAATCTGTTCGCAGATGTGCAAATGACAAAGCAGTTAATGAATTGCAGGTTGGCAATTTGTATAGAAACATGCCTCAAAAGCCTTTTCTTTGCTAAGAAATTTAATATTCACAAGTAAGATTTGATTCAAAGCTAGGAATTGCGTGTCCTTATGTATTTTAATATCATCAATTCTAACGTTGAAAGTGACATTTCATTTTGATATATATAACTATCTCATTCGCTAAGCTCTTGCCGTCGATACATTAACGACAACTGGCGTATAACCATATTGAAATTGAAATGTACACACATAACTTGTATTATGCAATTGACAAGTCACCACATTTTTAGTCAATTCTGAATTCCTAACAAATTTTCATTCATTCGGTCTTGGCCAGCTGTTTAATATTATTAAATATATAGAGACAGGCCTCGCCAGTTGAATCATGGTTGGATAGTCTTGTAAAGGTTCTCGGCTTGAGAAGTTTCAGTATCTAGCAATAAATGTAATGCAAGCAATAAAGGCATGAGATAAATGAGATGGTAAATCAAATATTTGCAATTGGCGCATTTTCACAGTATCCCAGAAAAACTTCGAATTAAGTACTCCATGGTATACTCTCCTCTGTTAAAGGAACAAAATATTTTAAAGGGTAATTAATTAGGAACGCTATGCGCTGTATGCTTAAATAATCAATGTAGTTTGCCGGTTAAATCCACCATTTCACACCAATGGGTTATACCAATTCGAAGCTAAATAATACAAGATAATTGTATCGCAGTTCGGAGGTCACTTTAAGCGGTCAATTTCATCTTATATATCCTACTGTGCAGTCTTGGGATCTATAAAACTCAATATAACCAGAGAAACGAGTTACTAGCATATTTTTAATAAGAACGGGTAAATATTATAAACAGACTGTAAGATATGCCATCGCGTTGATTTCTTTTTTCTTTTCATTAGTTCTTGACGATTCGTTTCGAACTGTGCAGAACAGCCAACCAGTTTCCCTCTTGTTCCCGTCACAAAACTTGCACGCGTTTTGAAAGCAAGGGGAAAACTACTCATATATATACTTCATTGGTCTAAAAATGCTTCTGACGTTCTGAAAGTTTAATAATTAGCAAATATTAGCAAATTCGTAATTAGCACAAGCGTGGTATAGCAGATAGATAGCACATGATCCGCAAAGCCCTATTCGTAATCATTTTGCAAACTCCCGTCTCAACAGCTTTCGTGAAACTGAAAATCGACCAATCAAAGTGCATGCTCTGATCACGTGATGATACAAGCCGTAGTTCTTGTCGTAGCTGGGCACGCTCAGCATTGGCGTACCCTAAACCTCCCCACATCGCAATGAAATTTTGTATATTTAACATAGGAATATATGAGTTGTAGCTCTGTAACCCCTCCCATTAAGCCTATAACCCCCTTATGAACTTTCTGCTTACGCCTATGACGCTCAGATATCGGTCTAAGTTCTGATTGCGCCACGCCGTCCCAGGACGTATAAAATAGAAATAAACAATTAAATTATACGCAGTTGTTTATAATCATGGGACGAAAATAACGTAAACAAAGTAATAAGTAGCGGTTCTAGATTTTTTAGTACCATGAACACCGCAATAGGTCAAGTGAGAACGACGCCACTATTTTGATCGGATTTATACAATTATTTACTTTATAAAAATAAATAGTTTCCTCAATTTTTCATTCGGAGCTCGACATTATGAAATGTACAATTTCTACCTTGCGTTCTTTCCGAACATTCGGTATTCAGTTTCATGCGGAGAAGCCATCGATTTGAATTTCAAATTATTAGATACAATATTATTTCATTATACGAAAGACGACCCAATTGCCAACCCTGAAGTGCAGCTACCGAATATTGAAGCTTCACCATCGTTACATAAGAGAATTCACTTCTGAGAACTCGAAACCTCTTTTTAAATGTGTTTTTCTTGAAAGAGACCGATCTCAAAAGATCATTCATTTACGGTGATAAATTGACAAGCCATGTACACAAGCGTCTGTTTCTTTAAAGTGAAACTGATAAGAGTAAGAAGAGAGCGCCTGCGATAAAATAAAACAAAAGACCACCACGGAAGCCCAACTGAACGTGTTTTGGTTTTTTTTTTATTTATTTTTTCATGAATCGATTATATCGCTTATAATTACGCCATTCCTGTTTTGTGTCGTGTTTTATATCTTTAAAAAATGGCGTGATCCTCCTATAGACAAGAAAAAATGGTATGAGCAAAGCAAAGCTAGGAAGTTCAGTGTTATTACGTGTAAATCGGTAATAAAACAGCGAGACTTGCTTAACCGGTTTGTTAGCATGTCCGGCTAAATTTTTTCTCTCGCTTGCATGCATATTTCATTGGGGTTTTCTTTTTAGAAGTCCTCCCGTCTAAGAAACTGACAAAGCTTTTTTTTAGCATATTTGTGTCTGGTAATGTGCCAGAATGATGTTATTGTTGCGGCGTTTTTGCATACCGTTTGCTACATATCAGTTTCTCTTGTCAATTTCAATTTTAAACACCTGTGTGATCAACTAAAGAATTGGGTAAACGATGCCCCTCCCCCCCCCAAAAAAAAATAACTTGCCGTTCACTGTAGTTCGAGGGTTTGTTCCCTAGACCGTAAGAAGTTTGCATTCTTCGGTAAACTCCAGGTCCTGGCACATCATGACCATTGCTGCCTTCGCGCCATGAAACACACAAACAATTTCATTGTAATTTTCTTTCAGTACCACACGATTTAAATCCTTGTTATACTGACGACATCGAACACTAATGGCGAACTCATTGAAATGTTCTCTATGGATACTTTGGAAAACGACAAGATGATGAATTTAAATAAACTTCTCAGCTTGTATGTACTCAGTTTCGCCCCTGAGAACGGTCCAATGGTTTATAGAACAGCAGAAATTGAAGGCTACGAGGGTCATAGTATTTTTAATTGCAATCAGGGCTGGCGCGAAGATTTTTATCCTCCCCAGGTGAGACAAAATTTTCGTCTATTTCTTAAAATGTGATGCAGTAGGTAGGTAGCCAATTTCACACAAACTCGCTAAATAAGAAACGTTCTTCAAGCGTGTGTAAGAACAAAATTGTTGTACTCTACCTTTAACAACAAAAATATTCACATTTTGCTCAATACGTCCCCAGAATTTCTGATGCAAAACGACCCTCCGAGTCCCTCCTAATGGAAAGGATCTCTCCAATTCCTGTATGTGACTCACTGTCAGTCGCAAATGGTCTTTCTATATATATATATATATATATATATTTATTTATTTATTTATTTATTTATTTTATTTATATATATTCTCCCAAGGGAAGTTTTTTTGGTGTCAATCGCATCTACACTTGAGACTTATTAAGATTCAATAATTATTTTTCTGTAAAACTCACTTGTTGATTTTTAATTAATTTTTGAAAATTGCGATTTCGGGGTTATTTCGGCGAAATTTTCGTCAAGCGATATTCTATCGAAATGTGCAGTATTTTGTGTTTCATTAAAACTGAAATTGGATTTTGTGTGTGTTTTTATTAAAGATTTGTCAAGATGATTATTATTGTAAACGTAATTGTATCTACTGAAGGGGACTGAGGTGTCTGAACCTCCCCCCCAACCTTAAAAAATACGCTTTTTCAATACATTTTTCTAATACTAATAGGTAATTTCTTTTCTTTAATTCTACCCTCCAGAATGAAAAATTTATCCACATCACTGCATCTCTGATATCAGAAACAACATATTTTATAGGAAAAACTCGTTCAAGTGATACGTCCGTGCATATTCACGTATTTACTCCAAATTTTTTTAATACGCTGTACCTTTCTCTATGTCATTCATCTTCTCAGGCTTAAATTATAAAAAGAAAAAAATTTAGAATCGGAAACCCCATACTACGCATCTTCATGGAAGAGGATGGGCGCCGGCGCCTTGATTTGCCGTGGGTGACAACAATCTTAGCTGCCATATATACTGTAAACGTGGGATTTAAAATCATAAGTATTAATAAGTACGCCATCGCCAAATTCGGTAGCACAGGTTAGTTATCCTTTACGTAGAATGACTTAATTCTAAAGCTGGGCCGACTGAAATTTGAGGGTGCCAAGCTGACCGCTTTGTCTTGGTCAGGAGAACTTCAACACCAAAAGATTAGGCTCCATTGTTGTGGTATGTATGCATATTGTCAAAGTCCAGGAAACTACTTTTAGACGGGCCAGATGAGTTTTTTTACCAAGTGGCAATGTTATAGATTAGCCATTTTCTATTGGTACAAAAGTGCTGACCCATGCTGATGTTAATGGACTATGGCTGAGGATATGAAAGGGTCATAAAACCTAATTGTTAAGGCTCCGGTCAATCTGGAATATATTCCGGCTTTGTTCGAGTATTTCTTTGTCCATTCAAAAGTTTTAAGCAAATCTTTTAATAAAAAACTTCATTTCATTTATCTTATGAATATAATAATATTACTAATAATATTTTCATTTGTCACACAGAATCATAATCTTACAATGTGTACCCCTTACCGTACATTTTTACACAATATATTTCATAATTAGTATACCTTCTTTTATGTAATTTTTCCGAACTGCATATTATTTTCATTTTTCCGATTTGTATTATATTACAAAAAAATTAATTTCCATACTTCACATATTTTTACGACCAATTTATTTTTATGTTTATTTAAATAAATATAAATTATCTGTGTGACACATCACGGAAAATACAAAATTATATTCTGTCCGTAGTCTATTTCACCTTTATCAAGTCGTTTACAGTCCTCAATATCAATTATAATTATTCACGTCTTACATTCCACTATATTAAGTATGTCACATTAATATAATCACATGAAAATCAATGAAACGAAGACAAAAATTATTATATTTCGAATGAAAAATAAGAACATAACCATTCAGGACAACACAATTTTTATATCAACAGGGAAAAAATAGAATGTGTGAAAGAGATAGATTTTTTGGGAATCACACTAACACAAGATCTTATTTGGAATTGACACGTAAATAAAAGCGAAAAAAATTGTTCAGGAAGAGGAATGATCAAGAGACTATTGGGTAATTGTCCAAAGGAAGTATTATTACAACTTTATTACCCGTTTATACATGGCCACCTATCATTTTGCAACTGCATATAGGGAAATCTAGATAAACAAAACTTGAACACAATAAGATCTTTACAAATAAAATTCATGAAGATTATAGAATCTGGAAATTATAGTAATTGGACATCATTTTTTGTTAAACATAGTATATTGCCAATTGACAGATAAACGATTTTAGTATATTAACATTAATGTACGTAAGAATAAAAGAACTAAAACATGTTGGTATCATAGTCTTATGAACATAATAAAAATTTGAGAAGAAAAGATTACTTAAGACTACCTAAAATAAGAATAGAATTATATAGCGGAAAAGCATCGAATACACAGAGGTATAACTTTATAGAATAATCTACCTGACGACATTAAGAACAGAAATAATATTAAATGGTTTAAGAAGAAATTTTTATCCATTTGCTAAATTGAATTTAGAGCCTTTATGTGTTTTTGTTTACCTGTTAAATGGAGTTTAGAATTTTTGCGGCAATTCTGGATTAGGGGATCCTTGGCCTATTAGATATTATTTTTACTGGGGACCCGTCACAGGGTGGCATTGTATGTTCATCTGTATGTGTGGTTTATAGTTTGTACAAATAGCTTGATAGAAACATATACTTGCAGATTGTATACATTGTCTCCTGTGATAAATAACAAATGAATTATTATTATTCATTTTTTTTCCTCAGACCCTCTACTTCTTGCTTCCTTACATTAACAAATTTTCCTCTACCCAATTTATGTAACGCTGTAGACATTTTCCCATTACCGTTACACTTTTCAGTGGCACGTGCAGTACTGCTGCCCCACCGAAAACCTGGAGGACGGTTTTTCTTTTTGATATCTTTGTGCACTATTACATACACGCGAATCACAATTTTCTCCTTCAACAGTAAAATCCCAGACTATTTTTTTTTGATCATTTACTTGTGTGTTATAAGATAAGCTGAGATTATCATACTTCGTTATAACCGTAACTATAGTGAGAGGGTATATGTGTATAATATATATTTTTTCACTTTTCGATTGTTGCAAGATGTAATGGGGTGTCGATTTTTTTTACGGGCGGGGGGTGGGCACACACGTTGTTCTCCTAGCACGGCATATTTTCTTGCGCCGGCCCTGTTCATATATAAAAACTTGAAGAGCTGAAAAGAAATTTTATCTCGTCATTCATTCACTTAATAAAAGTTAATTGTGTAAAGAATGTGCTACACACTTTATTTCAGAATTTACATTGTTTACCAATAAAATGTTTCATCAAATCATACACAATTTATTTTATATAATTTTTCTATGAAACAATACGTTTAAATTTTTCAGTTCATTTTCCAACATTTAAAACCTCCGAAAAATAAAATGTAAGTCCATTTTTATGAAAAAAAAACTATTTCATTAATTTTTATTTTTTACATCGGTAGACGCCTTGAATAATGCTTCCCTGCACCCTCCAAAAAAAAATAAACGAAGATTTTGAAAAGGTTTTTACTGTAAACGGAATTTTAATCTTATAAGTTATATCACATAAAAAATAATTACTTTAATAATTATAATAATTAATTAATTAAACCTTATAGTTATATTATGGCATATAATATACAAAAGTAGTATAAGACCATTTTCACCATTACATAAAACAATTTCGCTGCAAGATATCAGAACCAACTTTACGAGAACTATATCGACAAGTTATGCACAAATTGAAAAATACCTAAGTGCAATGCAAAACAAAACATATACAAACAAATATATTTACAATATTTTACATACAAACCTTTTTCGAAAACTATGAAATATTGCTAGGATACAAATGGCAATATAGTAAAATTGTAAAGAAATGAACCCAAAAGTGGAATAAAAAATTTAAAGTAGGAGTGTAATAATAAATGAAATATGAGAAACCCATAGGACAGCACTTTTTCAAGAGAGACACCTGTCCCAATGAGTTCAGTATTGGATGTTTCCGTTTGAGACTTAGCCAATGCTAAACTTAGGATCTAAACTAAGAATGTAAAATATTGTAAATGTATTTATTGTTTGTATATGTTTTGCATTGCACTTAGATATTTTTCAATTTGTGAATAACTATTGTAGATAGTTCTCGCAATATTGGTTCTGATATCTTGCAGAAAAATTGCTTTATGTAATGCTGAAAATGGTCTTATACTACTTTAACCTTACCTATTATAATATTTAATTGGTTTTACTCCAGGCAGACATTGGCGCCAGAGTGATTCCAATTTAACTAAATTTACCTGTACCTCTTAGACTTAAATTCTTTTTATTTTGTTTATTATATATATATATATACCTTGCGATCTTGGCAACTTTCTCCGTTTTACTGTAACCACAAGAGAGGTGGGGTATTGGCAACCCTATCTGCCTGAGAGGGTGGGGTTATCCCGGGAAAGGGGGGGGGGATTGATTTCCTGGAAAATCCCTACGTTTCGAGTATTCAAGCGAATTGCACCATGGCATTTTGCAGGACACCCCTACTAGGGGACAGATTCTCAAGTCGCAAGGTGTCCGCTGTTAGAGGTTTTCTGTATATAATCCGGCTGGGAATACGTATCCAGCGAGTACGCTTCTTCATAGAGCTTAAGTGCTCCCCAGGTATTTTGACCATTCTGCTCAGTCAGAGCTAGTGTGAAGTACTTCTGGGAGTTGCAATATTCTAAAATTTATACAGTATTCCAAAGTATCTTGTATCTATAGTGCCCGATAAAGTTATATAAGGAGAGTGTACATTGAAAAAGATCCACATTCCAGATCTTTACTCAATTTTTGTGACTGCCTCTAAAGTGGTCGTTTTTCAGCAGAAAAATATGTGGTCGTTTTAAGAAAATCGTCGTCGATTCGATGAAATACATAAATAACAAACAACAAAAACGGTAAAATGAATGAAAGCTATCGTAAAGATTAGACACTAATATTTTAATTATTTAAACTATTAATAAAATAAATTAGCATGACGACTTAATAGAACATAGGTTATATCTAATTATAAATACAGAAGCGTAGTTTAAAAAAATATATTCTTTATCTCTTTCACTTCGGATTGTGGCATTATTAGGTGAACCTGGACGCAATCACCTTGTGTGTGTGTGTGTGTGTGTGTGTGTGTGTGTGTGTGTGTGTGTGTGTGTGTGTGTGTGTGTGTGTGTGTGATTCACCTAATGCACCCTCTACGAGAAGAATCAATTTCAGGATAGCTGAACTTGTCGAATATTAAGCGTCTGTACATTTCTATACCAACAGGTAGTCAACTAAAGAAAAAAAAAAGTTAATTACCGTTTATGTGTTTTTTATTTATAGGTCGTTTGGTTGAGGTTCTAAATCATTCTCATAGACTGACCTGATTTTTGATTATACGTCTTTTGATTTATACGTCGTTTTGAGTCGGTCCTTTGAAAGACGTATAAGGTGTGCTCCACTGCATTTGTACACATTGCCCCATTTTTACATTAACGCCATTGGGAAATGATAGTTTTACTGGAGTGGTGAAAGGAAGTTTCGCAAAGTTATAGTTCACTATCGTAAATATAGAGAATGGCATATTCCACTACTCAACGGTGGTGTAGCAAATAACAAATTATGAGAGGGCTCAAGCTGTTTAAAAAATATCAAGTTATTCGGCGTTAAGTACAACAATGTACTGTACTTCATTACCCCATGGGGTTTTAAGCCCTTAAGTCTTTCCCTTACCTACGCCATGGCTACTTAATGAGCAATTTTAATCTAAATAAAACCGCTATGGGCAGTGATATGTAAGGTTTTTAAAGAATAAGATTCTTTAAAAATTTTAACCATTCTTTAAAAACGTGCTTTAAAAATTTTAACCATTCTTTAAAAAAAATTTAAAACATTCTTTAGAAACGTGCTTTAAAAATTTTAACTATCCTTTAAAAATTTAAAAACATTCTTTAAAAAAAAATGAACTGTTCTTTAAAATTCTTTAAAACATTTTTAGAAATTTTAACATTTTTTAAAAATCTTTAAAATCTTTTAAAATTGTAACCATTCTTTAAAACCATTCTTTAAAAATTTTAACCACTCTTTAAAAATTCTTTAAAAACCATAACCAGGAGAAGATGAAAAGAAAAAAATTTCCTGTAAACAATACAATGTAGAAATACAGTAATAAAATAATTTCGTATTTGCTATTGTAGGTAAAGGATATTATTATTTTTGCGAGTTACAAATGGTAACCATAAATAAGAAAATATAATGAATGAAATTGAAAATAAATATCGTTTGAACAAGGTATTTTTCATAAGTTTTTAATCATGAGATTTCAAACGTGGAGATACATCAACGTAGAATTTTCGAAATTGTTGGGGAGGAGGGGGCATATTATGTACATTTATACATTGCAATATATGTAAAATTTTAATTTATTTCAAATTATTGGGGGGGAGGGGGCTCAAATCCCACGGGCCCATATAACTCTATGCCTATGTGGAGTCATATGCACTAGCGTTGGAAATGCAGTAACGCTGAAAATTGGTGATCCACTACTTCTTATTGCGTAACCTTTACTTAAGCATTATTATATGGATTTAATGCAGAAAGGCATAAGCGGAAACAGGCAATTGCGCTTGTAAATAAAGGTATTCAAATCTGGCATGTTCCCATTTCGCAAAGCAAATTAGACTTCTTTCGAAAGAGCAATATACGAGAATTAGATGTTGCTCGAGACAAACGGTTTTGCAGAGTTTTTAAAGTCCGTTTTTGACGAAATAATTCGAACGATTCAAGATATATAATTATCTTGAACTATTGTCATCAAAGACTAACGTAACGTGATAATTTTCCGTAAACTGATGTCTACTACGAAACATAATGTCCGTGAAGTTTCGTTGGTGTAAATTTCCCTTAAGAACTCCTACAGTTTAATAATTCATTCTTAAAAGCAAGGGATAATGCAACTGATGAGAATGAGCTGACAATACGTAATCTCTGATATCTTTCACTCTGTTCTTTGAATAATTACTCAAAGTGTACCAAAGGCCCAGTCATTTTCAAAATAAAAAGCAATAGGCGCTGAATAAAATTGGATGGCATCTTTTTTTTAAAAAAAAAAAATTTAAAGGGAAAAGAACAAAAAACAGAAATAATATCTTCTGGCTTATATATCGTTCGATTTCTGTGTAGTGAAATACAGGGTGCAATACATGCGTTCGGAGTAGGAGTCGGACTTTAATTTCGGTTATTTATTTGGCGGAATTAAAGGTGCAGGGGGCGATGCGCGAAGAAAAACGGCTCTTTCTTCGGGGGGGCGAGGATACGGGTACGAAGGGGGGCGAGGTGTATCAAATGGTGTGGAAAGGCTTCCCCGGCGTTTTGAGAACAGGTCTCCCTCGGTGTTACGGCGCTTTTAGGTGCTAAAGTCGGCCCATACCCAAGAATTTATTGAGAGAAAGTAGCGCTGAAACTGGCAGGTCAGGTTTTTACGGAAACGTGCAAGTTGACGCAGATTCTTTGCTTCCGTTTCTTCAGTCTTTTCTTTTTAAGTTTCTCGCAATCCATTCAACCGAACCTAAAAAATAAAATGACGTGTTCACTGTCTTTTTATTTTTATGGACAGAACGCGTTGAGCGTAAAATTCAGCTCAGAAGGTGGTCTCCACACAACCGATTATGCTTCTTGCTGTGACGGTCTAGCTATTATTAGCAAAAATGTTATGACAAATTTCCAACTCTTAATTTTAATTCAAAATATATATTATAAACAGGAACGGTAGCAATATTTCGTATCAAAACAATTAAAAATTTCATAATAATGTTTTTACTATTATCTATATATATATACAGGGTCGGCAGGACATCATCGTTATAGACATCATTTAATATAACCCTTTATCAAAACGTAGTTTCGTATATACGTTAATGGTTAATATGCATAATTTATAAATCGAGTATATTCAGCAAAGTACCCATTTTCAAAGTTTAAAGATACTAATGTTTAGTGAATAAGATATTTAAAATAATTGCTTAATAATCAAAGAAAATTAATTACGACATGCATAGTAGATAGAAATGTACATGAATATGGCGTACATTTTATATTCACATTGATTGATGTAATATGTAGCAAGTAATAGACGTCTGTTTAAGAAACTTCAGTTTTATGTCTCTAAGATTATGTTTACTGATGCTAAAAGCATTGAAAGCACTTTCATTTGGGTCATGGCTCTAAAACAAATCCGTTAGTGTGTCAACCATGTTTTGGGAACATTAGGGTAAGAAGCTTCATTTTCAGTGCGTAAACAAATTTATAAAATTACAAATTTATTTCACTTTATAAGTACCTGATAGTGAAATATTCTTATTTGTAAACCAGACAGAAATCCTAAAACCTTTGAACACAAGGGTAAAAACGAAATTTGAGATGACTTTGGTTATTCATATTCGTGATATTCCATAAATATTAAACATTAAATCAAACTAAACGAAATAATTTGCTCTTTATGATTGTGAATTCGTTATAACGTGTTCGTTATAAACAATACTTACTGCATCTCTCTCTATATATATATATTAATGGCGTAGCGTAAACTCAAAAGTGGGCCATCCCCAATCGTTTTGCGCGAAAATAAATCTGTACTTTATTTAATTAATTATTATAAGTGTTATGTAATTATTATAAGTGTTTTCAGTGCTGAACGCAGTACCTAATATCTATTCGTGCTTCCTTAGCGTACAAAGAAGTGAGAATATCAGGCTATAATATTCGGTACTTTCCAAGAAAAGGGGGATTTATTGATATATTTGTTTATTTTGCTTAAAACTATCTTTACTTCCTTTACGTTCACTTTGCATCAAGCATAGGCGAGTTAAAGCCCAGGAGGCGGTAATTTGAAATAAATTGCAATTTTATGTATATTGTAATGTACAAATGTTCATAACATGTTCTTACCCCCCACCCCATAATTTTGAAAACTAGGTTGATGGAACTAAGTAACTAAATGACGCTTACTATACCAGAATATATCTATATCCCAACTTCCTTTCATTCTAAATGCTTTCAATATCACATATTGAAAAATTACTTTGTACCAAACCTTGCTTTATTACAGCAACGTCCAGTTTCTTGCGGAGATACATATAGAAACTCTCACGAAAAACAAATCATTATTTTTTTCCGCTAGGTTTATATATTTTATAATTAAATTCAAATAATTTTTATAAGGTTTTCTTAAATGAAATGGCGCAGAATGGAGAAATCAGCCAAAATTACTCCAAATTAATTAAACACGAGTAAACGTAATTATTTTTTAATTAAAATTAAAAAACGTCACGAGTCCAGCTAACCCCAGATATTAAGTAACTATTTATACTACGAATAAATGGTCCTCCTAAAACTGGTCTTTTACTAAAATATTAATGTTTTAAAAATATGCAATATAGACACCAATTAACTCAGAGTTTATTATTTATTCAAATTAGTATAATTTAGTTTGGATAATGAATTTTTATATTGTATTTGGAAAGCTTCTTCGTCATTTCTTATACATCATTCAAATGAACAAAAAATATAAAATTTGAAAATATCACGGGCTGGATAAAGTCCTTCTGCGGGACATGTCCAGTTCGCAGGTTATGCAATTAAACCTCTCATTAGTGGACATCTGGCGAAAAGAAAAATTTGTCCGTATAAAAAAGGTGACAGTAAAAGAGGGGTAGCATCAATGGCGGATTTACAAAATTGCCGCCCTTAGGCACAGCGTGTACTGCCGCCATCCTCCCTCCTTTACTAAGAAAAGAATATTTGTTTAAAAAAAAAAACGCGTATCACACTCTTAACATTTGATATGTAAAGGAGACTTTTCATGTAATTATTCAAACAAATAAGATACAACTCAAAATTATTACCGTAGTCTCCCAGCTTCGTGGACCGAGACAATGTTGAGTCCACAGATAATTTTGAACTCCTGAACCCTCTGATATTTTTGAGTATATTTCACGTATTTGGGCAAAATACACGCACGTATACTTGCATGAATTTTTTCGTTATGAGTTCAAATTTTTCATTATTCATTCGTTCATTATTTAGTTTACATAAAAAGTGCGTTAAGCCTGGATTTATAAATGGGTACGCTGGGCAAATGTCCAGGGCTCAAAATATTTAGAGCCCTTCATCTTTCGATTCTGTAGTACAATAATTTCTGCCACCTACGTATATATTATAGCTCAAACTAGAGCTTTATTCGTTTTTGGAGAAAAAGAGAC
Source organism: Dysdera silvatica (assembly GCA_006491805.2). Lineage (NCBI taxonomy): Eukaryota > Metazoa > Arthropoda > Arachnida > Araneae > Dysderidae > Dysdera > Dysdera silvatica. The sequence goes on from QLNU02015360.1 coordinate 289,255,960, forward strand.
GCTTTCCCCATCCTGGATTCGAACCAGGGTCCCTCCGTTTAGCCCGGAGTGTCTTGGACCGCTAGACGAATGAGGACAGGAAACAACGCTCTCTTTCTCCGTATGTAAAGGTGTTAAGGTATTATTACCCTCCGCAGGGATAACACAATTGCCAAATATGGTCAACACAAGAAAGCCTCCGGGGCGAGATTTTTGTGAGTTTTCGTGGGGGAATTTATTATACTATAATTTTTGCCACCCACGTTTTAATTACAGCTCAAACTAGAGCTTATGTAATTTTGGAGAAAAAGAGACGCTTTCCCCATCCTGGATTCGAACCAGGGTCCCTCCGTTTAGCCCGGAGTGTCTTGGACCGCTAGACGAATGAGGACAGGAAACAATTCGATCCTGTAGTTTGTATTTGCAGGCAAATTAAAGTAGTCGCTTGTATGTCATAGCTATTGAGGAAAAAGGGCAATAATTAATGGAAACGTTATTTTTTGGACAATTTCATGTTTGAACACTTTGATGCCACCCTTAGGCCTGCGCCTTTTGTGCCTACATGAAAATCTGCCTCTGGGTAGTATTATTGTAAAGGAATTTCTTGCCGCTGAATTTTTATTTGACCGCAAAAACGGCGATGCCGTATCTGAGGGGTGTCGATTAAGAGGGGTTTTACACTTATTTTATGGATCCCTGCTCCCCTCTCCTCCCTGTATACCAGCGGGACTCCGTCTCCTGTATAGTGCACTGCTTAGCAGCATTTCACTTTATAACATAGACTAATTAATTGATATTAATTTTTCAATTTTTAAAATACAAAACTTATTTAATGGATTTGCTTGGTGTTCAGGTTTAATGAACTAATATGTTCAATCTGAGTATAGATATGTTCAATCAATCTAATATGTAATCTAATATCAACTGTAATTATATATTAATAATGTAATTATATCTAATTTCAAAAGTATCTTCTGTAAGGAGCTTGATTTGCTAGAGGGAGATCAAGCTACGATAGGTCGAAGGTTTTCCTAGTAGTTTTTTACAACTTACATTATGAAATGCTTTCCAAACATAAAGATGATTTTTAAAATTTTTAATACAATTCATCGACGTGCAAACGGAACTAGAGTTTTACTGGAATTTTTTTTATCGAGGACTAAATCTGGAAAAATATTTAATTCTTTGAGACAAGGTTGCTAGATATTGATCCACAAACACTAACTTTCTCATACACTAACAGCTGGGGTACGTATACACATTACCAGTTCTTATTTAGTTTAAGTACTTTTGATGAAAACTTATTTCCAGCCACCACCGAAATTAAAATTAGTTTAGTACAATTCCCCCATTAAAGCTACATCGTGAACAAAATGTAGTATTATTATTATGTTATTCTATTTCACTGTTATATCTCATTTTTCCTTGAAAATAATGCAAGTTAAATTTACATTATTACACAAGACCATGATTTGTAGGAAAAATAATTTTCTTCCACCTTGGCTTATAAAAATTACGAATTTAAAATTAAGCCAACATTTATCTTTTAATGATCTTAATAGTTTCAAATTCAATCACCATTTCTCAAAAAATATTTGTAGTTTCATTTTATTACCCTCGTTCACCGTTTCACCTATGCCTACTCAGTCATATTCTTTTAAAGAAAAAAAAAAACGTTAACGTACGCTTTTTACTCATTGACGATTATTTATATATGGTGAAATAGACGAATCGATTCATATTAGGTTGAAAGTTACGTAAACCCGACCTTCCCTTTCTCAGCATCAGCTACTTCAGCAATGGCTGCTGTTGGTATATTTCAAAAATTTCGGAGATCGGCGGCTAAAAATCTTCTATTTCAGACTCTATCCCCATCTTCCTCGAAAGGCGGGGAAGAGACTGAAGAGCTACCCCAACCCCACTGTTTCCTGCCCGAGAAAAGGTGAAAGATTATCCTCAGCTGGTGCATTGTGCGCAGGGGCTTTGATACTAGGGCCGTACATGCTGCAAGACTGCGCATTTTCTGCGACCATAAAACTCCTGGCATAGCTCCCGGAAGGGTCTGGAACGGCCCGATTTCCAAAAAAACTCTACGAGAACGTGCGTTCCGATTCCCATATTTCTTTTTCTTCTTCTTCGACTTCCCTTCTTTTTCCTCCCTCCGGAGAACGGGAAAAAAGATTCTCAAAAGAAGGTGTTTCTTTCTTTTTTTTTTCCTCTCCTTTTTCTTTCGATCCTGTTTTTCTTTTCTCTTCTTGCTCCTTTTTTCTTCAGAGATCCAGAATCGATATTTCTTGGTAGGTGTAATGGACCACCAGAATTGGCGGTTTTCATTTGGAAAAGCTTTTTTTTTTTTCTTCGGAGATTTTCTTTCTTTCTACAAGCTTGGCCACACGATTGCGCCAATGTAAACTGATAACTCGACGCAATCGGCGAGACTGGAAAATATAATATATATATATATATATATAATAAGAATTAAAATATATCCATTGCGGGGAGAGAATCAAATTAGTCTAGAATTTAATTTGACAAAAATTCTTCGTGTATATACCGACTAATTCGTTTGGTTGTTTTATGCTGTAATCACAGTTTTGGGTCAGTCAGTCTCAAAACATGGTACAAATCACCATTATTATGAGTCCAGTATTTAATTTTTTACAGTATTCATACAGCATAAAACTTTGCAGCATGATATTAGCTGGCTTTCTGCCAAATCAACTATAAAACGGAATAAATAATAATAAACAGCTTGTTGCAGTTAAAATTGCAACTTATATAGTATTGTATTTATAATTATTTACTAGTTGCTGCGCGGTGTATTGCGAAAGCATTTGGAAAACGGGAGGTTTATTTATTTATTTATTTATTTATTTTGAAATAGCATTTTTATTACTTTGTTTCCGTGACATATGGATATATTACATATAGTACCGTTTTTGTCTGACGAGTACAATGTGTCGAACCCTGTATATATAGTAGAGTGAAAACCGCATATAACGACGGGATTTTTGCAAGAAGTTTGGTTTCCTATTCTATTCTTAACTAAATATATCGGTTAACATCGTATATAACGACGAAACCTGCTATAACGACGGCGATTTTGTCCCAAGTAGGGAAATCTGTATTGGATATAACGACACGACTTGACAATCATTCATTGGAACAACGTGAGTTCGAAACAAAGTTGGGATCACACTGTTCGGTTCAAATAAAAGAAGAAGTCGAATGCATTGTTCGATCAAGTGACCTGAATTTCGTTTTTTTTCAAATCGCTAATGCTAAATGCATAGCAAAGAGGGTGTGTATATCCAGTAGCGTAGCTAAGTGGGGGGCGGTCACCCCTGGGACTACAATTCGTGGGGCGACAATTAGCCTTTAAAAAACAAAATTTGTTTTGTTACCATATTGGGGGGCAGTCACTCTTACAGGGCAGAAAAATATCTAGCTACGCCACTGTGTGTATCCTTTGCAATGCACGCGCGAGAGCTATTGCTTCCACGGATTATCAATTACAACCCATATGTTATATACCCATATGATCATTTTCTTTCACACAGCAACCAAAACAACGTGAAGTTGTAGCGCCAGATTGCTCCTGTTGCAACAGTTAATAAACACATAAAACAAAACACATGCCAAATCATTCGTTCATTGTATTTGCATGATGAGATGCCAACATATGTTGTTGAGGTTTCTTTAAACTTTATTGAAAACAGTTTAGAAAACCGATTTTTAAAAAAGTAAGATAGAAAGCAAACAAAAATTACCGATTGTTTCGGAAGTCATTAACATTATGAAGATAATATTATACTTATTGCTTTGAAAGAAAGTTTACGTAATGTTTTATTGGTCATTTGTTTTTTATAATATATATAATTGTATTTGCTGCAGTTTTTTGTTTAATAAAATTCATTATATATTTGGTGTGGCTATCAATATATTTTAATATATGCAGTAATTAAATGTATTATAATTAAGTA
>QLNU02015360.1:289260021-289294635 GCA_006491805.2 Dysdera silvatica
GACACTTGCCCCTCTAACCTTTCTCACCTCTCGAATAATTCACCATTCTCTATTTCTGAGGGAACTTTTATGATTTGCCCAATGTTGAAGTTTGTAATAAAACAAATGTCCCCTCCTATCTACACTGTGATTGGACTATTAGGATACAGTGCAACCTCTTAACCGTGACGTAATGTTTTAACACCACCTATGTTTTAATTGTGCGAGCAAAAATATATCCTCTATAAATCCCAGATGTGTACATTGCCACCTTTGTATAATAACATTTCTGCTGGTGCCAAAAGCAATAAACAAAGTCTGGAATTTCTTCCAGGTCTGCCCATGCTACAATGTTTTTGGAGAAACACACAAAGTTTAAATAATTAATCGTGTATGATATTCCCACGAGATGGATAAAAACAATTATGTAATATGTATTAAACAAATTCACATATCGTGAAATGCTGTCACAATATCTTTAAGAAATGAAATGTTATTGCTAATTATTCTTAATTTCAACTTCCATACGAGACAACCATCCATATTAAATTATGTATTAATATATTCATATTAATGCACCAACTAATGAGCCTTCCAGTGATAACGTGTTTGCCTAACACACTCAAGCATCCCAAGTTCCACCCCAATGGTGTAAAATAAAAAGGCTTACCAATTAACCCCACACTGTAGTCTTCAATTCCCCTAGGCTGCTAAGCAAGAGGTTCAAGATTTTTAGAAAACCGTATAAACCTGCCGCAGCATGACTCTGGATATCCTTGTCCCATAAAACATTAATGTACAACAACAAACATAATCAAGGTCAAAGACATTTAACTTATTATCTATATTTTTTCTATAATATAAGTTGGCATACCCTTTTAAATAGGTATTTTTAATCGCATGCAAAGTAATCATTATGTTCTAACGGACGTAGCCATCCATATTATCCAGGCTTGGTTCACTTTACCTCAGATAATCAGGGTTCTGTTATATATATATATATACGTTAATCAGCTGCTATGCTTTTAACATTGCACTAGCTCTGTGGTTTCGATTTACAGTTATATTCAAAATTATGTTTTTCTATTAACCAAGGCTGCCTTCAATGATTGTCACATAATTTTTCTTTTTCAGGCAACCTGTGTGGCTGTCCACTTCTCCGACGCAACCATTGACACATTGGTATCAAGTTCGGTGTCTCCTTGAAACGCCAATATTTGTTCAGACTGGTCAGCTTGTTACTGGTAGAGTCGTTCTTAACTCAAATAAAAGGTACTTAAATTGGTCATAAAAATCCACACTCAAGTATTACCCATACCAAATTATTACGAAATGCTGCAGTGGCCTGCAATTCTTTTTCTTTTCCTGGTGGTAGTCTTCGAAGGACCTGTGCACTTCCTTAATGATCACTGCTTACTCGTGACCCAATGAACCATGTAATTTAAAGTCAAGGAGCCAATTTGATTCCTAATGAGTTTGCTTATGTGCAAATACATGCTAATCTATCTTTCGGATTTTAAAATCTATACCTTTAATACAACACATCTGCCATTTTCTAAAAGAATTTTTTATGGATAAACTTAAAAATTCTTTTAAAAAATAATATATATATATCATCATCATCATATTCAACCATTATCTATCCACTGCTGGATGAAGGTCTCTCCAAATGCTTTCCACACAAGTCTATCCTGGGCCATTCGTTTCCACGTCACCCCAACCTCTTTTCTTATTTCATCCACCCATCTAGTTTGAGGACGTTTTCTAGGTCTTCGGTGGTCTCTTGGAATCCAGTTCAGAATTTCTGTTGTCCATCGTTGATCAGTTCTTCTTGCAATATGCCCAGCCCATCGCCATTTCAGCCCTTTTACTTTAACAATGATGTCCTCTACTCTAGTTTGCTCTCTCACCCAAGTGTTTCTTTTTCGATCTCTCCTAGTTATTCCAAGCATGCACCTCTCCATGCTCCTTTGCGTTGTCTGTAACTTTCGTATTGCTCCAACTGTTAGACTCCATGTCTCTGATCCATAAGAGAGGACTGGCAATACACACTGGTTGAAGACCTTTCTTTTTAGACATAAAGGCAATTTCCCCTTCAGGATAAAACTGTTTGGTCCGAATGCACTCCAGCCAAGTTTAACACGTCTGTTGAGTTCTTTCATAATGTTGCCTTCCATTGAAATCAGTTGGCCAAGGTAAATATATGAATCAGCAATTTCTAGCTCAATGTTGTCAACTTGTATTTTTGTTTCCTCTACAAAATTATTGAACATGATTTTAGTTTTTTGTAGGTTCATCTTGAGTCCAACTTCTTCACTTCTAGTTGAGAGCTCTTGTACCATGTCTTGGAGTTCTAATGGGTTCGTTGAAAAAATAACAATGTCATCAGCAAACCGCAGATGATTTAAATATTCACCATTTATTTTTATTCCCTTGTTATTCCAATTTATCAGCTGAAAAATCATCTGTAAAGCTGAAGTAAAAAGTTTTGGAGAAATGGTATCTCCCTGCCTCACCCCTTTGCCAAGTTTGATAGTTTTGGTATCTTTATGTAACCGAAATTTTGCACTTGCATTTTTATACACACGTTTCACCATGTCAATGTACACATCCTCAATGTCTGTTGATCTTAAAGAGTTGATGACTGCTGATGTTTTAATAGAGTCAAAGGCCTTCTCATAGTCAATAAATGCAACACACAATGGAAGTTCATATTCATGTGTTCTTTCAATTAATTCTCTTAATACTTGAATATGGTCCACTGTACTGAATCCACTTCGAAATCCAGCTTGTTCTCTTGGTTGAGCTGCATCTAATTTTTTCTGCAGGCGATGTGTTAGCACTTTTGGCATGTTGCTCAATGTAAGACTTGTTGCCGAAAGTTGTTGTTGTATGAAAATTACTTATCAGGAGATAAATGGAAATACGTTGTTACCCTTGATGAAGCATGGATTTACATAAATGATTGTAACAAAAAAAGTCCATTTACTATCGCAAGCGCGGAGAAAAAAATGTCCAAACTTGGTTCCGAGAATGCAAAGAAAGTTTCAGTAAAGGATTTATGGTTGTCGCAGGTTTCTCTTACAATTGGAAATTAAAAAGTGGAAAAAAAGGTTAAAATCAACTCATGATATTATCAGGAGAATTTTTTGCATCCAATATTTACAGAAGAAATTCCATTTCAAAGAAATGGAATCCCACTGACTTGCAGAGTGTAAAACTGCATCAAGACAAAGCCAGCAGTCATACCTCGAAAACTACCACTGCATTCCTTGAAAAAATGAAAATTGATACTTGTATTGCATATATATAGAGTCTGCCTTTTCAACATATTCCTGAGAAGTCCCCTGTTGTTTCTCCTATGAACTATTGTGCCTTTGGTCCGCTGAAAAGAGCTCTCTCTAAGCGCAAACCCACTACCATTGATGGACTTTGGAAAGTTGTGGAACAGAAATGGCAAGCAGTACCTCTGGAAATTTTTTGCGAAAAGCCCTTCTATCATGGAAAGCATGATGCAGACTTATAGTTCAAAAACAAGGTTATCAGATGGAATATTTAAAAAAATAATCTTTACATTTTAAACATTAAGAAAATGGCTTCGAAATCATTCTAAAAATGTGTGAACACCCTCAGTATACAGTACATACTCAGTATATCAGCTTTTTTTATATAGCTATTTTATCAATCGTAAAATAAAAAAAAATCCAGAAACTTCTTAAGGTCAAGAAATGTATAAAAGTAGTCAAGGAATTGGGTTTCTTATTATCAGTAGACACACCGGTAAGTTTCACTTTTATCTAATGGTTTGGTTTATGAAGGTGTTGAGGCCTCTGGCATATTTTAATATATGGGAGTTGCAAGAATGTCTTATATGATCGCAAGCTCATAGGAATGATCCCTCAATCTTTATATAAATTGGTGTGAGTTCTTGGGAGATAAAACTTTGGAAATGCAATGGTCGGCTTGTAAATATGGGTGTTTTTTCTCCATATGTCAGTTTGCACTCAAGTTAAGCGTAAGGTAGAACTAGGATACTTGCAAACGTATTGGACATCATTTGCAGCAAAACGACCTGGCTGATGCTTTGAAACCAATGCCTTGTTTTTTCTTCACCTGCAGGCAAAGTTATGATGTAGATATTGAATTGACAATCGATGGTAGCAACCTTTGTTCCAGTAATACGCTAGACTTGAAAAACCCATTTTTCCGTTATACGGGGCAGCCGCCACAACCGCCGCCCGGATGCAACGAAGTGTCACCAAGCGAAACATACTGGCAAACACTGGAATCGCAAACTGCAGGTAACTATTTTTCTTGTTTAAGTCAGTTTCACTGGAATTGTCTGTGACTAGTTCTTGTGATGTATTATTATGATTTGGTTCGAGAGTCTACCCTATGAAGGTCATACAAGAACCCAGTTTAGCTTATAATAGAAGCCTCGCAGTGACTTGGTGGTGATGTCTAATGCACTGTTAACTCGGATTTGATTTTAGTGGTACTTTAAAACATATGGTGTTTTTCTGTTCATTGTAGTCGGATGTTTGGTTTTATAGGCAAAAGACGTACAGATTCCTTCGAAAACTATAAGTTGCGGCACAACATAATCTTAGCTGCTTTTGTGTGTATAACGATGACACAAATAAGTGTATAAATTTTCATACCGTTTTTTTTTCAGGAAGTCTTCATTTGCACATATCTCAGCTGATGATGTGAAAAATACTTCGAAGTCCCTTTATGTGTTTTGAAGCAAATTCTTGTGCACTCAAGATTTGCCCTTCAATAGTCCTTTGAAGACTTGCTCTTGTTTCAAAATAATTTGAATTCTATTATAATACTTAAACACAACCTTCCTCAAACAGATGGAATGAGACTAAAGGAATGCAATGTAACATGTCTTGACACGAATTTTCTTGTTAAGACATGTTCACTCATAAAAACTTTGGCATCCAATCCAACTTGTTCTAGTTTTTTCTTGTTAAGATATTAAGCAAACTCAATGTAAATATAGGTAGGGCCTACCAGCATATATATATATATATATATATATTTTTAAGAGTTCATCAAAAAAAAGAAATGAAGTATATAATAATAATAATAATAAATAAAAAGTAATTAAAATGTTTTCTTTTCCTTCTGATATTCGGAAAGTATTTCATAATGCAGTAATAAATAGTGTACAATAGTTTTACATGCTGGGAACACATACATACAATATTTTGATCCGTTGCTGCAGTACATAAAGTTAAATTAACAAGAATTTCAGAAATATGGCCAAGACTTCTTTGTGAGAGGAGATTATTTAAAAAAGCGAACAGGCTTAAAATTTTGCATTTTATTCCAAAATTCCCACCACGATTATGCCAATGCTTGGGTTATGGCTGTCATTTTTTTCTCAAATTATAATTTTTAATTTGAGAACTACTAAAAATACTCTCCTTATTTTTTAAACATAAATAGGACATGGTCAACTTATTCTACCATAAAAATATAATATGTATGTTGATGGTGGTTTGCGAGCTATGGCCTATTAAACTTACTAATGTAAAAATTACTAAAATTGCATTTGTATGCTCAGTGATATTTTTCCATGACCTGTGACACTTAGTAAAAATTTTTTGCCTTCTTTTGAAAGAGTAAACAATTATCTTTAATTTGATACCAAAATAAGCGTAATTGGTTGAAAAATAAAACAGGATTTTTCTAAATGGATACAGAAAGTATGATTGCCTAAATAATGTAAAAATCAAAATTTTAAAAAAATCTCCCAACCCAATGTTGAACTAAAAAATTAAAAAAAAAAAAAAAAAATTTAACGTTTTCTCATAGGTATCTATTCATAAAAAAATGTTTGAAAAAAAATCCGTGACATAAGAGCACACAGCATCTGTTGATGGGCATGAAATGACCCTTTTTTAAACGTTACTAAATTTGTTAAAATCGCTATTCATGTAATTTACATTATATTTAATTAACAGGTAGCTGAATGAATCAGTTCTGGTGGAATTAGTATCGGGGGGGGGGGATGTTTCTGTTAAAGAGTTTGGACTGTTCTGATCATTGTTTCCCCCATTTCGTGTTAGGCGGTTTGACTTTAAATTTTGATAAAATACATTGACATTTTGCTTGTAGAACTTTCAAAGTTCGGCGAAATGTGAAATCCTTCAAAATTCATTTAGGGGTAAGAATAATGAAAATATGTTGAGATGATGAAATTAAAGGCATTTAATGTTTATTATAGTAGACTAGGACTGGTTCAGGGTACTTTACCGCTTGTGTCCCACAGAGCTATTGCCGTCCATCTGAATGCTATTATAGCCATTCATGCATGTGAATTTTTTATTTACACACTTCACATTATCCAAAACCAGCCCCTTATTGATTGAAACGCAGTGAGTTGTATTGTATAAAATAGTGAAAAAATATATTAATAATTTTGCTTCTTTTGTTTTCTTTAGGAAATAGTGCCAATTTAGTTGTAAATGGAATCATTATGAATGGAGATGCAGTTATGGAAACTCATACTGTTCAACAAAATTTGCCGCACAGTCCACTTGGTCAACCTACTACCATCATACCTATAGGTAATTGCCCTTTTGTTTTGATTATGTATTGCTCGTAATGATGGAAAATATACAGAGTTATTTTTAATAGATTTCGGTATTTAGTGTAAGTAGAACTTCAGAGTGGTAACAGAACCGGGAAGTCAGGGAATTTTTCCAATTCTGGAAATGTCAGGGAATTCTCATGGAATTTTTTTCAAAAGTTCACGAAAAGCAGGGAAAAAGAAATTTTTCGATCACTAAAATGGCAACAAATGTTAGAGATGGACAAACTGGTTTATCAACGTGAACTGCACTTTTGAATGGTTCATCTGTTCTTGAATCATAATTCTTCTACATACAAGAGCCATAGCCAGGTGGAGCTTGGTCCCCCCCCCCTCCTGGAAAATTGGTCTAGGCTTTATTTCTTCTGAAAACCAGTTATTGTAAAACCGAAGAATTGAAAAAATTGCGATATCAAAAATTGAATTAATTTTGTTTTAAATTTTTCATTTTATTCATGAACTAAATCGTTCTTTGACGCTAAAAGAATGTTCAAAATAGATTTTCACTATAGGTGTTTTGTACATATTTTTTTTTTTTACAAGTCTGCCTTCACTTGGTATATAGTAAAGAGAAATGGATAATAGTTCATTTTCATATAAAGTGTGTGGTCTGAAGCTACAGGAATTGTTACCATTAAAATATTCCCTAACCAAAGCAGTTTCTTGTTTCAATCCTTCCGTTGCTATTCATGAAAGCAAGCATCTTTGCAAAGAGACTGGGGAAACCTTTCCTTATTCTGATTGAGAAAAAATGTATTACTTCTTTAGGTGCAGAGAATGCCAAACAACGGACATCTGCTGTAGAATGAATGTCATTCAAAAATGTAAAATTACCAAGAATATGGAGCTGAGAAAGAGAGGAGAGACAAATTCTGGTCTGAGGTTTTTAGTTTTGAAGGTCATTTGAAAGAGGCGCAAAAAATATTAAAACTGGTCATGGTTTTATCTCATGGAAATGCTAATGTTGACAGGGGATTTTCTATTACTAGTGACTACTTATGGGAAAATATAAAAGAAGAATTGGTGGTTGCTTGAAGACGAGTGTATGATCATGTTATAGTGAAAGGTGGGCTATCTCAGCTTGGAATTACTCACCAAATGATCCAGCATGTTCGAAATACTAGAGCCAAGTATTTAGAAGCCCAAGAAATTCTGCAGAAGAAAGACAAGGAGCGAGAGAGAGAGACCTCGTTAAAAAGGAAGCAGGGTGCCGCCATTCAGCTGAAAGCACTTGCGTCTAAAAAGGCAAAAATCTTGAAGGAAGCAGAAAAGGAAAGTCTCTTAATGGAAGAAGAAAAGGTCTTCAAGTTCTTCAGAAAAAATAATTTTTGGTGCTTTTCATCTAAATTTTGATAGACATAAAAAATTCATAGCACACGTAACCGAACGAAGTACAATTGATCATCGCCACACGTGTGTGGTTCAGTGTAAATGCTGCTGTAGCATAACCTGCTGCTGGAGACCCTGCAAAAACCATAGTAAACTGTAGAGTGACGCAACCATATATTTTTAAATACAGTGTACATTACCGATATTATCATGTATTACAGATATTATTAGATATTATAGATATTACCTTGATTATAGATACTATCCCCGCTCTTCCAACATTTTCTCAATCAGTTCCCCTTTTAAAGTATTTTTAACTTCTTCATGCAATATAGTTACTTAGAAAGTGTGTGTTTATTTGGCAATGGAAGTGTTAATAGTATAAATTGAGTTCTGTTTTGAAATAAGAAATGTTCACCTAATGTATCAGAAAACATATCTCGTGGATAAAACTGTAAATGATCTTAGTTGCAAACCAATATATTGGTAATATCGTGAGATGTGTTCGTAAAGGGGTGACATAATTATTGCCACTTTCTGACTGAAGTAGCGGTGATATCCCGAATTGGATTTGCGCTAAAAGAATCAGAATTTTTTCTTAATCTTGGCGATGATAATGTCTAGAATTAAATGCATAAAAAGCGAAATCAATTCCAAGAAGTAGTGACCAAACCAATATCCTAAATTAGAGTCAGTGGAAAGGGAAATGAGATTTTTGGCTGGATTGGCGATAACTTTCCACCTTCGCTTGATCTTCTCAATGGCAACCTCCAATTAAGGGAATTTCCGAAACCTCGTTTCTGAGGGTCAATAGAAACTCTTAGCTTCTTCAAATAATTAAGCCGGGCTCACTTTAAATTCGTTTAAATTCAGCACCGACCGCTCCCGGACGGACATAAGGGAGAAAAGGAGAGCTACTTCTAAATTAACTTTCGGGAAAACGGGATAGGAAGTTTTAGAAGAGGAGGGCAGGAAGTTCGGGGTGGGTTTATAGCCAACTTCGGGGCTGTTGACATTGGGCCTTTGCCTGTGCTGCTGAAATTGCCAAAGCAATATCCGAGGTGGCCTGAATTTCCTCCTTATGGCTCCTCGATTTTTTTCTTTTTCTTTCTTTTTTTTTACTTCCGATTTCTCTTCTTCTTCCTTTCTCCCTCTCCTTTGGGAAGGTATCAAAAGTCGGGATTTTTAATCTCTAGCCCTATTCCAATTCCTGGACCTTCCCATGACGCGGACGTTAATTAAACAAATTCCCCTTAACTATCCGGTACAAATACTTTGGAGACACATTCGAAGAAAGGCACTAGTTCGGGCTAGTTGTCAATATCATATAATCGTGAAACACCATACTTAATGGGAGGAAATCCAGCAATATAATAATAGGTAAATATTAAAAAAAAAATTGTACAATTATAAACTCATTAATAAAATGTAGGTGATTTTGATTTGAATAGTTTGGACAAAAAACAGGTCTCAACAAGGCATTTTAATAATTTGAACCGCGTCCTTTCATCACGGTTCTTATGGTAGTTATAGTTTTAAATTGCTTCATTAAATTACTTATAAATGTGATAAAATCACCCCTTCCCACAACACTAAAACGTATGTTATTTTACCATAAATTGTTAGAATCCGCTTAACAATAATTTTTAATATTTCCCACAGAAAATTGATATGAATATGTAAAAATATGCTCCATGTAAAGCTAATCAATGTATTTGATTTCACACTCTCGATATATCAAGAGTAGCTGCAGTCAAATATTACATAACATGATGTCAATTTCCGAATTATTGAGAATGGTTAGCGATATCTGAAACTTCCCATCAATATCAAGAATTTTTGATCATCCAATCTGTGTTATAAATTGGTATTTTGTTATTCCCCACAAGACCACGAGACAAGCTATATCAAGGTCTTAAATAATGCCCTTAAAAACGCAATATTGATATTAGTGATTTATTATCCTTCTAGTATAATGAACTAGTGAACCTAGTGTAATGAACCAAATTCTCCAGTATGTTTTAAGAATTTGGAAATCGACGAATTTTTAGTCAATAAAAGAATAAGATTGATTTTTTTATCTCAGTGACTTGTCAGTTTAGAAGAAGCAATTAAAATTAAAACAAATCCGTTACTCCAAACGGGAACAATTTATAACAACTCCAATAAATGTTGCTTCCTAATTGCGCAAGAAAATTACATTTAAGCGGTGTTATTTCGCAAACTGAGGTTATATGTTTGGAAATTACTTTAACCACATGAAAACAAAAAAAAAAAAAAGATAATATTTAATGGGGGCTCAAATGATTAGGATATAACGGTTGTGTGACTCAATAATAATTGACGCTAAGTTTTAGGTTCAATTCTTGAAGTGGGGGCGAGGGGGGCTAAGCATGGTTAAAAATCGTGAAAGTCATAAATACCATCTTAGATGACCCAGACAGTCTCAAGGCACAAATAAACAAACAGAACGCAATTAGGAATGTACAAGAACTTCTAATGAAATGTAAAAGAACTACTAATGAAATGTGAAAGAACTACTAATGAAATGTACCAGAACTTATAATGAGATGTGCAAGAACCTCTAATGAAATGTACAAGAAACTTTAATGAAATGTAAATACTATCATGTTGTTTCGAGAACAACCCAGTGTTTAATTCCCTTTCACGAACACCAGAATATTATCTTTATTAAGATAATTCCGTTGCAGAAAACTTCAAAGTTCAGAAAATTAATATTAAAAAAATTTAGATATATGCCTCTTTACATATTAAATTTAACCTTCCAGCAGGCGCAACTGATCTAATAGGCACAGCAATCACATTTTTTCGCCTACTTCCGTTCCTAAAAAGCAGAATCCTTTGTATTATTGACCTCAACGTAGCGTTCTCAAAATTATTGGGGGGAGGGGGAAGCATATTTTATGTACATTTATGCATTATAGTATATGCAAAATCTCAATTTATTTCAGATTATTGGGGGAGCTTGGGCCCATATGACTCTACGACTATGATTATTGGGTAGCTATCTCTTTTCTAATGACGTTTGAATATGTAAATATCGGTTTGTTTCAAACCTTCTTCAGTAAATGTAATAACAAAAGTGATATGCCAGGCATATTGCGCCCGATTTCGTAACTTTCTGAAAGATTCATGAAAATATGAATGCAAGTATGCAATTTGTATGTCACATCCAAATTTTGTTTGCAATACATTGAACTAACCCCACTTCCCAAGTAAAGAATTATATTCGCGGATAGTTTGTATTGTAAATTACTTATTTTGTAATTCTCTTGTATTATTTGCATCATTTTGGTGCTTGGAAAACGAAAAACTTCCATGTTTATTGCTTTTGTAAATAGTTTTCTAAATTGATCATTGATTTCTATAAATTTTGCATTTTAATTTAATAAACACCTCAAAATTATTATACTAGATAAAAGGATTATTTGAAAAAACGAGAAAATATTTTATAGTCACAGCTTTTTATATGGAAAGTGCCTGCTGAGCTCATTGGCTCACAAATACTCGTTGGCGCCCGCCCGACAGAAGGTTAATGAAACAAAAATGATTAACCTACATAACCCACCATCTGTTGTTATCATCGCCGTTTTCGAACCCAATGCGCTGCGCGTTCGACTACCAATACGCTTTATTGCACATAAATATATTGGTTTATGGGAATGAGTAGAAAATGGGGGGCCCCCTCAAGCCCCTCCCTTTGAATAATAAGACACATTTTTTGGTTTTAACGCCTAATTACATTATCTTTTTTGAGTGTATTTGACCTCCACTATGATTTTAGAATTAATACACCCCTGATTCAGAGGCCTTTCTAAGCTAACAGTTACATCTTAGATAAACTACAGCGCAGTATTGGGACGTGAAACCTAAAAATATACATTATAGAAAGTGAAAAGCCAGTGATATACAAAAAGATTGAAGTGAATATTATAGACATGATGTAAGTTATTATTCTAATTTTCATGGAAACGAATTAATTCAGTGACATTAATTTTATATAAACTTTTTAGATAAACTTCTAATTTAAACGACAATTGGCCTTTAAATTCAATGCATATTATAATTAGGTCTCTATTCATCTTTTACAACTTTTTATATGTGAGGAATGTTCAACGCAAAATATTTCGAACATGTATAAAAAATATGTATGCCTCTTGTTTGAGATTATATTAAATTAGTATGGTCAAAAGGCTTCAGCTACATTTACCGTGTTGACATTTTTAATTTTCCTGATGTTTCAACTTGATCGTTTCAGTGTTCTTCAAGAGCAAAAAGTAATTGTTATTACATGTATAAGAATACATTCAGTTATTTCTAATTCATTTTTCACAAGCTTTATCTATCTTTGATAAAATTTGAATCACTTTTGAAAAAAACAAACAAAAAAAACTTGAAAAATGTATGTCTGGTGCATGTTATAAAAGATGTAAAGGTTATTTAAATGCAATTACTGTGCGACTACCATATATAATATTTAAGGTGAAACAGTATTCTATACACATTCATTATTATCACGATTTGCCTCATACAAAGCGAACTAACATAAACATGCACACATAATATATGCTTTATTATATGTATTACATGCACATTTTCCAAGGTATCATCTATAACATACATTGAGGAATGATAATTCAACTTCATTTAATTTGTATCAAATAAATAATGAACGAATGCGTATTAGATTATTTAATCTTATTAATGCTTCTGGATGAAAACTTCTAATTGTGAATTTAATTAAATGTTGAAATAAACCATTCATCATAACTCCAGTTGCGTTTGATGATAAATAATTTTACATATAATTATTCCGAAATAATATTGGCTAATAGGACAAATCTCTGTAATTGAAAACTGTATTAAAAGAGTATCAAAATTGTTGAAAATTCTAGTTGTTAGTTTGCTAATATTACAGCTTTTCGCAATTTATTTTACAATTGTTGGAACTCCCGCTACGTTTCCTTACCTCCCTAAATGTTAAAAATGCCTTACAGTAAATCATTCATACATTGTTGTGCGTGTCACGATTCTAACAGAAACATTGTAACTTCAGTTCGCAGCGTGACACATTCTTTTATTTGTTGGCCAATGAGAGAGCGACTAAGAATCGTTTTTCGGCCAATAGGATCGGAGGACGTGACGTCACCGAGGGATTTTATTCTGTATTCAACTGGCGTATGTTTTGAATAGCTAACAAATACAATCGAATCCAAAAGTTAATATGATATATATGTTAGGCATATTCAGCATAGAATTTAACTACTTATTGCCATATAAATTATAGTCTAATATAGAAAATGATTATAAGGTCTCAATTTCTGGATACATACATTTCTAATTCGTCATTACAGTTGTGTTTTTTTTTTTTAGGTGACATTTTGTAACGCACTTATCTTGTCAATTTCACAGTTAATTTGAAAACCAACCATTACACTAGGGGATCGTTTTATGCTATTTAATGCATGATACTTGGTATTGTTTATTTATGTTCAGATTTGCGTGCGTATTCAAAAACCTAAATTTATTCAACAAAAGTATATCGTATATAAATAATATAGAATATTTTTTATTTAATATAAAATACAATTTAAGAAAATCCGCTCTATATGCGAAATCAAAACGTTTAAAACTCTTTTAACTTTTAAATTGTTAGCTGACATAAATACGTCATTTCGTATAATTCGAATTGATCGATAAATTCGTTATGACAATGCGCTAAAGGAAAACCATAGTAAAATTATATAGTTTAATTAATGCATGTTTTAAATTATCCCAAATTGTAAAATTAAATAATTGATAGCTTTACAATTATACATATTTGATGCTTAACATTTCTTTTAGTCTCTTTTCTGTTTAAACAATTGAATATATATGCACACCATGCTTGTTGGTTCCTTAGTTCGATAATTTATTCTATATTTGAATTTTAAAAATGCAATATTTATTTATGATTCGTAATATTTTTAACGTTTTTAAATTTTGAAATATATTTTGGTAACTACAATATTACAATGCTTAATATTCTGATAGTGCAACATGTATACTTTATACATTATATTAAAATATTAAAGAACGTAGAGTTTATTTTTTACACACTATTCTATTATAAGACTATTTTAAAACGTTGTACTTTTTTTTGGTAAACTCTTCGCATTTAAATCTTCCAATAGAAATATACTCAAACGTGTTTATTTTAAATGAAATTGATTTAATTGTAATTAAACCTTAGTGGATAACTCAAATTCAATGAAATTGATTGCTTAGACTGAAAATGATAAGACATGATATGGTTGATTGAGTACTTATATATATATATATATATATATATATATTCCATGCTCGGTGACTAGATTGAGCGATTCATAAATGCTCGTAAGAAGTTGATTCGAAAAATTTATTCGTAAAAGCTAATGCTTGAATGAAATGAAATTTATTTACTAAGTTTCAATTTGCAATATAAATCTAAATAATTTTCTCTACCATAAGTAGGTTTATATTATGAAATCAACAGACAGGCCTACTTGTTTTCAGAGGGAGAGCAGTACAACGTGTTAATTGAGTTTCTCAAACGTCCATTTTCTTAAGACGGATGAAAATGGCATTGAAATTGACAGTGGAAAAAGCGTCCAATTTCTTCGTTAAGATAATGATATTTCTCTCAGCGTTTTTAATTTTGGGTGTATATAGCTAAAAACCAGTGGCGGATTTCTAAGTAGGCGCAAGGCACAGGCCTAGGAGCGGCACCGAAGTGCCTAAACATAAAATTTTCCGAACTCAACAATGTTGAAAAAACAACGTTTCTTTTAATTTTTACCCTGTTTCCCCAATAGCGATGACATATAGGCGACTACTTTAACTTGCCTGCAAATGCAAACTGCAGAATCGAAAGACAAAGAGCCCTAAAAATTTTGGGCCCTGGTCATTTGCCCAGCGTACCCATTTATAAACATAGGCTTAACACGCTTTTTATATATACTAATAGTAAACGAATGAATAATGAAAAACTTGAACTGATAACGAAAAAATTCATGCAAGGATGCGTACGTGTATTTTTCCCAAATACGCAAAATATACACAAAATTATCAGAGGCTCCAGGAATCCATACTAAAATTATTGTGGATTCAAAAAGTGTCTCGAATCCACGAAGTTGGCGATTATGGTAGCAATAATTTTGAGTTGTATCTTATTAGTTTGAATAATTATATGAAAAATCTCCTTTACATATCAAATGTTAAGAGTATGATATGCGTTTTTTTTAAACAAATATTCCTTTCTTAGTAAAGGAGGGAGGGGGCGGCAGTACAGGCTGTGCCTAAGGGCGGCAATTTTATAAATCCGCCACTGCTAAAAACGGCATTATATGTGAATTTATCGATTAGATTCAATATACAAAATTTGTGCTGGAGTTAGCTTTTAACGTAGAAAAATATGTGTAAAGCCCCCAAAATGTACGTGGCATGATTATGAAAAGAATTCATCTCCTAAATTATTAACATAATTCCAATACCTTCGAAAAAAGTTCTCTCAGGCTGAAAATTGGCTATTTTCTTAAGTGAAGTTCTCCTCGGTATTCTTTCTTTTTCTTTTTTTTATTTGTTGGGTACGGATTTCGATTGAGTATTCCGTACCGTCTCTATTGTCTCGGTTTTATGGGTGAAACGTGGACGGTACGGACCTGATGGAAAGTCCAATCGCTCCTGGTTGTACCTTCCGGGCCGTTTCGGCCCAACGAAAAGGGCCATTCCTATTGCGTCTATTGTATTCTGTAATCCGGTAAATGCAGCTCCCATTGTAGGAAGTTCCTTCAAAGGTGAGACGTGAGTTAAAAGAAGTACTGGATGATCCATACATGGAAGAACTGAAGCCTTTAGCTAAACAACCGAATGGGTCAACATAAACTTATATTTTTTCTCCGCTAAATTTTAAATTTTGGAGAGTTTAATTCGTAACAATAGGCATGAAACAGTAAATAATATTCGTTTGTTGGCGTTTCATGTCACCAGGACAACACACGACGTGCTAGACCAAAAATCGACAATAATCCGGGCCTCAGAGCCCTACGCAAAAAACCCTCGAACTACGGGTCAGTAGAAAATATGACAAGCGTCTTATGAAATTGGAAATCGATCCGGGATTTTTGAAGGGTATACCAACGCGCTACAACAACCATACCACTTGGTATCAGTGGCGAGCTGATTATATTAAGAATGTACTTTTGATAAAGATATACTTAAGACATACAAGTCCAGCGATATCTTTTTTGTAAATCACAGGCACAGCCGATGAGAGGGGGGCAGCAGGGGCTGCAGTCCGGGGGCCCGGATGAAATCTAGGGGCCCGTGATGGCAAGGACTTACGCTGTGAGGGGCCCGGCCCAGGAAAGGGGTCATGGGGCCGGCTGAAGCAAGCCTGGGGGGGCGGCCGCTTTGGCTTTCGGCGCACCTGATCATAGGCTTTTGTTTTTAATTCGAATGGTTCTGCTGTTGTAACTGCGGCATGCTTGTTTGTGTTTTACGATGCAAAGACAGCTGAAGCCATACTGCGCCAAGACTTACAGTTTTTAGGGAACTCTGAACCTAGCTCGCATAGGGAATAAAATCCCGGAATACGGATCTGTGGAGAAAAGCGGCAGGTGTTGGGTCAAACCCGGGTCATTTACGCCGTAGTCGAATACATTACCAATTCTCCACTCTACAATTTCATTACGGCGTTATGCTCAAAGTTCGATAACAAACAACATACGAAAAATGTGGGGTCTCTTTCTCTCCTCTGTTGCATGTTTAACTATAAATATTTACTATAAACATTCCGAAATTAAGTCACTGATTTTTACCAACTAGAAATATTTACTGCAAAAAATTCTGAAATTATGTCACTGATTTTGGCCAACTATAAATATTTACTGTAAAAATATGAAATGAAGTCATTGATTTTGCCTTTATACGTGAAATAAAAGAATAGCTATACACGTAAACAAGGCTTTTAATTTCGTCATGGTGCTCAAAAGGATAAAGTAATGTATTTGCTTTCGTTAAGCTGGGCTTTAGTTCTGTTAAGCTGGGACATTTATACATGTAGATAGATTATTCCGGGGTGGGGGGGGGGTGTTACATTTAACTATCTGTTACATCTCAGAAGATCTGAAATTGACAACTTACTTTATCATAAATATTACGAAGGACATTAGTAGGATTAGGAATGTTGTTAGTGAATTATATCGCAGAATCACGTTATTTTGCAACTAACATGAAGTTGCAAATAACATGAATGTTAGTGAAATAGGCAACATGACATATTAATTATAAGTTGTGCGATAATTAAAGCTTCGGCTACTTCTCAGCAAACCTACATTCTAACAAAATCCATATACCATATTAAAACTCTCTCTCTCTATCTCTTTTTTCTTTTTTTTTTAATAATAATACACCTTTACCATTTCCTCTCCGCAATCTATATAAGTTATAAATATGGTCTGACGCGTCATAATCTTTGTTATCCTTGCGCCATAAAAATTCAATTTACCTATGAATATGATTGTTAGCGAATTGGGAGGGGACCGCTTAGATCTTCAACAAGCACCGTTTATACTAAATAAAACTACACTTTATAGAATGCCCTTTCCCACTACCTAAAAAATCCTGAATCAGCCACTGAACGCTCTGCGTCAAAAATTATAAATATTGTATTGTTTAGTCTCATACTCTATCGTAATTTATTAGCTTAAAGCGCACTCTCTCTCTCTCTCTTTTTCAATTATTTACTAGCCTTCTACTTTCTCGTTTTATTTCGCCTTAACATACAGAAAACGTATTAGCATGCAGATAAGAATATTAGATCAAACCATGTTCATAAATCTAAATGCTCTTAACAGTGCAAATGAAAATCTCAATTATTACAACGCTATCACCCATGTTATTCATTAGACGAGTCTTGGAGTTTTATCTCACGTTTTATGGACTTCCCAGCCTGGCCTAGCCGATCTGTCCAACATATCGTAGAACTGCTACAAAGTAACTTATAGAAGTTCTTTTCTCTTATCTGAAACGATAGCGGACGCGGTTAAAACCACTTGCGTCTATTCACGGGTACAAATATCAGTATTTTCAGTATATCAGCATTATGCAGATATTTTAACGCAAGGTGGAACGTTGGAACCAGGAGTATAAAAACGTGCGTTACATACGTAAATCGTGAAGTACGTACAGTGTCGATGCTTCCCTCCAGATGGCGCTGCCTGAGCTACATGCTCTGATTTTGCCCATGCCGAGCTGCCAATCGGCGACTTAAGCGTTATGATGCTTCGCGAATTGGTCGTTTAGGCCGTTTTAGCGATAAAATAGAGCTAGACTTTTTACAGGTGCCTAGATGTTGATGGGAATGCGTTAGAGGGTGACAAACGTTCTTCAATAATAAATGAGCGTGATATATTTAATAATATTAATATCACCCGCACTTCACATGAAGCACTTAGTTAAATTTGATTTAATCATCTTGGGCAGGGTAGTGATAAAGGTTTTTGAACCTTATGTTAGTTAATTATTTAATTTGAATATAATTAATCGAAATCTTAAGTCGAACAGTTTGCACCACTTATCCCGCTGTAAAATTTTGACAGTTAGCTCTTCGATACTGACATTTTTTAATTTAGAAAAAAAAAATTTACGAAAAAAAAATATAGCAAGAACCTTTCGTAACTTGCATTATCCTTTTACTCGCTTAATTTTAATGCAAATAACATTATGTAATCACATTAACATGGTTATAGTTGTAACTGTAATTACATTAAAATGTATAACTGTAGATGCATTAAAATGTACAATTGTAACTATAATTATATTAATGTGTATAACTGTAAATGTAAATACATTAAAATGCATAAATACAACTGCAACAACAATCATATCAAAATGTGTAATTGCAATTGCGGGGTAAATTCATTTTAATATATAACAATTTTGTTCATACAAAAACCCTAATCTAAGATTAGTTATTTAATGCTTTTTGCATATCATTTGTAGTTTCATTATCTTTCGATAATGAGGAGAATGAGCCACTAACTTAATAATTCCACTATTTTTAAACCCACTACTCTTCGTAATATGCACAGCCATGTAACTGATATTACAAATTAAATTATTATTGTCATATAACGTTGTTACTTCTTTTCAAAGCGAAGGAATTACTTCTTGTCGTCATCGATTCAATCAATTTCATTTTCTTTTCAAATAAACGCGATACCAACATGGTTAACATGTGACGTTGTATCAAAGTAAGACGTTCAGCATCGTAACGACGTCGCATTTCATTCGTGTAGTGACTCAACCAAAATGCGACGTTGATACCACAGGATTTACTGCTTGGCGACATTCTTTATATCTCCCTTCCCTCCTGTGCTCCCAAATACAAAGACTTCAGCTGAAGGTGCGATCAATCAATTCATCAACTGTTTTTGGAGATCATTTTGTGATAGGTATACAAAAATTTCCGCTTTAAATGATTATTTTAGTGGTGACATAGTTTCCACTGTTGAATGCATTGTTTACAGTCTTATGCTACAGCGTTTCGTTGGAGTTGTTCAATAAATTTTTCTGTCTTGGGTAATTATTGAAGTCATTCGCATGCCTTTTCTCATTTGTTTCTTGATGGAGAAGTTTTCCCAATATGAGGAGAATCATTCCACAGTACTTTCTGTTTATTATAAAACAAACCTTTGTCTTCTCTGTAACGAAATATGCAACTTTTAAGTTATAAGTGTGGTTAGGTACTCGTTCTGCCTTATAAAATTGTACGGTCCTATAATTCTTTGGATAGAGTTTTGATCCATTGCAATATGTATAGTAAAAGTATACGTTATCTAGTTAATTATGCTCATGCTATCCAGTTTTTGAATATTTTATATTTGAACCTATGACCACTAGATATCAATATGGTTTTCTTTTGTGAAAGATTGTTTTTACAGCTGGACTTTCAACTACTATTTATTAATGGGGGTGATTTACTGCTTTTAACGTCATTTGAACGTGTGTGTGAGTCTGTTTCAAAACTGATCTAGGTTGATAAGTGATAGAAAATTTTACGCCTAAAACATAGAAGGTTCCAAAAACTTAAAATTATAATTGCTCTTTAAGCAATGAACAGCGATAGAACATTTTTGTCACGTTGACAATATTTTCTTCCATTTTTATATTTTATGTACATATATATGTACACACACACATATATATATATATATATAATCCATTCTTCTACGTTTCATCTAGTCCTGCTGCCGAATGGGTTTAGATGTAACGGCCATTGAAATGGACAACCCTGATGTAGATTGGCGCCTTCAAGACGATAGGGAAGGACGTCTCTTATAAATTATGGCATGTCCCTTTCACAGCCAGAATCCCTTTCAGAAAGGTCATTTTCAGCATTCGGAGGGCGATTCTGGAATGGCTAAAAGACAGTTTCGACAGTAACGTTTATAGGAATTCTCGCTCGGAATTTACGAGCCCACAATAAATCGGGCTCGTGAGTAGAGGAAATGAATTTGCGCGATCACTTTAGCCTTTGCTCGACAAGCTTTTATTGTCAAGAATAGATTTCCTCATACTTATCACATTGTTCGGATAATATACATGTACTGAAGTAAAAGGCCTTCACCAATAATATACGACTGAAGTTGTGCAATCATTTTTATTCGAATTTCCTGTTTTTTGCTTGTTATATAATAATAGTCTATGGTTCTTGATTCAGTATAGTCTTAGAAGTTGTATATCCCCTAAACTTAGCAAAGTGTGGGATGTTAAAATTAAAAATACGTTTTAATTTTTATTGGCGCACATTATCAATCAAAATACCGTTCTTAAAACAGTCCCTCATAGTTATAATTATAATTATTGATGTAACAAAAGGATCGGTGTAAAAATGAAAGCACATATAATTAAAGATACCTGTGATCAGTTTCTAGTGCAGGGTTTGACAACCTACGGCACACGGATCAATTTCGAATGATACGCGAAGTGATTTAAAAGCCAAATCAAAATTCAAAATATGATTTTTAAATTTTAAAAGCAGTATTTTATTTGTTTTCTAAACCGTCTTCCTTTACCACTTTTAAATTAGAATGTTGCTAGATATCGATGAAGAGTGAACAGAGTAAATCTGCCAAATGATTGGCCTCTTGAACACAATTGTTATAATTTTATATATATAATCTATATTTCGATCTAAAACCTCCTTTTCTCTCCCCGTTTTAACTTTTCCATTAACATTTGACCTATGATTTAAATTGAAAAAAAAATGTCTATCTACACTATTTAATTTCCTTAAAATTTCGATATACCCTTATTTCTACAATCGTCGAAAATAAATCCCATGGCTGCATTCCTTGAAGAATTTCAATATGGAAAAGTGACATCCATATTTGCTACAAATCAATACTTTTTGTGATAATTGCAATTTAAGTTAACCAATCAGCGCACGCTTTTCATATGTTGACGGCCTTCATGCCCAGTTTAAAACTTTTATAACATTAGCAAATCTCATCAAGGTGACTTATCGTAAAATGTAAACATCTTCAGAAATGTATATTGAAAGTCATTAACATACGTCAGTTACAAAAGGAAATGTCAGTAGAAGTTCCACAGAGGGGGAAATATTGGTGCTAATCCCTTTCGTGCATACTAATCCTTTTGTTTTGGCTTTCAACGAAATGAACTGCGAAAAAAAAAGAGGTTCACAAGTAATTACTTAAATTACAACCTTTTATCCTTTGCTAAAGTAGCAAATTTACTTTAAACGTATCTATTGTGCACACTATATCTATTATAGTTCAAATCAGTTAATGCTGCAAGTTTGAATTGTGAAAATCCAAGTTATATCGATTTATTTAATAATCGATTAATGCTATTAATTAAAAAGAAGTGACCAGTTACTTTAAGAACCGGCGTACGGAAGGAACATGGTTAAAAATTATGATAAACTAAAGGGGAGTATAAAATTGTAAGAATGAACGAACTTATTAGTTTCAAAATAATAAATCAAATAATAATATTTTAATTATTATATCATAATAACACTAAATAATTATTACAATAATATTAAATAATATTTTAACTAAATATTCTCGAAATTTATTCGGACAAAAACAGACGTCTCTACCAAGACAATCGTAAACAACGTAACTTACATTATTGTATTTGTGTTAAAATTTCGATTTAAATTCTCAAAATATTTAAAAATCTCAAACCTCATTGATGATTAAAGGAATCAATTGTTATAACATACTTAGCCAAATTTTCAAAAACTGCCAATGTATTTATGTTAAATTTTTATGAAACCTTAATTAAAATATTTTTAAATATTTTTATGACCATTTACCACAATTTCTTTTCAGTGTTTTCCTCATATCGCCCCACTTCATGTAATATTTTTGTGATAAACGATTCCAATTATTTGGTTTTTTCGGAAAGAGATTTAGCAACATTTAGAGTTTTGGAACTTTTTTAAATTCGTTAAGTATTGGAAATTCCTATTCTAAATGGAACGAAATACGATATTTTAATTTTTTGTAGATATTTAATTTAATAATACAATGGCTGCTGCGATGTATCTGCATTTGTTAAGTTTCACAATACATGATGTTATGACAGTACATGATGTTACAGGGAATACTTCATTCCCTGTAGTGGCATTCGTTTGGCGCAATATAGCCCAGATGCTCTTGCGCCATAAAAATCCAAACAAACAATTAAGTAAAATTCGAAATAACAAAAAGAAATTGATTGGGAAATATGTTTGTACATGTGTAATCAATTGCATGGTTTACGCTTTTAATTTTGCTGTCAATTTCCATATTTAAAACTTTGTTTATAACTAGCTTGATTAGAATCTCCAATTGGAAATATTTGACACATGTACAGAGTTTTGCGAAAGAAGAGATTTCTTATTGAAAGCAAATTTTAGAAACCCGTTTTAAAATAGGAAATTAATTGTAATAGCAACAACAACATAATAAATAAAGGATGAAATGAAGGAAATATATATATACAAGGATATAAAGAAAGATCATATTTTGGTATTAAATTTGTAACAATATTCTATATTTTGCTTGTAGGTTCAAAATTAGAAGTAGCCATCTTGTTTTGGAATTCTTCCTTTATCATTCCTTTTGATTAGGTAATAAAACGATTCTTATTTCACAATTTGTTTACGTAATATGCGATCGATTCATTTTTGTAGCATTTAGATTAATTTCATAGTTTTGAAATTGAATTCTTTAAGACAATTTAAAGATTTCTTTTGTCACTTTCTGGTCATATTTATTGATTTTCAATTTAATGGTCTCTTGTTTCACCCCGCTATTTGATACAATCCTCCTTTAGTACATCTTTTGTTTGGTCGGATATGTTTTTTTCTCCCTATGATCAGAGCTGTATCCAAGGAGGGGGGTTAGGTTTAACCCCGCTTTTTAATAGTATTATTAGCTGTGTTTCCTTGTGAGAAAAAATTTCGTTTCCTATATTTCGTTTGGTATAGTTTTTCCTATTTTACTCTGTTTGCGTCCTTCATAATAACAGGGATGTAACAGCTTTCTCGTGGGTAAAGCAGTTCATAAACAGTTTCAGATACGTTGAGTAATCACTTACGACATCAGTTTCCTCTTCAGATCTGAGTCCACTTCAACGCCGATTCTACATGAGCAGCTATTCCGTCGCTGCATTAGAATTGTTAATCTAATGATAAACATTTTTTATTGAAACAAACGTATAACTATATCCAGTAATGAGAATAGGATTTAAGGACCCCTATAAAGTTCAGGAGATCGCCTCCACCTGCAACCAATCATATTTAATAGCAAATTATGTTTGTCATATTATTAAAGTTTAGCATTATATAAAATAAATACCTCCCTAAATATCTGAATTCCATTCGATGTATTTCTCGTAGTCGGTTTATTAATTTGAGTAAAAGTATTTAAGGAAGTATCTTTTAATGTCTTTGAAATGACTCCTCTAATGCATTTATTATAGCAGATAAAAATTGCAACATAAAACACATCATCTTAATATTAAATGACGACAAATATTTCATTGAGGACAAAGCGAAATGCGAAATTAAAATTACCCATATGGGATTCACACACACGGATATGAATATAATAAAGCAAATAAAAAATTTCGGAAAATATTTAATAAAAACATAGTTTTCAAAAAAAGTGCTTTATTTTTTTTCTCGTTAATTTTGAAATTGCTCGAATCGCATTTATTTTTCAAAAAATTGAGAATTTTTGACTAGAAAAACTATTCAAAATTTAAAATAGAAATTTTCTTTATGGTCGTTAGTTTTCTTTCTTTCTTTAAAGATTTTGCTTGTTTTTCCCCTCATTTTTCATATAGCATGTCTCCAGTTTTGGACGCAAAGCAATAATCGTACTGAAACAGACGAGACACGTACGGGAAAAAAGAGCAAAGTACTTTAAAATGCAAGTTTCAAAATCAGACGTTGACAACGTCTCAATTTCTTTTGGGATTTATTTTACATAGATACAAAGTAGACAAGCCAGGAGAAGGAATTTTCTGCCTCTTTTTTTGCTACTTAGGCTTTACTTTCGAATTTTAAACGCAGTGTTTTGAATTTCACCTTCTACACCAGTCGTTCAAAAGAAATTAATTTTTCCGGTGGTAATTCTAAATCGGTGAGGCCATAAAATGAGTTTTGAATCCTGTTCTGTGATTAGGGAAAAGATTTCGCCAAGCTGGCGTGGCTTTCAAAAATTGGCGCTATTCAAATATGTGTAAAATATATACTATGCCAAAACCATAACTATCCACATTTCAATCGGACAGGCATATTTATTAGGGCATATAACACAGCACCTTAGAGATATGCTCCACGTGTTTGCGAGTTCTTCTCAAAACACTGGTTTTCTCTTCAGGCATTTTGTTGGAGACGCAGAACGATACGGCGCCGGACGGCATTACGTATTCCAAGCTTTTCAGTGGACCAATGGCGACAACCACGACCTGGGCTGGCTTCCAGACCCGTTCAGCCTGGTCACGTGTAAATCCAGGGCTGGGCTGACGGTGTTAGCGACCCTGGGCAAAACAAAACTGATATCTTGGTACTTGAACTATACTTTTTTGGCAGCCCTAAATTTTAGTGGCCCTGGGCGGCCGCCCAGCTCGCACCCCCCTAAGCACGGCTCTGTGTAAATCTATCGGAGGTCAGGGGTCACGTTAAGCTTTGCATATTGCCTCAAGGACCCCTTACGCAAACATTGGAAGTAAAACTAAAACAAGCAAGCCTGTTGAAAACAGAAGTACATGAGCGCTTAGTTGTTAACGTTGGCTGCATCACAGTCGCTGGCTTCAATTAATATTACATGCATCAACGTAGAGTTCTCAAAATTATTGAGGGGCCCAAGCACATTTTATGTACGTTTATACATTACAGTATATGTAAAATCGCAATTTATTTCAGATTATTGGGCGGGGGGGGGGGGGCTCGGGCCCCACGGGCCCATATAACTCTACGCCTATGATTACATGATAATTAGAATATGAATCACGTATAAACGATTGTAATAACAACGATACGTAGAAGTGACGAGATTTATATTTATTAAGAACTAGGTGGAGGAGGTTGTGAACTTTAATCGTAATTAAACATTTGAAATTTAGTTTATAAATTATTATTATTATTTAATATGTGATCTTCCTCTTGGTAGTTTCGGCTTGAGCCAAGTACACAGACTTCTCTCTATGTCTATAAATCATTCAGATAGTGTGTGTAAGATTTTCCTGACTGTTTGACATGTGATTAAGATTGTGACCTTCTGTCACTTGATGTAGGTGTGTTGGAGACAATTTCAAGTATTTAGATGCAATATGATTAGAATTATGCCTATAGAGAACAGGTTAATAATAGTAATTATTATTATTATTTTACTGGCAACCAAAAATTGTATACAAGTAAAAAATTATATAATAAGACTGGAAGGTATCTGATGGATGGCCGGAAAAAGACAGAAAAAAGTCAGCTTGACGAGTTCCGGTCACCCCTCAGATATTAAATTAATTAAATACATAATACCATGAAAACCATAAATGAGGGTAGACATTGACATGTAAGACACAAGAAAAGAAATTAAACATTAGCATGTGGATAACAAGTATTTACTTAGAGATGACTTAAGCAAACGATCGCTATAGGAAAAATTTCTTAGTGTTCATTATGGAATAAAATACAACAAGTTTTGGAGTCATTGACCTTACGTTTATTAAATTGAAACCAATCAAGGACCTTATTAGTAGTCTGAACCTGAACAATTGATATTAGTTAATTAAAGTTATACGTATCACTAGCGGATCCAAAAGGGGGGGGATTAGGCAAAATTCCCCAAATCCATAAGAATGTGGTGGAAGTCAGTTTTAACGAGCGACGATTATAACGACCTACCGCATACAACGACAGAGGTTTTACAACGAGTTTAATTTCCTATTTTATTAGTTTTAAATTGCTCGTTGAATCCAGAGTCTAAAAAATGACTTGTTCGCTAAAAGCAGTTAAATTGTATTGCGCTTAATCAATATACCAAACAAAATCCATATTTTCCTCGCAATATCCGGAAACTCGCTAAACGTGGGCTTAATATAAATGGGTCCTACAATATTTTATATCCCCCCCCCCCAAAAAAAAATCCTTCTCTAGACCCGTCTCGATAGGTATACAATGTCAACTCTTTTCATTTTCCACATGTCTTTGATCTCGCATCTGAAGTTTTGATATTTGGTCATTTTTGTGGTGATTGTGACCTGTATATGTTTTTTATGATAGTTATTGCCACATTTGCAATGGGCTTGCGGTTATTATTATTATTATTATTTTGATGAAAATATATTTAAAGCTCCATATTCCAAACTTATTTGGCGCAGTATAGCCCAGATGCTCTTGCGCCATAAAAAAGCCAAACAAACCAAACTTATCAAGACAGAGAAAAATCAAATGCTGTACGACGGCAAACCATTTTGATTATTAACTAGAATATTTTTTGACAATCGGCGGATCATGGGTTCGATTCCGCCTTACAGCGTGGGCATGACTTTTACTGATAAAAAAGGTTAAGTTTAAACTTAAAATTGTAGTGCTATGGAAAAAAATTGCCCTTTTAACTCTATTATTTCAAAACTATGCTAATAATACAAAATAAGCATTACTGAGAAGCGTATAGTGTCAAATATTTTTATTAATTATTATTGTATCTAAGAGTTTAAGGGAAAAAACGTCGTACCTAAACTCCTTATGAATTATTCTTACGTATTAAAAACACAATTCAGACTTAAATGGGTTGGGACGAGCAATAAAAATTATGTATTTCGTAAACGATAACCGAAAAGAACGGTTTGTTTTTATGGAGGCAAACAATGAAAGTGTTTGTGTGTGTTTGTGTGTGTGTTTGTTTGTTTGTGATTTAGTACTTTAATTGTAGAAGCTAACATAAAATTTGGACGGAAATTTTGCCTTCAGATGTTTTCAATATTTAGCAGTCGATTATGATAATTTTATATAAAAAATTTTCAATTTTGTCCAAATTTACCTCCCCCATAGCGCTCTAACATTGGGCAAAAAGTTCCAAGCTATTATACACCTATTTTAAGACGATTTTTTAATATTGAATTTTTAAAATTTGGTAATTTGTTTCTATACATTTTTTCGCGACTGATATAATTTTTGGAAACCTCCTATTTATTTAACTTTAATCTATTTAAACCTTCTAATAATAAGCTTAGAGAAATCTCCATATCTTGAGCCCAGAAAACTTGAAATTCTTGATAAACGGCAGTGGTTCTCACTCCCTTTAAAATACACCTTGAAATCCCTTTAAACCTCTATAACTCGAAAAGTCTAACTCGAAGTGAAGCCATTCTTCCTTGAATTTCGAAGTATCGAGGTTCTACTCTACTAAAATTGTTGTTGAGATCATTAACCCATTAAAATCATAATTATTGTATGCTTATAACCTATATAATGAATTGCTATTCGGAATTGTATTCTAGAAATGTTGTCTGTTGAGTATGGCCTTATTAAATATAAACAGCGTTTATTGAGTGTTTGTGTAGTTTTACAAATACGGTATAGAACATCTCTTATCCAAATCAACTGGATCAGAGCTTCAGTTCGATAAATCAAAATTTAGGTTGTTTGAAAAGATATATATTCAACGGTCCGGTACCAGTTATTCTCATATTTAGAAACACATAATTTTATATTTATTATCATTATCATATTTATTATTCATTTAACAAGAAAAGGATAATGCTATTTTAAAAATAAACAGTTACCTAATTTTTACCGTAAAATTATGAATTTAAGATATCCCACAAAAATTTGAAATAGTGGTACGTTTAATGCAATTTGGAATACCTTTGCTTCGTAGCTGTAGCACGGAACTTCTTTTTAAAAGAAAATTCTATTCTGTCATGGGTTTTTCCATGTTGTTCTTCGTCGGTTTTGTGTCGGTTGATAGAGGTTTAAAATAAGTGAAAGTCGAATAATAGAGGTTCTACTGAATAGCAAATTACATTCAGCGCTTCATATTTCCACTAACCGCTAATTCTTTGTCTTCATTTTAAAGAATAAAAGTCTAAATTTGGTGGAAATTCATAGCAATTAAACGTTAGGGAAAACTGCAAGCTTATTCGCGAATCTCTTGTTGTACAGTAGCTGGTTTGGGAAGCTTGGCCACAGCTGCTCTGCGTTCCCAGATTGGCGAATCTGGCTTCATTGGCGTTGACGAATCTTGCAACCCTATTTGCTAAGGATTTGGAAGTCGGAGAGGGCCATAAATCTGCTATCTGGAGACAGCAGGCCCAGGGAAAGGGCGAAGTGATTTATTACGTTTGTTACATCTCCTTAGCCTATTCTGGAAATGACCATTCGCTTTTTCTCTTGCACATATCCTTGTCCATTTCCCTATCCCGAGAATGCGTTCCTAGAGAGATAATTTAGGGGGTGGAGCCGTTTCCGATTTTAAAGAAACATACGTTTGACGACAGCGCCATCTATGAAACCGCGCTGCAAACTTAGAAATAATTTTAAATTCATTTTAGATCGCTGTTTCTAAAATCAATTCCCCTTTTCCGCATTTTCATTTAAATGAATTTTATTGATAAATATATTAATATAAATACTGTCGATTTTAATAAAATTTCGTAAGTTTATATAGTTAGTGATACACTGGATTTGGTGTCTTTAAATACATCTAAACCTATCCCTCAATATACTACCAATTCATACTAGGAATCTTATAGTAATCAGTTAACTATAAATTAAAAATAACTAAATAAAAAACGCCCATCTATTATTAACTTTAAAAATTTCTCCTCTAGAATAAGAATAATTTCATTTCATTAGAATCAAATATAACAGCGCATTGTTTATTTAATACTGAAAATTACAAATGCGTATTTTGTTTATATCTGTAAGTTCAATCTTAATGTAGATCTGACAATCCCACTTGCGGGGTCGGGAACAGGAGTTACAGGCCTCTAGACAGGCCGATAGATCGGGCCTGAAAAGCAATTATGTTTAATCACTTAATTATATTATTGAAGTTTTCTGCCGGGCCCTCTAGGATCTTGGACGCCTAGAATTTTGCCCCTCTGACCGCGGCCCTGCACATTCGGATCATTGTCTCCAGGATGACCAGGAAAATAATTTTCCAAAAATCAATTACAATATAACAATGATCATGATATTGATAATAACAAATTACTCCTTAACTCAAACAGCGATGACATTTGCTCATTATTCTGGCAGACAAATTGTAAATAAATATACAAAAAAAAAAAAAAATTTAAATGCATCGCATCACGAAATAGAGAAAACATATTTAAAAATTCTATTATATATATTAATCAGTGCTTATCATCATTTTTGTTTTTAATTATTTTTATGATTATCTGGTTTAGGAAACCGAAATATTAAGAATGGTTATCTCATATTTGACCTGTGGACTGACTCTTTTCTTTATAAATCTCTGGGCCTTACCATTATGTATCTACTTACTTATACCTGTGTTCCAAAACTATATATATATACTTCAAAATTTATTCGGAATTTGGTCGGTAAACATATATTACATTCGAAATTTTCGTTTTCTCTATGTAATATATAGAATAAATGCGAGATTTATAATTAATTCGTTTAAAATTATCAGTGACACATAAAACTATCCCGGATGTTCTCAGCACCTGAAATTCTACGTTCAAATTGGTAGGTAAACTCCACTCCCCCTCTGATTCAGTTTTGAGAGTCCCCGCGCCACCGATGTGTTTGTGTAGGCCTTGCATATACCATAATTCATCATTTTTTGAAAGAAAAACATTTTATTTTTATAAAATTATACAAATGTCGTATAAAGAGATTTTGAACGTTGGTGCTTTTATTTTATTTGTTGAGATTTATAAATCACTGCTTTTTTTTAATAAATGGTGTTTTTGGTTTTGAAATATTATTGTGTTATTTATATTTTGAGTGATGTCACTGAAATTTAACATTTACATAGAAACAGAGGTCGCTAAGGTCATAATTTTGATGACAACAAATGTACTGGTACATCAGGGACATAGAGAGGATAATGCTAAAGAAAGGACGAGATGCTGTGGGGCTATGTTTGGGACATTTCAACTTTGTCTAGATTTTAAGAAAAATTTCTTGAGAGTAATTTAAAGCGGGTTTATCGTATAGTGAGTAAAATTTGCAGTTTAGAAGTGCAAAAATCTTCCTCGTCTACAGTTCCTTCACGCAAATTTACGAAATTGAACCAACCTGACAGTATGTCCAAATTATTTAAATCCTGCAAGCCAACATTTTTTTCAAATAGAGAAAAAAGTCTGAAAAATTTTAATTTTGAAGAAAATAAAAGATAATGTGAAAAACCATAAAACTCTGCCACCCTCACATCCACCAGGAAGGAATGCTAGACATTTGTGCCCATTTAAATCTTCGGACGTGGCTGGGGGCAGAGGAATTTCTCTGAGCAAATGTAATTTCCCCGTCGATTTGCACAGGGGTTTTGGGAACTTGCACTTTAACGAGTTTTCGCCACTCCAGACGATGAGAATGGAGACATTTCTCGAAAATTTATGTTACCATCGGGTTTGCCGGCCGCAGGGTGGTTTGCAGATATTTGAAAATTCTCCACGGGCACTTTTCAAGCCCCGTCCTCGCGTCCCTCTTACAATAGTAAGATTGCCAGCGGCACATTTTCTGGTAAGATCTAATTGTAGAGTTTGCGGCCCAAACGTCGTTCTCGGAATTCTTCACTCCCCTATATCTTGATGGCACCTAAGGGTTGCCCTATCTCAAACGACTCCCCGCTTCGAAGAGGGACGTTTTTTCAGTGGGAAGGGGTTTATAAAATTAACGACCGAGACGGTTGATAGTGTTGTCTATTGTAGAACCTTAAAAGCTATTCTATTCGGAGGTAAAATTAGCCATTTACGCACTGTCTCCTTCATAATCGTTAATCAAAATTATAACGCCATTTTAAAAGAAGTCTAAGAAGGAATCAACTACTTTTGATAAATGATTTCATCACAATTATCAATGTACGCGAAAAGATTCTCTAGTGTTCGAAAGCGATAGATTGGCATTGTGGCTCTAATATTGAAGCCATAGTATCGTACTTCGAAGCAAATAGAACATATTACAGTACTTAAAATCATATCCCTCGTTTTGATCGTAATTTTCGAAATTATGCAGATTCGGTTTAAACGTTTATTTACTCTTTCGAAACAGTAGTCAAAATGCTGTAGAAATACGCAGAAACCCAAGTGGAACCTTCCTTGTGTCAGTACCATAGAAAACTGGGCTCAATCCCAAGGGCGGATATAGCGGGGAGATCACAGGGGTCATGACCCCCCAAAATATGTTTTTCACTGTAAAAAATTCCAACTTTCATGATAAATGAAGGGTGTTATTCCAAGACCATGGCAAATTCTGTCCTTGACACCCCCCCTTCCTGTGTCCGCCTTTGCTCAAGCCCCAATTTCATTTGAGGCACATATTTTTCTTCGACACCGAAGCACGTGATCTTATTTAAAGTAACTTAAACTCCCCTCATAATTTTTGAATTGTTACACCCCCTGCTTTGATTTACATGGAAGCGACTCGCTAGTGAACTTCCTAGGCCTCTTGTTTGTTTGTTTGTTTGGCTTTTTTATGGCGCAAGAGCATCTAGGCTATACTGCGCCACTTATATATATAAAGAAAGCTTTGTAAAATATCCAACTTTTTAAATATCTTCTTCATGAGATTATCATAAAATAATTTTCTTAAGTATGGCAAAGAGGAAGCTAGCCGAAAAACGATGAGAAGGTGCAGGACTATTTTCTGCAGCAAAATAAACCAATTCGGTAAATTTAGATGAAAATTATATTCCATATCCTCAAATGAAATTCAATAATTTGATTTGTACATTTCCCAGCATAGATTGATGACTGTAAAAGATGATCAATCAATTTTTTCTTTGGGAAATACGGCTTCAAACGCTCAACATAGAAACGAATTTTATAGTTCGCGATACTGAACAAATATGTCTAAACCAGTTGCATAAACTTTTATTACAAACTGTATGAGTTTTATGAGCGAGAATTTTAGAGTTATGGAGGCATAACAACCACCACTACCCCAAAAAAAGGATTTAGTTCAGATGAACAATTCTAAATAACGTATCTCTGTAGATAAGGTATAAAGTAGCTATAGTTTTTCCTTTTTCGCTTTTTTCAGCATTTCCCTTATCAGTAGGTAGGAAAAACTGTACCCTGTTTGTAGATCAACATGAGAGGGGGTATCAAACCAGAAAAATGGGAACAAACCGTTGGTCTAGAGGGTACGGGGAAGACTGAAGTACTGATAAAAAGGAATCTACCCGTCGACCAGCCTAAGCCCTGGAGCTGAAACGAGGAAAAATACTAAATTCCCGTGCTACCCGTCTGTTCTTGGACTGTTTTTTTTTCGGACACTAAGTGCATTTAAAGAATCCTATCTAACGCAATAAATACCGCTGATAATAAAAATTGGAGGAGCCTGTACTCAAAGTTTTGATCCACTTCTGTTTCGGAGCTATCAGCTCCCAAACAGATAGAAAGTCCAATCGTCTTTTTTCTTCTTGTTGCTGGAATTTCGTCTGCGAAAATTTCTATGTCGCTGATATGGCTTTTGCTATTTAAGGTGCCATTTTATAAGTTAAATCTTACAGTGTGATCCATGGCTCGAACGCCATATGTTGAAATGTATGCAAAGGAATGCGCTTAAAAAAATTTAAAAAAAAAAACAATCTGAGGGAGATTTCAGTAAAAACAATAAAAGGGAAAACGTGAATATCACTGTCATATACGACGATAAAAATCACTGTTTATGAAAAACATTTGTTGTACGTTATGCCACATCTCGGCAAAAAAAGAATCGCCAAGCAGGCGCCAGGAAGAAAAACGGTCGCCAAAGTAATTGAAGCAACTTGGAAGGGAGCACTTGGAAAAAATGTCACGAACTACATAGGATGGCGGTTTTTTATGACCAGAAATGTCCGAATCCAATGGGACTCACGTTCAGAGTACCGAGAAAATAACCCTGTCCGTCCAAGGGGAAACGGCACCCCGCCAAATATATATATATATTTTTATATGTAGAAAGATAGATCCAAAATAAATTCGTCCAGAGAGAACGTCTAGTTTCTAATGTCGACGGAAGTTCTTACCCTGCTGTGGTAGTAAACGTGAAACCGCTCGGACCTAATAGTCGCATAAATTACGTCCAGAAGAACTAGAAATATAGAAACGCAGGCTCAAAAGTCGCTGTTGTTATTGATGAAGGGCATATAATATTCCTTTCCTTATTTATCATTACATTTTCAGTCTTATATATATAAATAAAAGCTGGCACAACGCTCACGTTCTGCACGATGTATTTGATCTGACGGGTAAGTAAGGGTAGCACCGTCAAAGAAATATAGACTGTCTGAACATACAGCTATTATCCAAGGAAGAAAATCTCAATATGATTTAGTAACTCATTATTGAAAATGCTAAAAATGGGTAAACAGATATAATTCTATAATATATATGTGTGTGTGTATGTATATATGTATATTTATATAAAAAGTGTCAATTTAAAACATTGCAATTACGGCTATGAAGAACATGACATTTTAGAGTGTGCATTTAACCCCTTTTTTTTAAGATTCGTTGATAAAATTAATATCAAAGTATTTGTACTACTTATTATATTTGTCATAGCTGTATATATAGTATCGTTTGTCAGCAAAGCATCTGAAGAATCAGACCTCCGCCTAGTGAATAGTGTGGCGGGATTGTGTTGAGAAATTTGTGCACTTGAAGCAAATATGCAAAATATGTCCAAAACACATTAATTTTCACTAATTCTAATATACGCCAGGGACACATTTTAACCTCGGTTAACCTTGTCTCACAGGCAACTGATCTATTATAATATGCATTTCAAAAACTACAATCATACAATGCTCATGAAACTGATCTATAATATGCATTTCAAAAGCTACAATCATGCAATGCGCATGAAACTGATCTATAATATGCATTTCAAAAACTACAATCATACAATGCTCATGAAACTGATCTATAATATGCATTTCAAAAGCTACAATCAT
>QLNU02015360.1:289301998-289313583 GCA_006491805.2 Dysdera silvatica
TGTTACAAAATATTGTATTAAGAAGGATAAAATATTGTTATCTTTTAAGGATGAGGGGTATCTTTCTTTCTAAAAGCACTGAGGTGTTGGGTTTACTAGAGTTACAGATTTCTTTGTTTCATTTCCACCACTCCTAAATTCACAATATGGGATAATCGAAAGTCAGTTTATTCTGACGCTAGATTTCCTCAATATTTAGGTGTAAAAAAGAATTGCAGAAATCGTTGAAAAAAAAAAAGAAGAAACAAGCTCTAATGTGAATTATGCAAAATGTAATAAAATAGCATTTGCTATAAAATTTGGGATTTCAAGAAGTGTTTTATTGGCAATTTTAAATAATCGAGAGAGAAAATCGAAGTTGTTTGAGTACAGAATTATATGTACTTGTACGTACAGTAAAACAGGGTTTTTTTTCGAATTCGTATGTAGTATATATTTTACAAGTACGTGTACCTACTACATGTATTTCTTTTACAAAATACGTACATGATATAATACAGTGAAACCTATCATACTCAAGAGGCCGGGGAAAAACATCTTTGTTCACAGATTTCACTGTTTAATAATTAAATATATATATATATAATATACGTAATAATAAATTATGTATATGATAACCAGAGATGAAATAAATGATGTCTTCAGACTTCGTCGTTGCCTATCGCTGCCTAGGCAGATATACAGCTACGTGTTGTATAACCCGCTATTTATTACTGTATATTTATAGTAGGAAAATTAATAACTTTCTGTATATCTGTGCATGTGCATCTGCCTGAAATAAGCTATTTTATTATTTCAAATACTTTAGTAATGTGATTTCATTCTTTCTGAATAAAGTAAATTATTGTTAACACGAGCAGATTTCTGTCCCCATTGGTGTTCACATTAAACAGGTTCAACTGCAATAATTTTCTTCGTTGCGAGATATTGGTTACAATTATTTCACTCTATCCAAGGGATTGTAAAGGAGGGGTGGGAATTACGAAATTTACAGATTTCTTAAAATTTTCGACGACGTTTTACTTTATAAATTACTTGCGGAGCTCCTGGAGGATCATTGCGGAACACAAGAGTTCAACGGAGCTCCTGGAGGACCATTGCCGAACACAAGAGTTCAGCGGAGCTCCTGGAGGATCATTGCGGAACACAAGAGTTCAGCGGAGCTCCTGGAGGACCATTGCCGAACACAAGAGTTCAGCGGAGCTCCTGGAGGATCATTGCGGAACACAAGAGTTCAGCGGAACTCACGTGTTCTACGAAACACATTTTAAGAAACACTATACTAGAATATTTTAAATAAAAAAACATTAAAGTGTTATGACTTATCTTGGCACGCTCATGTGTTTATTTCATTAAAAGATTATATAAGCAACCATGGGCGCCCATATAAGTGGGCAGGGGGACTCGAGCCCCTCCCCCCCAGCCATTTAAAAATTTGATTTCCTCAATTCTGCTATGCATTTATTTTAAAAAAAATTTCAATCACATTTTAAAATAAGGTACTTTTTAGCTCATTACGAATTGTCAAGCAATATCAATTATTTTTGTTGCATTTTGGAATCTTGTACATTCACTAAAATTCTTGACAGCTATGAGAAGGAGGTAATAATTTTTCAGCCCCCCCCTAAAAGTACTCATATGGGCGCCCATGTCAGCAACCATGCCCTATGTTTTTTTGTGAAATGCCTACTTCTAAAGCTTTTGTAGTATTTGCGGGAGTAATGCGAGAATTGTGTATGAGTTAAATAAAAAATGTTGATATATGTACGTGTTTGTGTATTACTTTCTGTGTGTGCTTACTTTTACATTTACAGCCGACATGAAATTGACACTTTCGTCAGTTCATCGAAAGTGAGTATAATCTTCTCACATTCGGGTAAGTGATGAAAGCAGATGTTATTACCCAATTGTCATTGTTTATTTTTGCACAATAAATTTCCAACAGTCATAATATAATACCAATATTGTAATTAATAGAAAGACGATACAGAAAATAATTCAACCAAAACGTAAATAGCACATCAAATTTTTAATAACGTAAAGCGGGTAACAAGTTATTTTTATTGCATTAGCCAGGCTTTCGGCTGTTCCACTGAACAGCCATCATCAGATGCAGAATGAAAAAAAATTATAAAAATACAAAAATTAAATTACAAAGTACAGGGTTAAAAATTAAAATTATGGGAAAAAATATTTTTTTTTTTTCATTCTTCATTTTGATAATGATGGTCCAGTGGGTTGTTTAAATTCCTGAAGGAATAATAAAAATAACTTGTTACCTGCTTTACGTTGTTTTGTACACATATCGTATTACTTCATCAAGCGGTGGTATTCTCTCTTCAATTATATCAAATTTTTAGTTACTATATATAAAAGAAGAAAAAAAAAGAAAAAGTCGTCAGAAATTAAACGATAAAATTTGGCATTTGACAAATAATTAAAATTTAAACAAGAAATGTTACGTACGCATATTAAATGCATAAAAAGCAGAACACTGGAAAGGTTTGTTGTAATTTAATTTTATTATACTGAATTAATGTACTATATATTTCAGTGTCAATTTCACTATATGTAGCAGATGTGCTGATTATATTAAAGCATAATATGTCAAAAACTCTTAATAGAAATCGCTTGATCTGTTTAATTTTTTATAAAATTATATATAAATGATAAGTATAATGATAAGTATGAAAATATATAGAGCCCGGATTATATACAAATGCACATTTTAGGCCTTTTTAATGTTAGTGGATATAAATGCATAAAAACGATAAATTTTCATAATACATGCATATTTGAAGAGTTTCGTCAATTTTAAGCATTTCATTATTCCTTTATCGAGAAAATTTCCCCCTACCAAAAGGATAAACTTCTCTTTCACTCCTATCTGAGCAAATTAAAAAAGTTTATACCCCTTTAGCGTACACAGAAAGTTCATAAGTGGGAGTGGGGGGGGGATTACAGAGCTACAACTCCATATGTCCGTACTTATATACGCAAAATTTCATCGCAATGAGGGTTTTAAAACCCACATCAACACTATCTGCGTATGCCAGTGACTTAACTGTTCAGACCATCATTAGAGACAGTGTAATATGCTGTAATAAAAAATCGTGTTGTAGAAACATTATTTTTGTATATTAAATATTTCTACTAGGCTTGTTAATAATAAAAATATAGGATTTTTTGTTTTTAGACGCAGAATATTTGTTTTTCAAGCAATTGAAGAAAAAATATAGTACTTAAGTGCATATATTTTTTTAAAATTTAAATGCATGTTTTTTTATTTTAAGCACATGTAAATGCATATTTTGGACTCCCTTAGTACACATTTGTACGCATATTTTTACGGGTTTTTAGTGCATATAATCCGGGCTCAAATGATTTGTATATGCCTATAAATGTATCAAATACATACGAAACTGAAATTTTTTCCATGGGCGTTGGTCTTCAGGTTACTAGCGCCCTCTTCCGGCAAAATGCGATGCCTCGAAGCTAAAATTTCTGGCGGTGATCAATATCAAATGCATCATTTTAGACTACGAACTCAAGCAAAATTTGAGAAAAAGAAATCTTGTAAATTACATAAAATATGCTTTAATCGTCAAAAAAATAAAAGTTATCAACTTATTAGGATAATTTTAGAATAAAAATAATATTGTGATTAAAATCATTTTATAAAATATTGTCCATTAATAATGATACACAACAAAAATATTTTACAATAATTTTATTATACAATATAATTTCGTAATAAAATTTAGTACAAAATAATCAATTTCATATTTCTGGTATGAAGCAGATTACAGACAATGTCGGACATGGCACCCACATAAGTACTTCTAGGGGTGGCTGAGAAAAAATAATAATTAAAAATTAAATTAATTTAAAAATTAATTTAAAATTAATTCAAGACTGTCAAACATTTTAGTGAATGTACAAGATACTAAAATGCTACAAAAATAATTGATACTGCTTGACAATTTTGATCGATTTTAAAATGTGCTTGTAAAACTTTTGAAAATAAATGCATAGCAGAATCGAGCAAATAAAATTTTTAAACGCCTAGGGGCCTGAGCCCCTCTGCTCCCCATGGTGCCGGATTAAGGTTTTTATGGATCCTAGGCCAGAAGGATAGAATGGACCCTTAAAGAATATGGCCATTGCAATATTCAGTGAATAAATCATGAGTTTTTCTTTCAAGTTCATTATTTCAATATTCAGGTTTATCAGTAAAGAAAATATCTGGGACAATTGTAAATAAACAGAAATACAATAACGCTTAAATTTAAAGAATACCAGGCCCCTTCAACGCCCCTGCTGGGCCCTACAATCATAGGGCCCTAGGAAATGGCGTCGTTAAGGCAAATTAAAGGAGCATTTTTCTTTGTCAGTGTTAACCCGAAGCAAATAACCACTTTAACCTTTTAATGTATTCAAAATATTGCATATATTTCAATTCTAAGGGGACAACTGACCCCTCCACCACCCAGAAAACGCCTATGGTTTCAGGCCTGGGCCTATTTGGGCTATACGTAAATTCGGTACTGGTTTAAGAGAAAGCCATTTGATTGTCATAAACCATGAAAGTGAATTTCATCGCTGCACTAGGACCTGAATTAGATTCCAGGATTGGACGCCGTCTTTTTTATTTCTT
Source organism: Dysdera silvatica (assembly GCA_006491805.2). Taxonomy (NCBI): domain Eukaryota; kingdom Metazoa; phylum Arthropoda; class Arachnida; order Araneae; family Dysderidae; genus Dysdera; species Dysdera silvatica. Next base: position 289,306,656 of record QLNU02015360.1, read on the forward strand.
CTTAAAAAATAATAGCCAAATGGTAGAAAACACTGAAAGAAGGGGGAAAAAACGTTTAATAGAAAGCAATTCGATAACCATAAATGACGAAAATGACTTTCATCGCTGCATTGGGCCCTAAGTTCGATCCCGGAATTGCGCACGTCGTCGTCTTTCTTCCATTTTCCACCCCTTTTCTTAGACTAATTTGTCCTTGCCAAATGAAATTATTTGCCATAAAAAGAGAATATAACGTATATTAACTGAAAAAATTTGAATAACAGGGAACAAAACGCTAAATCTCACCCACTTTTATTGCCATTGATAAAGATAGTGCCCTTTCGTCACTATACAGAGTCCTAAGTTCGATACCAGGTTTGCGGACGTTGTTTATTTTTTTTAATTAGTTTGGCCATACTAAATGAAGCGACATATTGTAAGATGAAAAATAAGTGTTTATTTGCCGGATCAAGATTTTTATGGTCCCTAGTCTCGAAGGATAGAATGGGACCTATCCAGAGAATATGACCTTTGAAATATTCAGACAGTAAATCATGAGCCTCTCCTTGAAGTTCTTCATTTCAATTTTCAGGTTTATCAATGACGAAAGTTTCTGAGTCAATTGTAAATAAGCAGGAATACAATAACGCTTAAACTTAAATGTTACCAGGCGCCTTCAAGGCCTTAGTGGAACCCCATAATGGTGGTGCCTAGGAGCCCCACAATTATAAGATGGGGAATAAGCCTTTATTTCCCGAATTAAGTTTTTTATGGTCCCTAAACGAGAAGGATAGGATGGACCCCCAAAGAATGTGGCCCTTGGGATATTCAGTCAGTAAATCATAAGTTTTTCCTTGACATTTTTTATATCAATTTTCAGATTTATCAATGACGAAAATTGCTGAAACAATTGCAAATAAGTAGAAATACAATAACGCTTAAATTAAATATTACCAGGGGCATTCAAGGCCTTAGTGGAACCCCATAATCGTGGTGCCTAGGGGCCCCACAATTATAAGATGGGAAATAAACGTTTATTTACCGAATTAAATTTTTTATGGTCCCTAAACTGGAAGGATAGGATGGACCCCCCCCAAAGAATGTGACCCTTTGGATATTCAGACAGTAAATCATGAGTTTCTCCTTGACGTTTTTTATTTCAATTTTCAGATTTATCAATGACGAAAATTGCTGAAACAATTGCAAATAAATAGGAATACAATAACGTTTAAATTAAATATACCAGGGGCCTTCAAGGCCTTAGCAGAACCCCATAATCGTGGGGGCCATAGTGTCGGCCCTGCTTGGTCTATACGTAAATCCGATACAGAAAATTTAATATATTATTATTCTTTAACATTTATATCTAGAAATTTATTTTTTATAAATGAAAATATTTATAGAATATTTAACTTCAAATATTAAAATAAGCTAGAGTGTTTCTTTCGATTAAATCTTTATACAAACAAAGAAAATTGAAGAAATAATCTGTTTTTAACATCACTAAAAATATATAATTTTATACTGATTTAATGAAGAGAGTCACGGTTTTCAGCTCTGCATTGTATTTGCATAGTTCAAAACATTTAATTTAACATTTAGTTACTTCAAACATTAATTTTGTTTTAAACCATTTAATCAAATTATATAGCTACAATAATTAAATAACATTAAACAAACTAAAAGAAATAAAAATATTAAAAAACTTGACTGAATAGGAAAGAAAAGTAATTCTCCTATGACTAATAAACAATGAGCAGTTTTGTTTAATAAAATGCTCTTCAGTATCTTGCATACTTTCTTCTTTAACCATTTCTCTTCTTTCTAAAACTATCTTCCTTTTCTTTCCCTTGTTTTTTCATTCCAGCCCTCAACCCACTACTGACGTCTAATTAGACGTATTACTTATATAGATGAGAGGCCGATAGCACACTAATAAATATTTATATATTAATAAAAACATAATTACACATTTTGCACCTTTTTTCTTTTCGTATTGAATATATATATACACTGGGGTCCCGCTAACTTGCACCTTGGATAAGTCGACGTTTCTGGTAATTCACTGTTTGAAAGATTTTGTTTGCGATGATACGTCGTGCTATGGAGAAAAAGCTCACCAATCCGAAACCACAAACGGATACCTGCCTAATTCAACGTAACTTAATCTCCCTTCTACCAAAACCCCTTTACCTTACATTTTCATATTGTTTATAGTCAATGAAAAAACAAAAACAAACTACAATTCGGGACCTCTTTAAGCGCATTTAAAAACAATCGTCATTGTAAGTAAATTCAAACGTATTTATGCATCACAGTAAGCGCTGATTCACTACGTAATTTAATATAAAGAAATATCTACAAAATCGTTTGTATTAATTGGAATAAAATACAAAGTATCAGGGAAGACATTTGCATGCAAAAGATTAAACGCTGGTAAATTAGCAAATAGATCTTGAGCTTTCTGACGCGTCAGCATCTGTCCTTCATCAGGAGTAATGACTGTCAAGCGTCCTTGCCGCTTTTTATTTAAGAAAATCTTGGAAATATCCATTTTCGGCGCAATCCTCCGGAATGGGGAATTTCCAGTTATTTCAGAATTTTCAATGAAAGAGTTATGCGTAAGTTTCTGAAAGTTATGTCATAAGTAGTATTTGCTATTTTATCATTGTTTAACCGTTTATATATAAATGTTTGTATTAAAGTAAAATACAGTCAATCCCACTTAATAAGGTCACGGGTAATTGAATAGCCCGCTTAAAATAATAAAAGCTACCATGGAACGGAAATTATTCCTATAAAATCAATATTAAAACTCCCCGCTTTAACGAGTAATTTTCAGGGCCCTTATTGGATAATCGAATGAAGATTGAATAATCTTAGCATGAAAATCTGTGCTTAAACAAGGAAAAAATTAGCAGATGAATTTTTTTCTTTACAAACGTGCTTCCCCGCAACTTCTTGAATTTTTTTAACATTTCCCATTTTTATTAGAAAGTGGAATACAAAAACTCCGATAAATTTCTTTTGGCATACGTAATGTAATAAGCCTAAAGATTTTTTTCATTAAAAAAAATATATATAGATACATATAACATTTATTAAATGAATTATTATTATTATTCGTTGTTTTGAACATAGTATCTTTTCAATACTAAAAGTATTTCATGTCTATTATGTGTGCAGTCATCACTAGTGTCCTATCACATTTAAATACAAATATAGCTGTGTATTCGTTTCCTTGGAAAATAGAACACCCTGTTTATTTGAATAATATTTGCTGGAACCGTCACTATTCGTTTAAGCGGAGACAACTGCAATTAACAAATTGCCGGACTACATTTGTTTTTAAATTTCCCTCCACCTCGATAATTCGACATTTCTCGTTTACTCCATGACGTGTCAACTTATCGGGGTTCCAATGAATTAATTTAATTAATTTATAACGTAAGTACAAAAACAAACCATTAATTTCCATCAAGATGTAGCAAGTAAGATGGTACAGGTCCATGGGTATATTATGGAGTTTGACGTTCCATATGCGATAAAAACAGCATTTTCTTTATTTTTGAAAGTTCAGAGAACGCATTAGTTATTTTGAAGTTTTTTAAATTATGCACGCATAGTTTTAATTGTGACTCGACTTAACTAAAATTGCAAATAATGAAAGCTATCTTATACAGATGAGAAATAATGTCTTTTCATAATAGATGCAAGATTTCTGCTGAGTATCGACTCGGTTAAAGACAAATTGTCTCTTGCAGATCTCATGGCAGATTCATTGGCGTACAATATATCCAAATATAAAATCCTGTTGTTTTTTATACTCACACATTTCTCTTCAATGTGGATCAGTTTCAAAGAGATTTCCCACGTTGAAAATTTTTCTCTCCATAATGTTCACTAAGGGTCTTCAACCTTTTTTCAGTCCAAGGGCCAATTTTGCTTATTCTTGTAGGCCCGCGGGCCGCACTACTGTATCAGCAATATTAGGACTGAACAAATGCGGCTCAAGGTGGGCCCCCTCCCTCCCGGAATAGCCTTTATTGATATTTTTCCTTAGGTCTCTATATAGGATTTGCGTGCCCACCCAAAAATATTTTCAAGATTCGCCTCTGAGACAGTATATATATATTACAATGTAAAATATGCATGGAAGCAAAAAACATTTACAATACTTTTAGTTATTAATATGTAAAGCGAAATCAAACCTTTTAGCGAGATTTTTGTCACTGCTTATTTTTAACAATCCTGTCAATATCCGGTCTTATTTTTGATATTACAATCCTAAGAGTGTTTCCAAGGTGGACGTCAGTTATTCTGGTCCTAACTTTTCATTTATTGACTTCTGGCGCAGTATAGCCCAGATGCTCTTGCGCCATAAAAAAGCCAAACAATCAATCATTTATTGACTTCATTTTTGGAAACAGTTTTTTATTGACGTACGCAAGGAGGGGGAGTGATGGAGGTTGTAATTTCCACTGCAACGAAATTTTGTGTATATATGAACATATGAAATTGTAGCTTTGTAACTCTCCCCATTGTAAGCCTGTAACTTCCCTTATGAACTTTCTACATCAGCTTATGCCCAGATGTCAGTGCTCCAAAACAGTAACATTTTCAGAGCACGCAGTCAGATGGTTGGGAAGGTGTTCTTATCAACATATTTAGAATAGAATTCATTGAGTGGTAAGTTGAATTTTGTTTTAAAATCACTGTTGCACTGCAAATCAATAAAACTACTCCTAATGCCCATATATGCTAGAAAAATATAACAAAACACGATTGAGGGTGGGGGGGGGAACCTTGTGTTACTTTAGTTCTATAGTGTTTTAAAATATTTATTACGAAATATGAAAATGCCAACAGAATAAAATACATATATTTCAGATTCAAAGGGAGCAGGGATGTTATTTTTGTGTGAAACAATTTGTATTTTTTCATGAGCTGGCGGATTGAAGACCCCTGATGTACACAAATACATTTCGAGAATCAAGTGCAAATTTCAGGCTATATACCTCTTATTCATAAAAAAGGCGTGGTCCAATTTGACCACTGGTGTGCGCAGGGGGTGTTGATGGGGTTGTAACACCCCACTGCGATGAAGTTTTGTATGTTTACATGTGAATATGTGGAGCTGTGGCTCTGTAATCCCCATTGAACCTATAACCCCACTTATGAACTTTCTGCCTACGCCTATGAAATTGACCATACTATGTCTATGAACAGCTCAATTTCCATGGTAACCAACCAGCGTTCTGGTCCTAACATGACTAGTTAAGAGAAAGTCTAATACGTATGTGCGTATGTACGTGTGTATGCGAAAATAAAAAATTAAAATAACAATATATTCAACTCATGATTTAATTTTATTTGATTGGAATTGTTTATTTGATTTTTTATTTGAAGTCTTTATTTAATTAATTTTTAATGATCTTTTATATCATTTAATTAAAATAAACACTTTTCGAATCTAGTTTAAACACTGTAAATGCTATTTTCTCTTTACATTAACGATGTTATTCAGAACGTTGATATGTAATAATACTTCATCCTTATAAAAGTATTATATACTGATTAGGTACTGTGAGTAGATATACTTTTTTGTCAGAGAGTTAATTGAAAAAAATAATTGTAAACGAAAAATATTCGTATTAAAAATACTCAACTTTAACTCTTATACTTAAACTCCTAGAAAATAAATTTAAAATATAGCTACGCATCAAAACTGTATTCATTAGCAAGTCAATTACCGAACCATAATTAGATAATTATCAAAACATTCGATTTATCTAATTAGTGAATCTTAAAGTTCAAATCCTCTTTAATATGAACCAGTAAGTCTGTATTATTGCAGTGAGTTATAACTATTTGAAACGACTCCATTGTACCTAGATAATGAATTATATCCTCGGTAACTTGCTTCCATTTTGACTCAGCAAATGACTATAATAAGGTGCTCGGGATGCAGAAGAGGATATGTGTAAAGGTAGAGAATAAATGTGGAAGGGGATGCCCCAGGCGTTGATTCATCTACCCACTTCCCAACATGAAATTAAATATTAATTAATACAATTAATAATTTTCTCTACGGCTACACACCTAACGCAACAACAGAAAAATTACCTATGATAGTGATGAAAAAATTCGTTAAAATTTAAACAATGGTAGGGAGTTAGACTTTTGGCCCATATCTAAATGCACAGCAAGCCATTAAAAATGCAACACCGAAAATAACAAGGAATATGAAGGCCGTATGTGTTGAGTATATAACTCACGTTACAAGGATGAGACATTCCTGTCACATCTGATTTGCACATGTGCTGTGATTTTCATGATTTGTACATGTATGTGTGTGATGTGGTTTACATGATTTACACATGTACCATGATTTGCATATATGCTGCGCTTTTACATGATAAACATGGTCCCGCATGATGCGCCTATGGTACATGATAATTTTTTACGTTTTTCTAATGAACGTAAATACTAAAAAAACTGCATCCATCACGCACCCATACTACTACAAAAGAATATAACGATTGTCAATGGTTTACCATAACGAGTAAAATTGGTCACAAGTTGACACGATCGACCAGTGACCAATTTTACTCTTTACACGTGTTACTGGCATCGGAGGAATGTACACCCTATGTGATCCAGATCCCCTTGGGGCCCGTCCAAAAAACTATTTGTGGACAGCTGGCCCCTGAAAATATTCGGACAATAAATAAAGAAACACAGAGCAAAACTGAGGATAGAAGACCTGATATAGAATATATGTGAATTTTTATTGCTAATGTTTTCCTTGCTACTCTACAAATGTAATCGAATTTCATTTAGGACAGGAAAAACAGGCTTACACTTTATTAAATCAGCATAGGCTGCTTCCCGTGTTATAATAATTATCAAGGAATTTAAATTAATAAAACATTCTTTATTTGTCATC
>QLNU02015360.1:289323375-289352310 GCA_006491805.2 Dysdera silvatica
ACAGCAAAGTTCTCCATTCAAATTTCGCCGTCCGAAAAACAAGCTTTCGATAACAAAATTTTATCCTTTAAGTCATTGTTTATGTGCTATTTTTAATGTATAAATAGTTATGTTATTGTTTCGGTGAGCTTTATAGAAGTAGCATTATATTAAATTATAAATGCTGTTTATAAATTTTACATTACATAATTATACAACTGATGTCACTGTAACTGTAGTTCATAAGTGTACATTAATGTTTATTATACACAACCACATAACATACATTTTAGGTACTAGTTTCTATTACATAGCAATATCTTATTTAGGCTATTTTTTGAATCTGTGTGTCGTATAGGGATATTTCATAAAATATTTTTATCGACTTGTATATGTGTGCTTTCAATTAATATAATTTTGAGGATTTAAAGTTCAAAACTTTTTTTTATGTTAATGTATTTACAGCTGTACATGGTACAATATAAACTTTGAAGCAGAAGTGAAAGAAATGGTCCTATGGCTGGAGAGGAAAGCCAATTATGCAGAAAACCAATTATTTTATAATTAAAACAGGCCTGAGTAAAATAATTCCAACACGATATAATACTTTTTAGAGGTAAGCAACTAATAAAGTATCATTTTTTGATGTTTTGTATAAGCATGCCCTAACTTACCGGCCTAAAAAAATTATGTTTGTATACCTCTGATTTGTCTACATATACTACACCTTTATGAATATATAATAATTTATGCATTTTCTAAAGATGGTGTAACTGATATAAATATTATAAGAGTTTATTCATTGTTCAGTAAAACTTATTTTAATGTATTTCATGTGCAATTTTACATTGTATTATTTTTTGAAATTCTAATAAATAAATAATTAATTAGAAGTACTTACTGCTTTGTTGATCTTTAGAAAACCTGATCATCTCATTCTTTAAAATAAAAAGCAGCAATCAAAAATACATTCTATGGAACAGATCTCCAATCTAAACTATTTATATGCAACGTTCTAACGACATGTCCAAACATAGTCTAAACCGTCCTATAATACCTAGCTATAGGGCTTCTAGTAATAAAAATAGGATATATCGTAAAAATTTGGAAGTAGGCGTAGTTTTTCTGAACTCGAAGGTCAAACTTCTGTTTGACCCTGATTTTTTTGTTCGGTCAGGAAAATCTCAGGGTCAGAGAACAATTATCCACGGCGAAGAAGCTCCGCCTCTATTCAATAGGACCTGCTCTGCAAGCTAGCCAATGGCAAAGGAACATTCAAATTTCTTTACGGCAGGCCAACCGGTGCATGGTTACTTGTTTTCCTCATTAACATAGAGAAATTAACCTTAGATTTAAAATACGCTATTCATTTTAAATGGCAGAATTATATTTTATGTGACAGGAATTTAAAAACGCCATTTTCTGAGATATTAGTTATTTTCTGGGGTATTTTCATTGTCTAAATATCATTCTAAAAGGAAACATATAACATTAAATGTTATGGATTAATAATATATATATCATTTATAACATTGTGTTTTCTAAACTAAACACTCTATTCAATATTGAAAATCATGTTAAACGATTTATGTCTTTTATATTAATAAATTAGTGAAAAAACATGTTAAAATTTGCTTATTTTTGAAAAAATATTCTCATATTTGCGTAATAAAGTTTGACACTTTTATAACATGTTAGAAGTCCTGGAACGTAAAAATAGCATATTAGACCTTTGGAAAATTATTTTAAAAATATAAAAGGTTAGATTTGTATTCTTATAGAATAAAAAATATTATATATCCCCTTTTAAACGGTACAAATATTTGTTTCCGAAAGACTGGAGTCGATCATTTCAGTTACCTTACCATTTCACTAGCAAATGTACAAATTAAGTGATTTTCAAAAGACGTAGAAAATATCTAATTGCGAAATGTTATAATTGCGTGAAAATGCCACCAACTAAATGAAAACTTCATTTTCTCATTGCGTAATCATTTACTCAATGGTCCTCTAAACTGTTTTGTAAAGAAGAGTAAATAGTGGAATTTTTAAATTCAAATTATGCATATTTATTAAATTTTATTGCTAATTTTAAGGATTTTTTAGTCTTACCTGTCAATGATCTTGCTCAAAAAATATCTTAAAAGTAACGTTCTCCTATTCATGAATTTTATTTCTAGTTAGCATCAATGTGTGGTAATATTTATATTAAGTTTTCCTTGAATTGTTCTGTTTATAGTTTAAAAAAGTTGTATGTCAGTTTCTTCAATAATAATGGGTTTCTCTTTAATAAATTGCAATAATGTAAGTTTAATTCATTGGGTTATATAATAATATAAAATAAATCAAAATAAATAATATAAAATGGCCAATAAATTAACAATCATTAATTTATTGACTAACGAAGCTAATGGAAACGAGTAATGAAAACCAAACGCCCCTTGCACTATGGGTTGTAGTAAATTATTATTGTATTATAGGTAATTATTGCATTATGATTATAATAAATGTGCGTATGTCGCGGTTTTGCTGATGACTACATGTGCATGAATATTTTTTTCTGTCATAAATTACACTCCTTCAGTTTCTTTCTCTGGCGCAGTATAGCTCAGATGCTCTTGCGCCATAAAAAACCCAAACAAACAAACAATCCTTCAGTTTCTTAAAAAATACTTAAATACCCGCGTAATTCTTGTAATGGTATTTTATTACTTTAACACAAATTAGAATTGAATTGCCACACATTTAATAATTTAAATATTTAAAATTCCGACTCCCTCGCGATAGCACATGTAAGTGTTTGCTCATGTTGAGGAACTTCCAATCGAAAAATCTCAATAATTGCGTAAAAAATTTTGCCAAATGTTAATTTTGAAAATCGGTAATGAAAATACCTAATTGCCGTAAATTGAAATATTGATTCAAAAATGTTAAAAACTTTGTAACTATTTTTATTTCAACATCCTTCACACTTCGTAGCTTTTTTTTTTTTTTTACAATTCTTCTCCAAGTCACACTCTCATTTATGCATTTTAAAACAAAACAAATTGCACAAGTAGCTCGAAGAGTATATATATAGGACAACCATCCATATATCGACGTTTCCATACAAAAATTTTCGATATATCCAAACAATTTTCTATGTAATGGACAGAAAACTTGGAATCATAAGGTTTTCCAAAACTGATGCAGTCATATTTCATACCTTCTTTTTGTTTGTATGATCCATAATAATGTGTATAGCGTAATTAATAATGTTTTTGTACAATGTACTTATTTATTAATTTTATATAACAATTGCTTTTCTTTTACCATTTCTCTTTAGTGGTTCAAAATTTAAGTAGTTCAATGAAAGCACAATATCGTGAAATTTGATCATTGTTTTCAAATTTTACTTGTCAAATGCACATTAAATAAAATATATTTTCATCAAGATCCTTTCACGCGATGTTATGTTTGTAATTCCCCATTTTCCTGATTGTTTATGCCGATATTCAGCTTATAATATAGTTAATTGAATGATATTTTTTAAATGTTTATATTTGTAGAGAAAATTATTTAAATTCATATAACGGTTGTGTTTATCAAAACTGGACGAAATCCTCTTCTAAATAAATGTCTTTTGAACGGAAGGTTAGTTAGCTAGTTTATGATATTAATATTTCTTTGGAAAATGTTAAAAATGTTTATTTCTAATGCAATTTTATTTATCGTATTCTTTATACTAATGCTCCTAAGTTTGTCAGAAAATTTATGTTGAAAGTCCTTACGCCTAAAATCACAATCTTACTAATCGTATATTTTTTAAATATTATTAGTACAGCCCGGATTATATGCCTTAAAAAAATCCGTTTTTGTTTCTGCTCATGTGTGAGTAAAAGGAAAGTTTCTCGTTGTGTGAAAATTTTCCTACGAAAGAATAAAAAATTCTTTAAATTATTGAAACCCTTGAACTATACATTTATATCTACTAACGCTGAAAAGGGCTAAAACAAACAATTGCATATGCATATAATTCGCGTTCTAGTTATCAGCATATGTCTAAACTAATAAGCATAAAGACAAATAAAAAATTGACAATGGTATAGAATCGAAATTGGCCTCAAATCTTGATTATATGAACTCTGGTCCACCTATACACAATCCTTGCAATTTTGTTTTAAAAAGCTTTCGACATTATCGACAACTCCTCGATTCGACCTACTTGTATTGTGATCACAGTTATTGTCTTTACCCAAACATAATTATATAATATCATTATATATAATGTATTAAGTATCCGATTTTGTTAATTGCAAAAAAGAAATGCTATAAAAGTCTCGCCCTTTATTTCTTAATTTTTCTTTCGTCCTCTGACAATTAGAACGCAAATAGCATCGAAAATTGTTACCAATTAAGACGCTATTTGCACTCATTAAATTTCCATTAACTCACACAACACTTGTTAGTATTTTAAATCACCTTTGAAACGGGCTTCCGGAAAGAGAGTCAGGTCTCCTCCCAACCAAATAGTACATTGATTTTTCATTCTACATTTTGATCAAGCACGTTCAGTTTTAGTTCCCAAGTTGATTACAATTTACATATTGCAAAGATTGTAATTCATGTAGTGGGACTTAAACCTAGAAATTACAGAAAATGTTGAAAACATCCGTAATTTTTAAGATAAATTATACATATTAGTTCACATAATAACATTACTCATATAATTTATTAACATATTTAGGCTGAGTAGTCGAACGAGGCACGTTGTATTACTTTTAACGCCAAGGATCCGTTTCAAGGGGCCTTTCGCTAAATTAACTAGCCAAGTTACACATAAGGAGGTACTCTTTCTACTACAAGAACAGAGGCATGGTTTTTTTTAAAACTCATTGGTATATCGGCTCAAAAGTGAGAATGTCTGCATAGCGATTGGTTTTTGTAATGTAGCTAAGAGCTGTGTTTTTTAATTTATGTTAACCAATACAAATAAAACATTTTCAAATAGAGAAAGTAATAAAGGAGACACGTTTATATATAAAGTGTACTGTATATTACGCACAGTGTAACAAAGTTACCGACTTAAATAAACGCCTTATATCATAAAATATAATATGTTTATAATGCATAACCGTATTATAATATATAACATACAACGTTCTCATAATATACAAATCATAATACTGTTATGAACTAATATAATGACAAAGAATTCGTTAAATATTTATGATTAGATAGCATCAACGCGGATAACATTAGTACGAATTTCAATGGTATGAAATTTTATTTTGTGATCGTTTTGAATTTACTCTTTCTAGCTGTCCAACTTTACTTATTATTTTTTTAATAGATACTCGTTAAATGCTTTTGGTAAACGTGTTCATATTCGCATTTTGGTATACTCCGGCTTTAAGAGAGAAGCCAAAACAAATGACAGATATTGAATATATAAAAAGATATGTGTATATTTTTTTATATATATATATATCGGGTACATCCAAAGATACCGCATTACTTACAGAACAGTGTATGACTTAATTAATGCATACATATAATTTGTGGCGTTCTTTACTATCAATATATTTGTTTAGTAATATGTAATTAAACGTGTTTTTGGATAAATATTTTAATTTCTTTGCACCTTTACTCTAAAAATTGAATTTTTAGATTATCCTTACTTTACTTCTATTATCTTTTGTATTTCGGATACGTTTAAGATAATAATAAAGATAAAATAAATATATAGTTAGTAACTATGTTACATGAACCACAAGAAACTATTAGCCCCCCCCTTCTTTTTCCTATGAGCTCCTCCCACACTGTAAAGAGTTTCTAGGTTGCCACAATTTGGGTTTTCGATTTGGTGAGTAGCCGCCAACGGTGCCTATTCGACTTCTCAACCCATATTTATCCCTGAAAACGTTTTATACTCTAAGATATTAATTAATTGGGTGGCATGTGAGTAAAATTTTAGAAAATCAAATCTCCAACTGTTTAAAAGCGCTCATAGAAGAAAAACATCCTTTATTTTCCTAGTAAGTTACGAGCGAGGGGAAGGGAAAGAGACGGGCCATTTAAAACTGAACAGTGGGGGTTACTGTGTAACTGATTTACAGCATATAAGGACATGGTAAATAGATGTATATTCTGTCATTTGCATGCCATGTATTTTACATTTCCCTATTGCTCCTCGACAACTTGAAAAGGTGCGTTCTTTTTTTCTCTTCAGATCACATAGTAATCGTTAACGAAACTGGTTTCGCGCCATTTCGAAAACAACAGCTCATCCGTGATTGGTTCGCTAAGGGGAGATCAACTGAGGGCAGATAGATATTTCGGCCAATGAGAGAATCCTGCTGAGTATGCCCTTTGAAATAAATAACAACTAAATGCTTGTAAACAAAACGCATGATATGCCGAAAAGATTACGTGACCACCGTTGCTGAAAAGTAACCTTTAAAAGGCAATTCATAAAATTTGAGGAAAAAGACTGATAATAAATGGCAATTATCTAATAACTATACAGTTTTTTCAGTGTTGGTTTATGGAAACCATTAGTAAATGCTAACTGATGTAGTAAACGCTTACTAATTTTGCTCCGGGTAAGTTGAAATACGTCTTTTAGTCAGGGCCGTTTCTACCATTAGGCCAGAGTTGGTGACTGCCTAGGGCGGCAAAATGGCGTAAAAAATTTATTTTTAAATCAAACAAAGAAAAAATTGAACAAATGAGGAGGAAAAAATGAAAAAGAGGAAAAATTAAAACATCGAATTGTTTTCAAAAGCATACGGGACAATTACTTAAAAAGTCTTTACTTTGACGAATGTAAAATTTCTTGATGTGTTTCATTGTTTAATTTTGCACACAAGTCCTTTTATATCTAATACATTTAAGCCTTCTAGCTCTGATAATACAACGTTGTGTTTTGAAATATTACTCCTTTAATATTTCAGTTTTCAAAAATATAAAATGTTGAAATTAAACGATTATAACATGTAGCAATTGTTTTACTATTCACAATACCCTAACATTACAAAATAACTAATATAAGTTTAAAATATAAATATAATTAACGGGTTTAATGATTAAAAGTATAACAGAAAATTTACGTTGTTGAACCGCTGGATGTTGGTGGTGGTAGAGAGGGAGATCTAGTCGAAAGAGTAATGGTAGTAAAAAGGTGGGGAGCGGCATTTTTCAGTTCTCGCCTAAGACGCAAAACACCTAGAAACAACGGTCCTGCTTTTAATGCATAATAAATACCGCTATATATTTATCGATATACCATAATAGTTATACGGGTAATAAACAAACCCCACAAAATTACGGATTTCGTATAAGTAACAACGCGTAGTGTAAAAAAAAAATAGTAATACGGCGCTGCTGCGGATAACAAAAAAATTAATTGAAATATTCACTTTAAAACTAAAGTCGAATACGATTATAACGATCTCGGCTGTAGCGACAACCCGGTTATTGCGTCAATTAATTATTTATCGGTTATAGAGTCGAATTTTTCGAAATGTCCTTTAAATGCTGTTTTAAACGAGCTTGATGTCTATAATTGGAATTAGTGGAACTAACAAGGGAAGTACCCCGATAGTGATCTCTCCGATTTGTTTGAAATTTACAAAATAGGATCAGATCAATGTTTGAAGCATACCTTGCCAGATTTTTATTCGCAAATTTACGAATGCAAAGTTATTAAAATTTTAAGTTGCTAAGAACTTATTTTTCTATTATTTGTAGTTTAAGAAACGCTTGAAGGACTTCATAGTCGAGTTGTATACATGCGCAATTATCCTTGATAATATTGCTTTAACAGTTAATAATAGAAAAATTATAGTTTCGCAATGACTTAAAATATTAATAACTAATAATGTGCAAAGACGTCCACTTCGGTGATTTGTGTCAATCGGTCTCAGTCATCGAAATGACCCGTTCTTTTAACTCGTTCACTTGAAATACGCATGCTCCTCAAATGATTTCTTTGCCCTCTTGTTATTGGGGGTAGGATAATACGTGTGTGGGCAGAATTTATACTCATTGCAAATTTTAAAGTAAAAGGAAAATATATATCATCGTTCGATTAAATAAGGTAGTTTGGCTAGAGTTCCGCCGCTTTTTCGGTAAATATGGGTGTCTAGGGGTTTTTTTTTCATATACAGTCAAGCCCACATATAGCGAAGTTGCATGGGACACTGAAAATTATTCGTTATATCCGATATAATAGAAAAATGAACTTAACCGCATGTTCTAAGGCAAAATTTTCACACAAAGGCTAAAACTTTATTACATAAGTGGGAAAAAGCCTGCAACTTTCTTTTGAACAGTTGAATTTACAACGCATTTGTATGATTTTTTTTACAGTGCGCTTAAATCATCACGGCAGTCAATGTTAATAAATTCAATGAACGCACGCGAATTTTGAAAACTGTTTAGGACAGATATTTATGTCACTAATCACTTCAATTTTAATGCCTTCCTCTTTGGAATCATCAGAAGTATTTTGTAACACTGCTGCAATAATGTCATCGTCTGTTTCTTGTGCTTTAATTTCGACGTTGCGATCGCTAGCAACATAATCAGCAGAAATAACATATCCATTCAAAGTTTCCTTTTCCGGTAAATTTTTCCAAGGGGAACTTTCTGTAGGATCTGAAATGAAACCTGAGTCCCCAAGTCCTCCTAAAAATTCTTCACGTTTCCAGCAGTTTTGGACGGTTTTCGGTTGAACCAAATGCCAGGTATCGTCTAAAAATTGGCAAGTAATTTTAATGTCTGCAACAAAATGAAGATCAGTTTCTAGATTCAAAAAAGAACACGTCGAGTAATCTGAGATCTGTAATACACTTTCATACATTTTATTATGCCCATATCTAAAGGCTGCAGTTTTGATGTAACATTCTGTGGAAAGCGACACACTGTAATGTTTTTTAGTTTGATATTCGTGGTGTGAGCAATGCAGTTTTCAAGCAAAAGAAAAATGTACTCGTACCTATCCTTTTTTTTATATTTCGTCATCAAACCCTTTCAACCATTCTTCAAAAATTACGGAAGTCATCCAAGCCTTGATTTTTCCGCTACCTCATATTTTTTCATACGACTTTCATCTATTAATTTTATTGCTTCGATTTTAGTTTCAAGAGACAAATACGTTCTCTTTTCACCACCTTTTCGTGTGACCTTAGTATCAAATGAACAACCAACAACAAAACTTTCTTCCCCACGTTTCTTAGAAAATTTTCTCCCTCCTCTGAAGTTTCTGTTTGCTTGCCAGAGCCAAAAACTTCGCAGTATCCGATATTCACGTTTCAACAATTCGCTATATGCGATCTTTTTAACACTGTTTGATTTCGCAGTTCCAAGGGGACAGAAAAAATTCGTAATAACCGATACTTCGCTGTATCCGTGCTCGCAGTAAATGAGCTCTACTGTATCTTGAAATCTCAGATACACGACTATATCCAATGGCAAAAAGTTTTGAACTATCTTCGAATGTGTTTTTTTCCTTAGACAAAAACTGCGATATATTTACAGGATGTAGCAATCCCATTCCATCCTCCCGATATATTTTCACTTTTCTACTCACGACGGTAACTGACATGGTCTAAATCTAAATGGCATTAACCTACTAGAAGCACATCAAAATTGTTTCAGAAAAATTAATTAAATTAAAGTTCTGTACCCGGACTCTAGCGGATCTCTCTAAGAGAAATGCATGCAGGCGTCAACTCAATACTTCATCCTACTCTATATCACAGTGTCTCAAATGAGGCCTTAAATCTACATAAAACAATGCTTTATTCTGTAGTGGATTTAGATAGATATACAGTAGAGTCTCCATATAACGAACTTCCATTTAACAAAGTTTTCTATTTAATGAAATTTTCGGCGGAACCTTGACTTTGAATGGCACTAACATGTAAATTTGTCTCCATATTACGAAAAACAATTTCTATATAACGAAGTTCTTTTTATAAAGAATTTGATTTTTTTTTTAATTTACCTTTTACAATTTTTCAGCGGGATGGTTAGGTAGAAGGGGTAGTTGAGGATTTTAAGCAAAAGGACGGAGGTGAGGTAGCCTTCTGTATAGTAGACATAGGGTCAGTTGTGATAAATAATTCTATTGTTCTAAACTGGGAACTTCGAAGCAGCGGGGATGTATCACTCTGCAGGTGTGGCTAAGCCACGAAATTTGCTTCTCGCACATACGTGTTGCATTGTTGAAGAAAATGTTATAGATGACGTGTTCCGATATTTACAAAAGTGTGAGAATTTCTATGAACAAAACGTTTTTAACAAGATACTTGTACAAAGCAAAATTAGTGATTATTTCTCTGTTTCAAATATGTTGTATGAGGATCATACAGATATAAAGTAATCCTCAGTCTTTACTTTTGTTATTAATTTGTACGTACTTGTATACGAAAAATATTTAAATTCGTTGAAAAAGAAGAGTCTACTGAATTTAGTCTTTACTGTCCAAATTTAGCTTTTTTCATTTTATCGAAATTAAGTTTCAACATTTATGTTAATTTCTATTTAACGAATTTTCCTTATAACGAAGTTTTTCAGAGGAACGATGGCACTTCGTTAAATAGAGACTCGACTGTATATATATATACTGAAAACAAAAAAATTACTTTTCTCCTATTTCGTTTATCCGATGAAAATAATGTGAATCGAGGCAATCTAAATCGAGAAAATTATTGATTTATATAATACGTATCTAACTGGGGGAGAGCCTCGTAACAAGCTTTTGCTTTCTGCTCTCCTCCATTTATAACCTAATCATATCAATAATATCTAAATCTCAAAAATTTCAATTAGAACATTACAGCAGTCTTGAAACAGACGTATCAACAATAACTGAATATAGGTTGGATGAATTTATTCCTTATTCTTATTCCATATACCTATCGCTACGAAATTGCGCCACTCATTTACTTCTATAGATTATATAAATGTAAATAGCACATATAGTATGTATTCCCTGTCAATATTTCCACTTTCAAGTTTTACTTTTACGAGGAAAGCGTCTGATAGAGATCCTACAGATTTACTTAAAATTTACAAAATAATGTAACGTAGCACCAAGCAGATTTGATTTCTAAGTAGTATGCTTATGACGTGAACTTACTACATAAATGGGTCAAAATCTGGCGAATATGTCGTTGTAGTTTTGTCTGTAGAAATATTACCAAAAGTCAACAACTCTCACAAAATTCTCTTCAATTTATACAGCAGGACGGTATGCCATTTGCCTAACACTGGAATATATACATAGCAATTCAATATCGCTAACGGTTATTTTTATGGATACGCTTAGCATTTTGCAAAGCCTTATTTAGAAAATGTTTTGCAGCACTCTGGACTTCACATAATTATTAAATTCGAAAAATAAACAACGTATCTTTAAATTTTGCTGTGTCTTAGGATATGTTGGGATTGCTGGGAAACAACAGACTGCCATTGCCACAAAATCCGCGGCAATAGAAACAGAAAATTTAGACGTTCTTTTATCGATTATCGAAACTAGATTTTCCACTCTATTTTTTACAATAAATGACAGTCAGTTTGGGACGAACAAATTCTTAACAAACTTTACCTTTATCTCAGACTGAATTTTAAAAGACCGACCGACCTGCGTTTCATTTACTTGAAAGATTTGTTCAAAATGACCGACTTCCTCGTGAACGACACATCACTGTTAATAACTTCGCATTGGTGCATTTTCGAATGAAAAGCTGGTCGCGTTATGCTTCAAACATTGGTCTGAACCCATTTCGTAAATTTTAAGTAAATCGGTAGAATCGCTATTAGATACTTTGCATTTAAGATAAATGTAGTTATAAAACAAGCATAGTTATTACTAAAAATATCGTTCAATAGCCTACGTTTCAGCAAAATTTAACAGCTGTTTTTCATCGTTTGGTGAAAAATCTGTCTTCGAATTAAAAAAATATATACATCTCAATTTAAAATCCAAATTCAAGAAGTTAGACATAATTTTTATTTCATGTTTATACTTACAAATAAATTTGACACCCACGTATTAGTAGCTCAAACTAGAGCTATTTTTGTTTAGGAGAAAAAGAGACGCCGTCCTCATCCCAGATTCGAACCAGGGTCCCCGCGTTGAGCCCGCGGTGTCTTGACCTACTAGACGAATGAGAACAAGAACAGACGCTTTTTTCTCCGTATATTAAGTTGTAAGATATTATTACCCTTCACAGGGATAACACAATTGCCAAATATTGGTCAACACACAAAGCCACCGGGGCGAGATATTTGCGGTTTTTTTTATAGTTTATACTACTGGTCTCTTTACATTTCCTTACCGCATATAACTTTATGCTCTGGAATACAAATTATTTATTTATTATCCTGGAATATATACCGTTATTTAATTATTAATCTTTTCTTGGAATAAATGACGTTTATATCTATGATATTTTATATATAATGATATATACACATATACATATATAATATAATTGAATTGAAAGCTTCAAGCATTGGATTTATCGTCGGTTGATAAATCTTTTACAAGAAAAAACGATGGCCGATCTCTTAAAAAACCGTAAACATTTTAGCCCCTTGTACAAAAAAAGGAAAAAACAAAAAAGTTTTTTTCTTCTATTCCCTTGTACAAGAAAAAGGAAACGGTTGCCCCTCAGAGAAATCTACAATTTTGCTGTTGATCGAAATACATAGAATTTGGGATGTCCGAGAATAGAAGTTTAAATTTTGTATTAAAAGTACACTTTTCCACTTTCTAGTAACGAAAGATTCAGTTAAAAGTGCAGCAAATTTAAAATGAAATAAAAGTATGGTTGAAATATAGTGTACAAATATTTCAAATGGAAAAAAAAAATCACAGCTTGTTACAGTTCTGGTTAAGATGTTAACTCAACTTAGCTACAACTATGATGATTTGTGAATTTTTCATCTAAAAAAGTTCAAAATGATTAAATTATTTTATTTCTGATAATGCGATGAGCTGCTGCATTGCCGGTCACGACTAAACAACAACATCGTTAATATATTCTATAGAAAGAAATTGACAAGAAAGTACGGAATTTGTCCACCCTTTTCAGTTTTCGCTATCGGTAGTTTTGCAAATCACTTTGCGGATGTTGCATTGAAAATAGGGAAAGCGACTCAATTAAAAATCTGAGTCACCTATTTCCTATCGAAAACGCGCCTAATGAGCCAAGGAACGGCTATAAATTCAATCCCCGACTCCCCTATCGCCGCCAAGCTGCATAAATTAACATAATCCATATTTTATTTTGTAGCCAAGAGCTTGTTCAAAATAACTTTATGACTTTACTACTCAAGCCGGTTACAATAAGAACTTGAATCACACACGGAAGTCACATAAAATCTTCCATTCCCTTGGCCTCAATGGATTTAATAATGCGAACGCTGGTGAAAAACTTCGGCGGAAGCTTTCGAATTAACTGGTTATTTTGCATTTTTGATTGGCCATCTCCAAGTTATAAAATATGACTAATCATATTCAGAGGCGACTCGAGGTTGATTTTGAACCCGGGCGGCATGGCAAGGATTATTTTTTGGCGCCCCACCCCCTCCGGCGAAAACAGGAGATTTTCACAGATGCACAGTGAGCCATATGCCCTATAAAAGTGGCCTAAAGTCTCTGAAAGAATTTCTCTAAAGATGTCTCTAAAAATTTCTCTAAACTTGTCTTTTTTTAGAGAGATTTTCTACTGTTGGGTCAATTAAAAAAAATTGAACTTGACTTCAGTTTGGCGCCCTCATCCAAATGGGGACAAGGGGGGCCGCCCATGTCATCCGTCCCTTAAGCTGCCCCTGATCATATTGCTGTTGCAGTCCTTCATAGACCAAAATAAATGACAAAGAATTGGATTGGAATTTCGCATTTGTGTTGTACGACCTACGCTATAATTCACATCTTTTTATCTATGTGCAGAAAGAGAGGCCTTTTTTCCAAACATCATTGGCTACTTACGCTAATGAAAATATTACCTAAATTTCGCTATTTTTTGTAGCTACATTTGGATATGAAAACTCGTGAACTTCGTTTTGCTGCTATTGTGCTCCAACGTAACGTGCCCACGCAAAACGTGAGTTCAAAATTGAATTATGGCTGTGCTATCGCATAAACCAAGTCGTGACCAATTTTTATTCGAATTTGCAGAAGACCTACAGATATTGAGATGTTCTAATTGTGATATTAAATTCCGGCCGAAAGGCTTTTATCACTAATAAAAAACGACATAAACATGGCGCAATATTCCCTCTTCTGGTTCGCTGCTGCTGTTTTTTTTTTTGTTTTTTTTACGATTTCTTGAAGGCTGAAATTGAGCTAGCTATTGCTATTGCGCATTCTGAAACAGACAGGTTGCATATTTCACTATAAGATATTAAATACTGGCGGATACACTAAACGGATACATCGCATTTCTCTATTTCGTTTCACATAACCTTTCAATTTCAAATAAGTATAGATGAACAGGGAGATCGGTGTATTTCAAAATAATAATAATAATTTTCAATTGTAATTCGTGTTGTCATTTAAGTTGTCACTTTCGTGTTATTTGTCTAAACATAACATAATTTTGAAGTTGGATATGATGACCTTTTTTTTTTTGTCATTTTACTATAATGTCTATTTAAAATAATTTGCATGCTACTAAATTGCTCTGAATTTTTTTTTTCTTTTGTAAAATACGTTTCTCAGATCATAAAATTGTTTTAAATTTTATCGCTGTCTTTCGAATTATTAGTTTTAGGCTTACGCTATTTATACACGTACATTTTTCAATAAAAATATACATTTTATAGCTAGTATTGTATATTGTATAGCTAGTACATTTCACTTAATACAGTAATTCCCGAACGCTGCAGATATTTATGTAGTTGGTAAGATTTTATTTTCTTCTTTTTTTTTTTTTACTTTATTTTACTTTCTACTCTTTTTTTTTTCATTTTCTTTAGCTTTGGTCTTTATTGTACAAAGCTCAAGGATTAAGCCTTTGCATAACTGTTAATCAAAGCAAATCGATTTCTTTATAGGGGAGATGTCCAGCCTACACGATGGATAACGCAATAGCAGGTTCTGTACACAGTATATATGCACACAAACTATAAACGTTGTATCCTTTGTACGTTACAGTTTAGCGTTCATAGAAATCAGGGATGTATACACGGGAATATCTTTAGAGTCTGACTCCTTCTTCCTTTTCTAGGATAGATTATCTAACATTTACTTTTTATCAAATTGATTATCCCATGTGACTTTTATCGTGTGGAACTAACACAAGCGTGATAAAAAAAAATGGCATGCATCACTGATACTCCGAGCTTCTGTAAGGATTCTGTTCTCCCAGAAATTGTAGTACGCCATCCCCCACCCTCGCCATCTTCAACTACTAAAAAATTCTCATTTTATTGAAATATTTTTCAAGGATCCTGGAGCCTCAAGCGACCGCCCAGGCTCGTCTAATGGAAAAGCTGGCCGTGCTGGTACTGCAACACCATTTACATCCAATAACAGCATCTCGAACGAAAAGTTCATCAAAAAACAACAAAAACAGTTTCCTTTAACAACGTGAGTTCAAACTAAAATTTTATGAGCGTTATAAATAAAAGCCGAGAAGAGAAGAGAGAAAATCAATGACCTTAACCTTTGGTCCAAACTGGGAACTTTGGGTGGTTATTTTGAAATTTGAACATCACCGAGACACCTTTCGTATATTTATACGGTTTTGTTTCCCATAGTTTTATACTGAGGAAGGCGGTTATTGAAAAGTGTAGTCGTTTAATCGGTTGACTGTGCGGTTGTTAACCCCAAAATTTCCTGGTTCGATCCCAGGTCATGGTCTTTTTAGTTATCTGTTTTCTTCTGAATGCTCATCATGCTGTTGTCAAAGTAAGTATCCCATTGGGTTTTTCATAGGATGACACACTCTGAATGTTTAGTAAAAATTATTTCCTCTATATCATTTTTTTTTCTAAAGCATTCTTTGCCCTTTCACGCATGCATGATGTAAATCCAATATAGAAGACAATTAAAACTTTATTAACAATTTTTTTTCTCATTTTCAGGTTTATATATTTAAGATGGATGTTTCGTATTCAATTCTTGATTGCTAATGACGTGGTTTTTATATAGTTTTTTAATTGAATAACTAGGTTAAGGAGAGCAACTTAGGTTTTGAGGAATATCATAGGGAAACTGATACACGTCTGTTTCAAATATAATAAACGCTTGATTTAACAGACTATTTGGGACTTTAACGTGTCATTAAATTGGTGTGCGATAAATATAAAATTGTTAATTAATAGGCCATTATTGTTATTATTATGTATCAGGAAATAGTGTATAAAATAGAGTGTAAATTTAGTGAGAGTTCGCTAAATCGCACCATTGGATAGAAACATGATTTTGATTGTTTATTTAACATTTTATTTCGTTTAACAGTGGTTTACAAATTAAGAAAGAAACATAGTTCTTCGTAAAATAATTTATTTTTTACTCCTAGCAAAATTAATAAAGGAATATATGTTAGAATGTTATTTGTTTTTAGATAACCTTTAGATACGTGAATCAGATGCAAATTCAGCGGGTGAGGCGTGGCTGCTTAGCACAAATAAGATGTTGCATTAGCAGTCGTTCTAACTGGAATCATCTGAAGATGACTTGCACAAACCAAGTCAGAATGTGAAATAAAACAACAGTGTTTACACTGAAAATGTGACCGAAAAGTCTTTAGACGTGGAGAATAAGTCCGCATTCATTATTGCAAATGGCAGTTTTTAAATTACGCATCGATATCAGAAAAGTTAATTAAATTATTTTCCACAAAATCCAAATATTTCAATGTAATATTTATATTAATGGTTAATGTAAATGGTTAATGCAATGGCCGTTACGAGATCATGGGGAATATAAAATAGAGATAGAAAAATTATGATAGATTTTTCGTTTTATGGATACCAAAAGAAACGAAAAAGAAATGGCAGAATGAAAATCAATATATCGCCATACTTAAATAAATGCTTGAATCCATCATTGTTTCGAAATATACTAAAAAAATATTAACACTTATTTGTTAACACAACGATAAAAAATTAGTTTAGAAATTGAAAAAAAAAGAATTTCAGGCTGAATTCATTGTTCGTTCAACTTTGTCGAATTATTTGAATCCATTAAATCTTAATTCATTCAATTTTTAATTTTATGTGATTGGAAATACAAAAAACGAAACATTTTAGTTCAAACGCTGATTTTCTTTGTTTAAACTGTGGTATAAGAAATAAAAATGATTTTACAAGATATTATTACCCTTCACAGGGATAACACAATTGCCAAATAATGGTCAACATATAAAAACCTCCGGGGCAAGATTTTTGTGAGTTTTTCGTGGGGGAATTTATTATACAATAATTTTTGCCACCCACGTTTATGTAGCTCAAGCTAGTGCTTATTGCTTTTAGAGAAAAAGAGACGTCGCCATCATCCTGGATTCGAACCAGGGTCCCCGCGTTGAGCTCCCTTTTTCTCCAAAATTACATAAGCTCTAGTTTGAGCTAATTATACGTGGGTGGCAAAAATTATTGTATAATAAATTCCCCCACGAAAAACTCACAAAAATCTCGCCCCGGAGGCTTTTCTGTGTTGACCATATTTGGCAATTGTGTTATCCCTGTGAAGGGTAATAATATCTTACATCCTCATATCCGGAGAAAAATGCGTTTGTTCTTGTCCTCGTTCGTCTAGTAGGTCAAGACACCGCGGGCTCAACGCGGGGACCCTGGTTCGAATCCAGGATGTGGACGGCGTCTCTTTTTCTCCAAAAACAATAAAGCTCTAGTTTGAGCTAAATATACGTGGGTGGCAAAAATTATTGTATAGAAATAATTTTATTCAACCGATATACAGTGGTTGTTGATACATCTGTTACGATTCATTTGGTTAAGTTTGGAAAATATTGACAATAATGGGCTAGAAAAGGAGGAGAACAGAAAGCAAAAACTTATTGCAAGGCTCTCCACAAATTAGATAATGTATTTTAAAAATGGTAGTCTTACAAGTTTGGGGTTGCTTCATGGGCATTACTTATGTAGGATCAATGTGTAGTACAATAATTTTTAGTGTGTACATTTATCTGAATTCATTATAAAACAAAGCTTTATTTTATGTAGCCTCATTTGAGAAACTGCGATATAGAGCAGGATGAAGCGTTGAGTTGACACAAGCGTCTAATTTTGATAGATAGGTCCAATAGAGATTGAGTTCTGGAAAAAAATTCAAATTGTTTTAGTGAAATAATTTTCACGTGCATTATTTTAAGTTAGTATTTTACAGAATCGGAATGGATATACAAAGGATGGACTCAGGGGCGGACTGGGTCCTCTCAAAGGGTGCATACATTAGATTATCAGAGGGCGCGAGTCCTATGGCCCAAGAAGGCGCACCGGCCGGGGCGCTGGTTTGCCGGCTGCCCAGTCCGCCTCTGAACGGAATAATGAAGAATGGAGCTTTTGTTACGCAAATAGCAATAAAATTTTGGTCATAGCAATCGTTTTTATAATAGATGTGTATCCAGAAATATGTCAGTTACGCAACAGACATACATACAGAAATATGTGTCTCTGACTTTCATCCCTTTATATATTTTCATGATAAAATATTCTCGAAAAAGCCTGCCAATTTCACCCATGATTAACAATGACAAAATTTGTTTCAAATTACCATTTAATCCTCGTGGATTAAAGGGCTTTAAAGGGTTGGTCCTTCCTCCCTTTTTCTTTCGGTGCGCAAGCTTTCAGGAGAGTCCTGAAAATAAGATCGATCTAATAGCTTCTCTTCGCAGCCCTTTAACGACTTTTCAAAACTCAAGCGGTTGCGCGTCATGATAGCTGGATTACAGCTAAATTTAGTCATCCAACGCAGGATAGCAATAAAATAGCCGTACTGGCAATCTAGGCCCAGTAGTTTCAAATATGGCAGACTTCCATATTTGATAGCATGTGGAGCTAGCTCAGCAAGTTTATAATATTCGTACCAGAACTTTTATGTGACTTACGGCAACTTGTATGAAAATTATTCGAAGAAAGAGAAAGGTTACGGTTAAATAATATTTATTCACGTGAGGTTCTGTAATTTGTGTAGATTCTTAACTTTCGTTTTCTAATTAACCAATAGCCATAAGTCACGCTATGGAGGGCTCCATACCTTGCTCTTAAAAAAAAAAAAAAATCAAGTGTAGATTTGTACTTTCTGGTCGTTCGTCCTTCGGCGGGAATTGCAGAGAAACGTGGCACCATACATCAAAGTTAAAACAAATCCTCTTTTTCGGCTATCTTTATAGGCTCCAGCGATAGGCTTCCATCTTTTAAGCTAATGGCCTTCGAAAATAAGGCAACACGTTTCCTGCTGTTTTTATAAATCAGTCTTTGGTCAACATCAAAAGATTGGGATTTCAAACCGATGCTGAAGACATCATTACCTTTGTCGGATAGTTCCTCCGACGAGGCCATGACAGTTAGTTAAACAAGAAAATCCCAGTCCAAGCGATAACTCAAGAGACTTCAATGGATAGCATCTCAGAACGGCCCAAGTTTCGTAATTTATGGGTGCTTGTTATTGGAAAGCTTTTCTTCCAAGGGGGAGGCTCAATCTGGAGAAGCAGGGGAGTCGAAGGAGGGGTGGCAATTCGTTTTCTTTTGTAGGGGTTTTCATAGGCCATTTGGAAGGCGGTTTGGAGGTCGGGAGGGGCAGAAAGAACCGCCTTTCACCTTTAGCTTGAAACGCCAGATGAAACCATTCAAGCAAGGAAAATCGATAAAGTTGAACACAACGCTTTAAGAACCATTGTTCTACTAGCCGTGCAAAAAAAATTACAGGGAATTCGTTCATAAGAATTAAAAAGGTGGGCTCTTCACAGGTCATCTAATACATTCCTCAACACATACATAGTTTTGTCTAATGAACAACAAACTAAAGCGTATTTTACCAGGAAAACTATTTGTTTTTACATTATGACTATAGGTTGCAATGGCAGTTAGATCATAATGCTCCTCAAATCGGAATCCAAGTACGGGAAATCGGGGTAAAACACAAGCCTTTATCCAAAGTCTTGAGAAGCTTTGAGCGATAATTTAGGACGAAGTGGTTTCCACTTAAGAGACGTCAAATTGCCAGAAACACTGTAAAATAGCTACTCTGAAGTCCCCATCCAAGCATCATCAACAGATGCTTGAAATAGTAGCTCCCCGTTTTATCATCAAGCCACCATTTGGCGTTGCCTCACAAGATAACCAAGATCATAAAACGACCAAAACGATAACAAAATGCGTCTTGAAGCGTCCTGGGTTATAGTTCTGACGGCGGGAGGCTCGAAGAAATAGGCTTCTGGATGTTTTGAAAACACTTTCGGGCTAAAGGGTAACGAGTCCGGCCTGCAATTGACCCTGCTACAAATAATGGCAAATAGACGATGCTTCAAAATATTATTATCAAATAAACGACCATTGGCCGGGGATTCTCTTGTCAAATTACTTTTGCTGTCTCAGAAATGCGACAAAGCTGTTAATCAAGAAACAGCAGCATTTTGGTATAAAGACTGTTTTCCGGAGATTGTCTTTCTACAGTAAAATTCAAACAATTAAAAATATATATATCTAGGAATCTTGAGAACTATTAATAACTATAATTTACGAATATTATAAACTTTCCAGTTTATGACGCACTTTAGTTCCATATTACCCAGGCCAGAGGAAAGGAGGGGAGAAATTGGGCCAAATGACCCTAGCCTACGATTTTTAGGAGGGGCTACATTCAGATGGTATAATGGGGGTGGATTTGGCAAAAATACATCAATATTATAAAGTGAAAGTAAATTCAACGGCATGTACAAAACATGTAAGTACAAAATAGTGAAAAGTCGTTGAAATTTAATTAAATTTTGATTACTTTCAATTAGCTCTTAAAAATTTTTTAAATTGAAATTTAATTTTTTTAAAATTTCATAAAAATTCAAACAAATTATTTAAATATTTTCAGAAAAATTTATAGAAAATTAATACAAATAAAATATAAGATCAGTTACTTTGAACACCAACTATTACAAACATTGTTGCTTTATTTTTTTGAGGCCATTGTTAAATTTTCCTGAAGAAAAACGCAATGCATTTCTAAAAATGGAGAAATCTTTGCCATTTCTGGTCTGAAATTCAGGAATAAAATTGTCTACTATTACATTGTTATAAATCGCTTCTTTTATTACTTATTATGTACTTAAAAGACTAACTAAGCATATGTAGAATTCTATGCGTACATAAAGTGTGTGTATTTACCACTAATTATAAAATTATTTAATGCATTTTGAAATATGCCTAAAGTTTCTATTTGGCCCGAGCTTATGACCATTTCAGCACGGTCTTCATATTTCCTAATACCCTTATACTGATATAATTTTATACAATTCATTTTATACAATTCATTTTATACAATTCATTTTATACAATTCATTTAATACAATTCATTTTATACAATTCATTGCAAGTATTGTTCGAAAGGTAAATAAAGCGCTTTTCTGTTTCTTAAGATGTTTAATTTGTTTAAAGTAGGTCTACTAGAAATTGATGAGTTATTAAAACCAAAGCCTTGACTGATATAAAAGTACGTTCAATTTCATATGGCGTAAATAAATCTCTCTTCATGAAGCTGGGATTAAAAGCGACAAGATTTTGTATAGGACAAAAAATTTTAATATCTTTATTTGAAATATAAATGACCCTATGTATGACCCTTGCATCACTTTATTCGATCTGCAATATTCAATTGCAAATCTTATTTGAAACAAACGTATTATATTATATTTCGAATGTCTTCTCTTTTAAGTGAATAGGAATCGTTGACACAATTGCCAAATAATAGTCAAAACAGAAAGCCTCCGGGGCTCGCCCAGGTGGCTTTTCTGTCTTGCGTTTTCGGTCTTTGCTCCCTGTTCGCTTGACCCTGCGGGGACCATGATTCGACATCCTGGATGAGGACGGCGCCTCTTTTTCCCCAAATGTAAAAGCTGAAAAAAAAAATGAGGCTTTTCTGTGTTGACCATATTTGGCAATTGTGTTATCCCTGCGGAGGGTAATAATATCTTATACATCCTAATATACGGAGAAAAATGCGTTTGTTCTTGTCCTGATTTGTCTAGTTGGTCAAGATACCGCTTGCTAAACGCGGGGACCCTGGTTCGAATCCGGAATGAGGACGGCGCCACTTTTTCTCCAAATATAAAAAAAGCTCTAGTTTGAGCTACTTAAACGTGGGTGGCAAAAATTATTACATAACGTTACGTAGTACTACGTATCATGGCATATTGCTTTGTTTGTGTGTTATGGCGCAAGGATAGTTAAGGTCACCTTGCGCCAAGGCATACAGTTTTCTCTGGAATCTGGGGGTTGACTCCCTACACTAAAGTGAATCAAATTTCCGGAGTGGGGATCAGTAGAAAACAGCGAACATCCATTACTATTTGGACAACAATCCAGGTTTCTACATGACAATAAACGAGTTACCGCTACACCACCATAGAAATATTGAATATGACGCTACAGCAGAAACTCCGTGGTACCCATATCAGTTTTTTAATCACACGTACACTGTGAGACTTGAAAACATAGGCTTTGAAAATATATTCAAGATTTTTTTTATGGCTTAAAAACATTGTCACGAAAGTAAACAGAATATTATGATAAAAAATTGTTTTGCTATCGAAAGGGAACAATCTCATTTCATGGAAAATTAAGTCCAGTGCCCTCTATCCACACTTGAATTGAACCCCGAAGACCCCACGGCTAATAGGGTAATACCACAGATTAAGTTATCCCACCCAGAGTACATATTGTTTAAAAATAGATACTTAAAAATTAGGATAGTAATTAAAAGGTACTTCGTTAATTAATTCGCAGCTCTTACTTATCAACAGCATTAGAGCCTACAATCAAAATGACAATACGAAAAGCCCAAAAGAATATTTATTTATTTATTATTTATTATTCCCTTCCTTCCTTCCTTCCTTCCTTCCTTCCTTCCTTCGTTCATTTATTTATTTGCTATCCCTATGCTGAAAATTCATTTGCTTTTTTATTCTGGGTGCATTGTTTATTTACTAATGTATACTGAGAATATAGTTCACATAAAACCTTGATAAATTTATTATACAGACCAGGCAGTATATGTGTGTGGCATATCTAATTATACGAAATAATCGAGTAGCACTATTTCACCTATCATCCTTTCATTTTGGGTTCTTTACTATACCTGATAAATTTTTCGGATGTGTTTACTTCTTCTATCTAACTTTTGGATCAAATTTTGACTTTTTTCTAAAAAGGAATGACCGAAACCCAAGCTCATCTTCGCTATTACGCGGTTGGAACGAGGCTAGCTAATGTTTTCCTAGCCGATTTCTAATCTCGAACCAGACACTTTGTAGCCGTCATTCCCTGTCGATAAAAACGAAGAAAAACGGAAGTTTTTAATTGAACTACAAACAGTCTCTTTCCCTTCTAGAAAACAGCAGTTAAATTGCGATAACTTGCACCGGCTTCATTACCAGTTTATCATGGAACCGAAAGATGGGCAAAAAAGGACTATTTTCAGCTAAATTTCAAAGCGTGAATAAAATGTTAGCTTTCGATATGTCGCAATGAGCTCATTTTCACGCGAGCTAATCTAAACTAGCGAGAGAAGTGAGATTCAGTGCAGCCTTTTCGGGGGAAATAATTATTTTCGCTTATGAGCAGAGGAAGGAAGATTCCTAATATAGGAGGGGACAGCGGAACATTTTTAATCGCTCCCTAGTCGTAAAAGAGAGGGGTATAGGCATCTCATGGCGTCTGATGGAAATTTGGGGGAAGCGGTAGGAATGTTCTTTCCATTTTTTATCGGTCACTTTCCTCGAAGCCGGAAACTTTGTTTTTAAACAAAACATGAAAAGGCAGCATCAGTATAAACGTTGCAATATCTATATTCTCTTTAAAAGGATGGCGTTTTGTGACTTTCAAAAATCGCCTTGTATTGCAAAATTTTTTATACCTGCCTAAATATAAGATAATTCGTAAGGAACGAAGAGTAGAAAAAACGGTGGTATTTGGCGCCGCATATATTGAAGATCCTTTTAAAACAACCTATAACCACTATAGATTAAAATATTACCTTGCTTCTTGGCCCTAATCTTATGTTTGATTAATGTACCCCCTCTATTGAGCTTCAATTTCTGGGGCCCCAGTAAGTTCTCGGGGTTACTGCCCCTTAGTTCTTGTCTGTATTCGGCCCTGCTTTGAACAGTAATCTCACTCATTCCTCTTTTTGCAGCTCATACCCAAGCATCCATTCAAACTATTAAACATGCAGTTGCCTTATGTGTATGCCCCCTTTCATGTCTATATTCATTTCCATCTATAGCTAATTTTAACATTTAGAAAAAAAAAGGAAACAGACAGACAGACAGACAGAACGTGTACCTCTTTTAGATTTAACAGATTGATTATTAAATGCGTTAATTAGTTTGTAAATTAATTAGCTCACATATAGGTCTTCAACTTTTATATTTATGCGTACGTACTATTAAAAATACGCACTTTTTTCCTAATAGTATTTTATTTGCCATATTTATTTTAGTACATATATTTTTATTTAGTACATGTATTTTTATTTAGTATGTTAATTTCTATTCAGTATATTTATCTTTAATTTTAGTATTTTATTTAGTATATTTATTTTAGAATGTTATTTGTCCTAGATCCACTGAACAATAGGGTCCTCGAGAACGATTATTGCAATCATATCTTAGGATGATTATTAAAAATGACGAAAATTACTCAAGATCACGAGAAATACTTTGACTCATTTGTTGACTGCATAAAGCACGCTTCATCCTCTTTTCGCCTGGCTTTGCAGCTCATTTTATGAACAGCCCCATATGAGAAGCCACTCTCTTTGCAATAAATAATATGCCCCATGTTCCCACCGCCCCTTCTGAGTTTTAATTTCTCACACAGCCAAGCTTATGGCTATTGCCTATTTCTTGTGGGCATAAATTACACCATGCTGCGAATATTTTAGGCGGAAATTTTACATCGATACGGGATGGTGGCTTTTAGAAAATGCGATGGCCTCGCGATTTTCTCTGGAATGGCGTTCTACGAGCCATGTTTCAGATGTCGATGGGCGTTTCTAACGACAATGAGCCTTCGATCGATTTCTAGAGCAGGAAATGTATTGACGATTTCAGTGATCAATTTTTCAATTAGATCGTAGGTGAAGACTTGCTTTTGGTGTGCGCTTATTAACACCACAGGAAACTCCTGATATCTTTTACATTTGTGGTTGGTATATCCTATTTTTTTCTTAGTCTTCCACCCCTTTCTTTTTATTCTTTACTATATTGAACAATGATTATATTTTCTTCTTATTCCTCTATATACAGCTCGATTTCCAACAAAAAAAAAAATGCAGGAGCCCTAATGTTATGATAAATCGATTAAAAAATGTAATGGCTGCAAAAGAATCGATAAATCATATTAATTGTTTATGTTCATTTTTCTGGACAACAAAATGCTTGACCTTAATCTCAAATTTATTACTTTTTCATGACAGCGTCTATTTAGGGGTTCTGGCTAATATTTAAATAATTGCCAAAAATGAAGAAGTACTGAAACCAAGCTCCTGTGAGCTCCCGCCCAAATTAAGCCCTGTCTCTATACCAAACTTTTATCATGTGTGTTAAGCACACTGATATACGCAGGAGTGGAAGGTTGTGGGGTCATAACCCCCCACTACGATGCAATTTTGCATATACACATATGAATATATGCAGTTTTGCTTCTGTAACTCCCCCCTTATGAACTTTCTGCGCACGCTAATGGTTAAATATATGGATTTTTATAATTATACAACACTTCATTTTAAACGCGATACCTATGGTTCAGTTCGAGAATACAATACCCAACGGAGAAATAAAAAATTTGTTAATGGAATTTTCTTGATAACTGCAATAATCTGTAACAAGAGCATGTTATAGCTCTTTATGAAAACTTTCCAAAGGATTGTAGGGCCCTCAATACGAACTATCTGTACTTCGCGCTAAGATAGTATGCCTATGAGAGAAAATATAGTTTAAAGCAGTTTGTTGTTTTGCGATAGTATAATATGGTAAATTTTGTTCCAATTTATGGACCCAACTTCGTTTGTTTAGGTGTTTTGTGGCGCAAGAGCATCTGGGCTATACTTCGCCAAGGAACCAACTTTACCGTGAAAAGAAATTGCCTTCTATTTTTCGCAGCTGCTCTTTCTATGGAATTAGATTATGATGATTTTGCAAATTGTATATAGAAGTTTGAGATTTAAATCCTATGTTTTCATTAAATCCAGCTTCCAAGATTTAAACACCATCAAACCAAACTTTTAGTTAATTTATGTGTGGCTGTTGGTTCTGTCAGCAATTAAGCTAACGAATCCTAGGCTGAGCATATAAATATTGTATCATATTTCAGCCACTATTGCTGGCAAAACTTGACAAAGCACCGGAATTACCAAGGACCAGAAACAACTCCAGACATAGCATCGGCTCAACTTACGATTTCTACAGTCGCCCGGGTATCTCAAATTCCCTAATAGAGGAGATCGGAGGCAATTTCCCAACATCCCAACTTGGATGGTAACAATATCCTATCAAAGGGAGAATATACCATCAGCGGAAGATATGGGGCGGCCGACGCGTTGTGAGGATAGATTTGCTAGCTATAGATCAGAGGAGCGGCATAGACGAAAGTACTCATCTTTGGACGCTGAGTTCGGGTCTTGGAGCCTATTGGGGAGATGTTTATCATTCCGGGAACAAGACAGCTATCTTGAGATGTTGCGAGACGCTGATGTCGCCTGGAGGTTTGCGATCAGCAATTTTGCAGGAAAAATCCACAGGGTTATCACAAAGCGCTGGCGACAACTATCTAGTTATATCATCGCCAAAAGAAATAAAAACGTTTTTTGATTCCATACTAGGTTGAAAGCTCCATTCTATGGTGGTTCATTTTACGAATTTAGTTGTAGAAATAGGAGAGACCCCTGAGAGGGATGCGAAATTTCATGACTACTTCACTTTACGGTCACTGTCATATCAGGCTTTTTTTTAAAAGATTCAAAGACGACGACCGTATATTCGTTATTAGAAACTACCTTTTTTATCAGCATTTTCAACAGGTTTTTAATTATGCTAGTGACTTGTATAGATATTTTTAAAAGATCTATGAAAATTTTAAATTTGAATACGAATTACTTGAAACTGTGCATGAAATATCAAACGTAATTGCTTTGGAGAATGTTTCTAAAATTATAACAGATGTTTTATAAAATGCCAGTTAAGTTCACAACGTTTTTATTCGTTTGAAATTGGCTAAAATCCCCAAAAAAATCGCCAACCTTGGATGATCCTCCCCAATAAGAGCTCAGGCAATGGAATGTGCAGCCCAAACAGCAGGAGGCAGTTCTACAGCCATCTTGAATCATCTTAAAAGATTCTTTGCCTTTCTGAAAATAAAAGGAAACAATGTCCAAAAGCTTTTCCAGAAATTAGATCAAGCCCATCAGATCTACGACCAAATGCGAAGCATCACCAAATACTGTGTCGGGGGAATCAACATGAAGGATTATGGTACCTTCAGATTCCAAGGAGCGCCTTCGAGTCCCATTTCCCACATTACTTTACTATAAACCTTTTATTCGCTTATTATCAATAATCTAAAGAATTCGCTTTTATCGAAACGGCAAACAAAAACGAGGGATTTTAGGCAAATTTTTGTAGCATTATTTACATTTAAAACTAGTAATATTGTATCAAAAACATTGCCGATATAATAAGCAGCTAATATAAAATATAATGGAACACTCCTCTACCATTCATAATGCGCGGGCTGTAAGTTTTGATGAAATTGACATAAAAACCCGCTTAAAATCTCTTGCTCATAACTTAGATGATCTTTGATTTCTTAAGCTCTTAATATATTATCTGTGTCTAACATCTATGTGTTGCGTCGATTCTTCTGCAGTCATAATTACTTTTATTGTTTCACTTTTCGCAAAAGCCTATTCCTTTTTAAATTTACATATGATTCTAAAATCTTTAGCCTGTAAAATAAATTATTTTTATTATTAATATTATTATTATCTTAATTGTTATTTTTTAGTTTGTTTTAATATTGTTATATAACTATTTTAAAAATCAGTATCTCATTATTCTCCA
Organism: Dysdera silvatica; assembly: GCA_006491805.2. Lineage (NCBI taxonomy): Eukaryota > Metazoa > Arthropoda > Arachnida > Araneae > Dysderidae > Dysdera > Dysdera silvatica. The sequence goes on from QLNU02015360.1 coordinate 289,351,647, forward strand.
TGTATCGTGTCACTGTTTTTCATATTATCTGGAATTCGTGATTCTGCCACGATCCTTGCGCCATGAGGTTTTTGTTCTACTGTTTCTTCCATATTGGGGTTTTCTGTTTTTTACCTTAATCTTTTACCTCACTTATTATTTTCGTTTTGTTACATTGATTTCAATGTTTCACTTTTTACAAAAGCGTAATCTTTTTTGAAATTCACACACGTGATTATAAAAACTTGTTTATTGTTCATCCTTATATTATTTTAATCTTACTTGTTCATTTCTTGGTTGCATTAATATTATCATATAACCATTTTTAAATTCATTATTTATTCCTTTAATTTCCTTGCATCGTGACTATCTTTCATGTTATCTGGAATCGATGGCTTTGGGTGTTCTTGAGCCATGATCCTTGCACCATAGAATATTAACATATAATGAAATTGGGTAAATCAGAAAATTTTTTAGTCCAGCATGTTAATCTCATAAAAAATCAGTTAACACTCTACAATTAACTCTACAGTTTTATCATTTATTGACCGTCTCTGTGTGTTACACACAGTTATAATCTGTAATAATGTATATGCCGCTTAAAATAACGCAGAGGTCTCTGCCAAACACTCTGACTTTTATTACGAGTTACTTAAATATTGTAATTTTGTCTTTCCAAATGTTG
>QLNU02015360.1:289352410-289374335 GCA_006491805.2 Dysdera silvatica
TGACGCTATATATTTAACCCATAAGTTACGTCTGTGCACTCAGTAGTTGCGAAATACTGTATCTTTAAATTAAACTTAAATTTTTAACAGTGGCTATTATTAATGGGATTAGGTTTCCGTGTTCGTTCACGGATTGTTTGCCTAACTCGCTTACGAAGTGTATCCTTCCGCATAAACAAAAACGACTTCAGGTGCCGCTGGGCTGTTGAATATGGAGTCCGCACTCCAGTTGTAATTTAGCTCAATGGTATCACCAACCATGCAATACAAAAATTTTATTTAAGCCAGATACAATTTTTAACTACATTTTATAATTTTGCATGCATACCTATATGTCCAAATTGATCCGTCTGGACAGCTTCGGGTAAAGAATAGGTTCTTGATTTTATCTTCTTTTTTCAATTTCTACATTAATTTTTGTTACATGGTGAATTTAGCGCTACCTTCACTTTTGTTACATGATGAATTTAGCGTTACCTTCACTTTTGTTACATGGTGAATTTAGCGCTACCTTCACTTTTGTTACATGGTGAATTTAGCCCTATTTTCCTTGTATCTCAGCTCTTTTTCGCTTCCGGCGCTACACTCCCTGAAAGACCTGGACCTTCTTAACGATCGTTGCCCATTTGAACCTCAGTTTCTGGTTCTATATTCACGAAAGCTTCAAAGCTACTCATTGTTGAGTTCCATGAGTTACGTTGCAAGCCCCGTCTTTGTTACGTATACAAATTAGAAAGGCAATATATAACATTGCAAACGACATATTTTTTAGTTCGAGACATTCATTGTCATTTTCCGCAGAAAATGACAAGGAAAATAAATGAAAATCACGAACTCTTGTTACACTGCTTCCTCGTATCGTGCAGCATTGGGGACTTTTAGAGTGGTTAAAAAGTTATTGGTTTTGAATAATATTAGTTATTCGTCTACCCCCTGCATTTCTCTAGCTCAATAAAGTTGCATTTTCATTTATTTTTATAGACATTGGTCCATAAAATATACTAGAAAAATTACAAATTATTCGGAATACAAAGATGCCCATAATAATTCAATAGTTTTAGCTGTTTTTTCTCACCGATGGATGGCGAGCATAGCTGAAGTTTACGAAAAGTTGCTATGCTCTATTAGTGAGGGTAGGTTGAAGCGGCAGCAAAAGAAGGTCATAAAGTATGTCATATTGTCAATTTATGGGCATTCGAGTCACATGGGGTGGAGGGTAAAATCGTGGTATGTCTTGGGCTGGGGAAAATTGATGGAGGTGATAAATTATTAGAAAGGGGAATCGACTCTCGTTTGAGGATTAGCTTTCTCGATAAAATACTGAATCTTCATATTTTGAAAAACTGAAATTAGGGGAAAGCAGCATAATGGTAATCAAGTAAATAAATAAATGTCTTTTGCTAACGGTTGCGTCTTTGGCGTTTTCGATTCAGTCTTAGAAAAGCATTTATATAATACAGTTTTGCCACGTCTATGTTTAAAAGGCAATTACTGTATTTTTCCGAAGAAGACATCACTCTGTTTGTTTTAGTGTCCGTACAGCTCATAGCATCGTAGTCATAGGAAGTACCTGATCTAAAAAGATGTTTGTCTCGGTATCTCTATTAATAGAAATCCTATAAGATTAAAAATTGATGACGAAAATGCCATTTTTCTTTGTATGGGGCCACTAGTATAGCCATTACTATACTAGTACATAAAACCAGTCAGTTTTTCGAAAGAAGACCCATGGCACATAACAAATATAAAAAACAAACTACGTATAAGCGATATTCTTGTCGATTTCTTTGATTAATAGCATTAATGGAATTTTTTTCAAAGACTAAGGGTACAGTTGGCCTTCATTTCTAAAAAAAAATATTAATTCTTAATGCTAACGATAAATGTTATAAATAAAAATACTATATATAATACTTATTGTGAATTACAATTTATAGGAAAGACATTTTATGTCCTTTTTCTCTTTCCTATCGACGTTCATATTCTTGACATCTAAGGGCGAATTTCGATTGATAGAGTAGATTGGCTAGTACTAGTGATTAGAAAACTACTATTTACCCTGTATAAACTATATGGTACTGTACTAGTAGTTGATAAAGCAGAGTAAATAGCCTGGGACAGATTATATATATATATTTAATAACAGACAGTTATTTTGACACTGGCGTAAGGTTTAAAAACACGACGTTTCGGGAGCCAACTGCTCCCTTTGTCAAGTGAAGGCAGAATGAAGAGTTCGTGAAAGTCCTAAGCTTATATACCCGCATGTTGGGAATCCCCATCTGACGCCATTTGGTGCGGAGCAGTTCCAGCTGGGGAAACCCCAATCGGGGAAACCCTCGCCGGGAAAGCCCCCGCACCCGACGATGTCAGATGAACACCCCCAACTCGAGGTTTTGCAAAAATCCTGTAAGGTTCTGGTAGAGGTTTTGCGATGTTTATTGCACGACTCCTCAAACCGTAAGTTGATACAGTTCACTTGGCTCAGGTTGATACGGCGTATCAACTTAATCCACAAGAGTTGTGATACGTATTTCTTTCTTTTTTTTTCCTCCAGAAATGCCGAGGGTCTACAAGGAAAAAAAACTAACAAGGGAGAAATACCCATTGAAATGTTCGACAGACCTTATGCCGAAATTGAAAACGACAGGATGTCTCTTAAGGGAGACACGTTCTCTATAGATAAAATGACTTTTCTAAGGTATAAAAATAAAAAAGGGAAGAATCAACAACTGGGTTATTAATTCTAGCAAAGAAAGGAATTGAAGACGAAACAAGAGAAAGAGAGATGAAGAAATCTATTAAAAAGAAAAAATGAAATTATTTAAATTACTCGGCTGTGAAAAAGGAAAATGACAGTAATAAATCCAGTAGGCAAGAGAAAGGAGAAAAAAACGAAAAGGTTGAAATCTAAAAACAAAAACTAACACAAGGAATGCAGATCAGGTTCTGACGAAGATAGAGATTCATTTATTTGGTGTGTTTAAAAACTTACTCTACATCCAAACCGGGACAAGGCTGGATTCAATGCATTTTCTGTAAAATGTGGGCACACATAGATTGCGGAGAAGACAGCCCTCCTTACACGTGTATAAATTGCCAATCACATTTATGTTTGCCTTCAATCAAAATCAATTCTTTTTTTTGGTCTTACAGTGTTACTTCAATAATTGAAATAAAGCCATTAATTTATAAAGGAATAGTCATAGAATAGTAAGAAATATCATTTGGGCCTGGGATTTTAAAAACAAAATATTTTAAAATCAAAATACGAAAAGTGTATCAATTAGACCCGGTCTCCATTAGTAACTGGAGACAGAAGTTTTTCGAAACTTAATAAAATTAATTAACGAACTACAAAGATGATCGGTAAGTCCTCAGACGTTTTTCAGTTATTACACGTAGAGCTGTCTTTCTAGGGCAGAGGGTTTCATTAACCAAGGCAAAGGCAAATTATTTAGCGAAAAAAAAAAAAGCAATACATTCCCATTTCCTGGATCGAACTTAGAAAACTATTTAGTGATGAACTCGGCTTTAGCAGATAATTGATAATTCTTCATAATTTTTTCTCTAACTATGCGTTCTGCCATTTTTTTTTTTATGAAGAAGGGTTTCATTGGCTTTGTAATTTAAGGGCTAGTGCTGTCCTTATCTTTCTTGAGAAGTCCAATGTCTGAAGGGGCGATTAAATTAGATCTGCCACCCCGACGAAAACTACCCTGGAAGCGTCCCTGACTGACTGTACAAGTAAACAAATGTAGAGGTAATTCCAGGAAAAATGGACCAGCGGGTGAGATGGACCACTCATTTATTTTTTGGAACCGGCGGCTAGATGGTACTGGTGGCAGTGCCAGCCTGTAATGGCGGATGTGAAACTTACTTTTTATCGTCTTCATTCAAGTATTTGAGCGAAAAAGCTGCATAGTACAAATCAGGTAAGTCAAATGTTTTTTGTATTATTTAGATCGTAAGGTGCGTATAAGTTACCTGATAATATTTTTGAACCAGCATCTCACATGAGGTGTATGTCAAGTTAATCAACAGTTGTAGTGGGCCGTAGTGGTAATGGCGCCAAAGTGGGCGCGATGGATGCTTGGTCCATCTCTCCCTGGTAATCGGGAAAGATGGACCAGGGCGACACGGGAGAGATGGACCAGGTTTTATATAGTTAAAATTTTATTTTTTTCGACAAATGATTAATAATTTTATATTTATAATAATAATTTGCCTCTATGTGTTTATAACATGCCTTTCTGAATATTTGATATTAAAAAAATGCACCGCTTCGCATAAAATAGCCCATATGACTTACTTTTTTTTCCCAAAAAATGCTAACTACGTATAAAATTAAAGAGGGGTCTACTAGAGAAATTCGGAATGCAGACGATTTTCTGGAGGCTGTTCTATTAATTACATTGTAAATTATGATTTTGGTTATTGTATATGTCTCCTTTACTAGGTTATCCTTCTGTCATACTTGACTATAATCTGCCTTAAACCATATAGTTTAATTAAAGAAAAGCCCATCTTTAATTCATTGTCGTAAATTAAATATTTTGGTGAGTATAAAGGAAGGCTAGTAATATAACGACAGTAACCTAAACTATTTAACAGTCCAAAACTAAGCATTTTCCCCCCGGGGGCTCTCGAAACCGCCCCCATGATATCCTGAATCCGCCCTTGCCTGTGTGGGTGGAGAAAATCTGAAACTAACGAATTTGAATAATAAAATAAAAGAAATTGATTAAAAAAATACGCAATTATCAATTTTTATTACTAATGTTTAGTCTCATTCCTGTTTCAATTTTAAGTAGGTCCATCTCTCCCGTAGCACATGGTCCATCTAACCCGGAGTGGTATGGTATAGATGGACAATTTGCAATTGTTTTTGAAAATTAAAAATAATACACTTATTTATATATCTCTGGCATTTATACTAATAGACATTTTTATCACATGTCTTCAGAATAGTATGGTGCTATTTTTTCACCAATATTGATATAGCGATACTTAAAAAGGGGTCCATCTCTTCCGGAATTACCCTATATGGTGATGGTTACCAGCATAGCGTTTACCGAAGTGCAATAGACATGTAGTATCGATACTGGTCCTTACCAGTTTATTCCAGAAATGGACAGTCGCTTTACAATGAATCCTGTCTCCCACTTACAAGAACTGTAATCTTGGAAAATAAGCCGGGTAAAGAGCTTTGCGTGGTTCAGTTTTCCCCTCATCAATAAAAAAAATCCCTACGAGCTAAAGAATACAAGAATACATTGTTTCTCCCTTAACTACTCCATTCCATAATGGCAATCTAAATCCGTCGTTTCTATTTCGCAGCATCTAAAGAGTGATATTAGGGATAATTTATTCAGAATTTATGGAACCTTGTCACTCTTTCTTTATAATGCTGAAACCCTAGCGACCTCCAAGTTTCGCAGAATCCGTCGAGCAATTATGGCAATAATCATAAATCATTGCGGTAATGGATGGACTGTTAGTTTCTTCATTTTGAGCTTGCGCTGCCTGCTGGAAAAAGAAGAAGCTTGGCTACTGTTGAAATTGAGAAATGTTTTCTGGAAAAATTCATACGTAAAAATTATAGTTGCTATTAACTTCCGCAGTATGTACTAATTCACATATATATAAATCAATCCAGATTTCAGTTACTAATTTTCCCATGCAGTTACGTTCCCATGCAGACGTTAATTTTTTATCAGATTTCAGTAAAAAAATAAAATAAAATTCATCTGGATAAAGACAACCAAAAAAAGGGGAGGGTTGATCAGAAATCGACGGTTTCCATAGTTTTTAAATATAAATTTAGGCAGTGCTTTAAGCTTGGAATTTCTTTATAACTTATTATTAGATCAAAGGTTCTTTCTCTCTCTCTCTCAAGCAGGGGTAGAATTCTCCCCCGAAAAGGGAATTTTTGGATATCGGAAGGAAGAGGTTGATAAACTTAGACTGTGTCGATACTAATGCTACTAGGGGAAAAAAAATCATAGGAAGAGGGAATGATATCCTTAGTTTGGGGGAAAAAAGGTATGTGGACAAAAAACGTGGAGAACCATTCATCTAGAAGCTAATAAGAATTACAAAAGCACTATTTATGCTTAAATAAGGATATTTTCCTTTTAAGCCATCACTCGAGGCTTAATTTCCGCAGAAAAGGATGACGCTTTTCTCTCGTGCTTAATATATAATGGATAATTTTAATCAATTTCAGCCAGGTTCAAATACTAAATAAATCAGGCATGTATGTTAATGCATTGTAGCTGAAATGTCATGTTCAGCATCATTTCCACATCATCATCATTGATGATGATGGTGCCTTCTCCATATTCGGAGGTTGGTAGCCAATATTGACCACATTTTCCTGTCTCTACTGGCATGGATAATGTCTTTCGTGCTTAGCCTAGTCCAAGCCTGTAAGTCATCCATGTATCCGAAAGCCGGCTCATGTACCAATAATCTAACAAACCGCTCAAAGTTGTCTGATTGCTTTTATTATATCCATCTATCCTCTTCTTTTTCTGCCTCTAGGTCTCTTCCCCATGATGATTCCCTCCAGTGCCAGCTGGGGTAGTTTACCATTCCCACATATCTCAGCTAAATCCTATAAAATGACGGATGACATGAAAGTCACAAAGCAGCTTATCTGAATAAAAAAATTGTGTGTGCGGAATTTGGCTTTGCTTTATGTAAAAAGATCAAATCGAAGAAATTTCACTTTTCAAGACAAGATAAGTATTGTTTAGTATATTTTGTCAGTTTCTCCAAATTTGTTTAACCCCATATGATCATATAATATTCTTATGTCGCCAATTCCTTAAACAACTAACTGCAATAGAATATTTAAAAACTCTTGTCGACGGGAGCACCGTCGTCAGTTTCTTTTTCAACAGAAATTATCCCAAGTTATTTTCTAAGGGTATTGCATCCTGCTTTCCTCTTCAAATTTTCTTTATAAAAATATAGTATTGAATTTACACAACGTTGCGTATGCATAGAGTTCCCATTGAAAATGAGCGGCTGTCCGAGGAATAATTATTTTTCTCTTGGTTAATATTCTGCACCCTCCCAAAAAATTATCCCTCTATTTCCTGATCGATTTCACTTACAATAGAATAAAGAAAGCATGAACTATTATTAATTATTGTGTCATAAATTACAATTTATTGGATTCCAAGTTATATTGTCAACATAAAGAAGTTTATCATTCGTCATGTATATATATACTAGATTATTTTTCACCTGACATAAACCATGCCTTGCTTACTGAAATTAATACATATATTAAGGAATAACAAGGCAGTTCGACACTGACGCGCAACTTAACCTGTTCGAGATCCCTGTTGTGCTGTCTCTTTCGTGTTCTGTGTTTTAGTTTCCCATCGATTGACATTGAAAAATCGTCAGTTTTATGATCTGAAAGTTCGAACGAATATGGACATGAAAAGAATGCTTCTGAATCACGTCAGTTTCGTTGTAAACATTTTTAGGACGTAGAGTATTAAAATAGGCAATAATATAATTATATTGATTTATAATCAGATTTCAGTGTTAATTTCTTCTATCAATTTTTTTTAATCTATGACATGGGATAACTATTTTAGAAGGTATTTTTCCTTCACTGATATTTGATTATGACACGCAATATACCGGGTGATCCAAATTAAACAGGAGGTGTTTAGACCTCTCTGTAGAGAAAACTACTCTGTCAATTTCACCCAAATTTCATACACATGCTCCCCTGAGTATGCGGTTTCGATTTCTGAAAGAAACAATTTAGTTCATATTTCGGCCGCTAGAGGAGGAAATGGCGCTGCGGAGCAGGCAATTTATATATTACTTAACATGCGCAACATCCTCTGCCTATATAAGGAGTCGTGAAGCATTTTTCCACCATACGAGGACTCCGTCATGAAACTTACTTTACCAGATCGCGCGTTACTTGTTAAGCTCTTTTATCAACGAAATAGCAATGCTTCTGCGGCACTTAAAGCATTTCGGCAGGTAAAAGGTTTACGCAGACGCACTCTCACAATTACAAATCTTCGAAAAATGGTCTTGTATTTTGAAAAGAGCGGAACATTCACCGTTAAACCAGGACGAGGCCGCAAACCAACTCGAGTGCAGCAATTTGAAGAAGTTGCAACTGCAGTAGTGGAGCAGGGAGCAGCAAGTGCACATGGTAGCAGTAGTGCACGTGCGATATCACGGGAATTGGACATGCCATATACGACAGTGTGGAGAGTTATGAGAAATGTCCTGAAGTTTTATCCATATAAGATAGCCCACACTCAGCAATTGCTTTCTGGTGATAATGACGTGCGGAAAACATTTGCTTTGATGTTCATTGCTCGGATGACAGTGGATGATGAATGGCCTTGGCAGATACTGTGGAGTGATGAGGCCCATTTCCACTTGAATGGCGCTGTAAACACACGTAACTGCCGTATTTGGTCTGACACAAATCCCCACGTTCATCAACAAATTCCGTTGCATGCTCCAAAAGTGACAGTGTGGTGTGGCTTCACCTCATCTTTCGTCATTGGTCCTTACTTCTTTGAAGAAAATACGGCCTCGGGGCCAATGACATGTTCTGTTACTGGCTCTAGGTATGCATTTATGCTCTGGAACTTTGTCATTCCTTCGCTTCAACAGAGAAATTGTCTTGACACTACAATTTTCATGCAAGATGGTGAACCCTCCACACATCGCGTTGCCTGTTCAAACATTATTACGGCAAAACTTTTCGGATGACAGAGTGATTAGCAGGTCATTTTCAACATCTTGGCCGCCTCGGTCACCCGATCTTAACCCTTGTGACTTTTGGCTGTGGGGATATTTAAAGAGCTGCGTTTATAAAGGCAATGTTCCGAACTTAGCAGTCTTAAAAGACAGAATTTCGTAACATGTATCCCACCTCCAAGCGAATGAGTTACGTTCTGCCGTGGAATGTGTTGTGCATCGAATGCAATTTCTAGAGCAAAGAGACGGCGGACATACCGAGCCGTATCTGTGATGATAGTGTGGTTCCACATGTGATAGCAATAAAGTTATTGCACAAATCTTTTTTTAGTCATACCTACTGTCCTACGGTATACTGTAATTTGTAGTTAATTTCATGTGATTGCAATAAAGGTTATTGCATGTTAAAACACTTTTTCGTTGTTAATATTAATAAATTGCCTGCTCCGCAGCGCCATTTCCTTCCCTAGCAGCCGAAATATGAACACAATTTTTTTTTTCTTTCAGAAATCAAAACCGCATACCCAGGAGAGCATGTGTACGAAATTTGGGTGAAATTGGCCAAGTAGTTTTCCCAACAGAGAGGTATGAACACTCCTGTTTAATTTGGATCACCCTGCATTTAAATAAATTTTGGAAACGAACGTACAATCGGTCCCGCTCAAACGAATATTGACTCTTCCAGCAAGTATTATTCGATTAAGCGGGGTGTTCGATTATCTGGGGGCAACAAATACACGGCTACCTATGTACTTATATGTCCTAGTACTCTCTTGTCAACTGCACACATAATGAACATGAAATAGTATTAAAAAGAAGAATACCAAGTAAAAAAATATACTTACCTTTGTATTTTGTTAATGAAATATAATTTGAAGATTAGCATACGCTTGCTACGTTACTTACACCGAAATAGATCCGTCAAAGTGGATTGTTTTGTCATGGATTTCACTGAACATTAGGCTAATCTTTTCCCCTCCATTGCATAAAGCAAATGAAAGTCAGAGGAATGGCGTTTATAAAGAGAAATTTTCCTTTGTACATTCGTTTTTTTTTTTTGAAGACTGATTTTCATACTAAGATTGTCCAGTTTTTATTCGATTATCCAGGAAGGACTTTTGAATATTATTCATTAAACAGGGAAATTTGCATTGTTTATATGGAAATTTCTTTGGTTCTAATAGATTTTTTATTATTATATAAGCGGGGTATTCGATTATACGTGATCCAATCAAGTGGGGGCCGACTGCAGGTTTAAAAAATGTTTTTGGAGACCATGTAATACGCTTAAAAACATTGCGTATTGTTCAAATTGCATTGTTTGGCGAGTAGTGATACATGCTCAAATGTAGAAATATGACATTCATATAATGAATAGCTAAAATGCAACGATTCACAGCAGAAGGGTTCAAGAAATATATTTGGTGAAACTTTTTATTTCTGCCAACATCTACGCCATAAGCACTCTGAAAAAACCTCGCCAATTTCCTCATTTTAACCATAATATATTATGTAATTCATGTCATAACGAATTCCGTATTCAGATTTCCCTCTCCATAAAACGACCATCTCTTAACGGGACAGTACATTGCCGCCATGGAAAAGATTCGATAAAAACAAAAAAAATTGAAAAACAAAATAAATAAAAACTTTAAATTTGAGGATGATCCCTCCCCCTTAATGCCCTAAACGTTGCCAAATCCTAAAACCTAAAAGCTGCGTGCCTTGTCGAATAAAAACAATTCTCCCGACGTAAATTCTCAAAAACTCTTTGCATAATCGTGTTTCGTGCAGTAATTTGCTTCGTTTTGTTCCATTCCGTGTTCTTTTACGCGCCGTGAAACAATGGTGATTTGCATGGGAATGGTTACTCTGCCGAACATTCCTTCCAGGTGGAGCAGAAAGGATAACGCGAGCCAGTAACAATGACGACTTTGGCAGAAACCCATAACATTTAATCTAGCCCTAGTTGCAGGCGACATAACGATTCTGAATCTTGCAGCCGTCATGGCCCGGATAGAGTTGTAAAAAAGCGGGATTACTGCATGTTATTTGGACTTGACCAGCGACGGGAAAAACTCCAAAACGTTAGGTCTATAAAGCTCACAAAGTGTTCAGATTTTCCGGACAAAACCCCATAAAAATTAGTGAGAATTCTATGAAGTTTCGCTAAATCTCCAGAATACCCAACTGCGAAGAATACTACATACCAGTCCGAGTTTGTTAAGTTAAAAAAAATAGTAATAAATTTCTGTAAAGTTCAGTAGTTAAGATGGTCGCTGAAATCCACCGAACCGTACTTGTCCTTTTATTTAGGATAGCTGATAAATTTGGACTCTGTCACAGCATGAAAAAATTGTGGTATTATACATACATACATTCACACGTTCAAACATACATGTCATAATGTAAACTTCAGATTTTAAACGACTTAAAGAATTTTGTATTAAAATTTAAGGGATTTGTGATGTAGTTTTATACCTTCCGATGAGGAAAATTTTCAGGTCTTTGTGATCTCATGGATGGATATAAAATCACGAATGTAGTTTTCTTGTCAATATCGTTCTCTTAATAAGTTTCATAATTCGCCTGAATTTCAATCGAGAGCAATTTGATGACAATTTATTTGTATGCACTCTTAAAAACGGTGTTGGAAGTAAGGCCAATAATGAATTTATTATTCAAATTCTTGTCAGTTTTCAAGTATATTTCCTGGGCGATAAGCAACCAGATCGTTTTTTTAAAATGCAATTCTCTGTGTCAAAAATAATTTTAACATGTATGTGCACGCATGCAGCTTTGGATAGTGTGCGAACATGAATTATTAAAATTTGGGGAACCTTATTACCCTAATAATGACTTACGCTTAATAATTACACTAATCTTAACAATACTGCAGCGTACATACTTCTTCGAATAATTTTAAATTTTTTGTTCTTTCATAACTATTTTATTGGTAAATTTTCTGAATTATTCTTATAATTTAATAAATGCAAACAACAGCATTTTAATACATTTAAAGGAGTTTCTTTTTTCAAGAAATAAAACGCATTTATATACTTTTTCAGCCTGAACGGAAGATGCTGATTTTGAAGTCTCTCACTACAGAATCAAAAGATTTAATCCATAAATAATGTCAAAATTTATGCTCAAACTATTTCGTGAATAATTTGCTTATATAATAAATTCAGAAGGTGCTTCGAATTGAATGGACTTTTAATAGTGAATCTATATTCACGACTTCAAACAGAAATTAAGATAAAATAATGCAAAGTATTGAACAATAAATTAGAAGGAAAACGTAAAAATCGATTAAAATAAGTAAAAGTAATTAAAATAAAAATAGGTTAGAAGAAAAGGGTAAAAGGTTACGTTAAAATAAGAAGATAAACAGAAAAAGGCAAAAAGTTGGATTTAAAAAAAAAAGTTAGATTGAAAGAAAAAAGCAAAAAGATTAAAAGTAAAAAGTATAAATCGAATAAAATGTAAAAGTAAAAATTTAATTTTATGTAAAAAGCTCGACGTCAAACGTGAAACTAATGTCGGTTTATTAAGACTTATTAAAAAATGGAGGATTCCACCTATATATATTAAATGGGCAAAACATTCATTGATTCCAAGAGTGAGAAATTTTGCACTCCTCTACGACTTGTGCCTCTGAAGCATCAGTTTCTGTTCAGTTTCCAATTCCTACCTGGACGAGCATAAACAGACAGGAGAAATTAACAAGAAATAAGGCAACACACATGTTCATGATTCATACGTTTATTAGACCATGATTTGATGACTCGATGTCAATTTCAAGTACTAAGGTATACGACGTATATATTTTTGCATCGGGAGTTTGAACTACACAAAGTACAAGCAAGGAAAGCAGCTGCCAACAGCTATTACTATAGGCTAAAAATTGCGCTATGATGTGGTTTCGATCAGTTTCGGTTATTGAAATTGACTGTGAGAAATGACCTTGCGACTTGGTAATATAACTACGTTACATAATTAGAAATTCACATATCGCAGAACCTAAAACCATCTACCTTTAAATTTTATACTTTTAAAAATATGTGAAAGAATTTCTGTGGGTCTTACATAATTAAAGAACAATGAAATACACGCATAAAATAGAAATCATATATGTATTTTATAGAAACTCATATTTTTAACAAAGAAATTAACGTTTTTATTTCACTATTTTGTATATGAGAAACCTGAAATAACAAGCTTTTGATAAGAAAATTTCGAAAACGCGCTTCTTACAATTTCCAACGCTTAAATGATGAGAAGTAGACATTATGTCATTTATTTAAATTAACACATAAATTCATAGGCTTATTTTTAAATTAGCTAGCTTTTATGTTTTATCTTGAAATAGATGATATTATGTACGTTTCAAATCTTTCCTAATACGAGAGAGAGAGATGTATATTTTTTTATGACACAAAATGATAGAATCCGGCCGCATACGAAGTAAGCGACAAACTCTTTTCAGTAACCTTATATGAACCTTTGTATTAACCTTATATTAACTTTAGTATTAACCTTATATATACCTTTGGATTAACCTTGTATGAACGTTATGTAAACTTTCTTATTAACTTTTGTATTAACCTCCTATATAAAGTTTAATTATTTTGTTTATATGTTTCTTTGCCTTTAAACTTAATCTTGTCCATCCAAACAACAGATCAAAACCAAACCAAAGCGCGATAATACGTAGCATAGTATTTCGTATACTTGTTTCTGGTCCACTTAATGATTTTCTACAAGAAAAAATCGTGCTCGAAAAACATCATCGTATTATCCGTAAGTAACGTGTTGATCTCCAAGCAACAAACAAACAGAATAATTAAAAACTGATCAACACGAGCTTATACAAACGTACACTGCACAAGGATTAACAAGTTGACAATATAGGCCGGAAAACTCCAGCTTCTTATTTTATATTGCATGCCAAGCCACGGGAAAAACATCATAAAAGATTATATATATATATAATAATTATATATAATATGTGTTAAAAGGTTACTTCTTCGACCGACCAACAACATATATGACTGACGTATGTGGTAGAATAAATACGTATGAATGCAAAGAGAGATTTTTCAAAACGTTGGTTTTTAAAAATCGCCCTTTGGTAATGTGCTGCGGATTTCGCCGCACATGCTGAGGTGCGTTTGGGATAGAAAGTTGCCCTTCCACGTAATTGTACGTTAATCAGGTGTACGTGGTACAGCTTTCGTATCATAGCTTCGGAGTTATTTAGACCGTCGCTAAAGAGAAAAATACATTGTTAGTTAAGCACTGATACATGGAAAAGGGATTCTGGCTTGAATTGCTCATGATTTCTGGTCAATTCCCCACTGGTGTCAATTTCGTTCGGCGTCCAATGACGCGCAATGCAATTTCCCCCACCCCCCCCAAAAAAAGGAATTCGATCCAAATTTTCAATGTATCTTCGAAATTATTAAACTTCGTAGCGATGTCTACTTGACGATTTGTGATCTATTCTTTTGTCGTTTTCTTTTTATGAAAGTCAAGATACGACAATGCTTTTTGCAAATATTACGGTATGCTTTATAATCTAGCTTTGTTGATAACTATTCAATCGTGGGAGAAAAGGAAGATATGAACAATACCCTTTTGTTTACTCAGCTTTGGGAAAAATCTGAATAATCATTACCAGGACTTAAAAAATTTCATTTCAAATTCAAAAGACACCTAACTTCCCATTCTGAAACTCAGCGACGCTTATTAAAAAAACGTGCATTTCAAGAACGTAAACAAAATTGTTTCGTGTAGGAAACTACCCCACGTCTTCATTTCAATCAATATAATTTTTTGATAAAGAACTTAGACACCGAAACAACATCATGCCTTTAGCATCTTCGCTCATAATTCATTCTGCGAATATTTTTCGTTTAGCGACGGGTTATAATTAACTCCCGAAAATACTACATTGAACGTATACAGGTCATTCAGAAATACCTACAAGATATTCCCAGCGGTATTCATCATACAAAACCCCTATATTCAATTAAAAGTCATTCCATAGGTACTGCATTCCTGGCCAGTGCAGTTTGTCCTTATTCAAAACCCTCATGTAACACATTAGAGGAGTAAGCAACACAGGGTGTATCGACGGCCACTTAAAGAGAAAACATTCAGATGTAATTCGCTGGCCATTTCAACACCATTGTTATAGTCAGAGGCACCACCACTAGCAGCAATCAATGTTGGTGAACTTAGAAATGTACACTGAACCAAAGAAAACAATATGAAAATGATTGCCTGTAATACTCCACGGAATCGAAGAAAAGCATGGTAAATTGATGTGTGCCCGGTGTAGGACTAAAGAAATTGAAGACGATGCCGGAAAGAACCAAGGAAATGTATAGATCTTTTCCAACTTGTCAGTTGCCTCTCCTACTTGAACCTAGAGATTTGTCCCTTTCCTATTTGACCACCACCGTTGCGCGACAATGTTCGAAATTTATGTTTGTTTCCATAACACAGACCATCACCACCAATTGGATATTTTACAAAATCAATACGTATAATTTTGGCGGCTCCAATCTTCAAGCACTATTTACCTAAACTTCGTATGAAAACGCACTGTTCCCACAACTATAACATACACCTACGTACACATACACACACACTTTTCGCAATAATAACAAGAATAACATATTGCTTTTCTCTTACGAATGGAGTGCTGGCTCTTCAAATAAGAATGCGTAAATACACTTAATCCCTATTTAAGTCACTATTGGTAGGGAACAAAATCACTAGTTTAACGGATATGGCAGAACAAGTCCCCATGAAAGATGTAAGATTAATCACTAGAAATGATTTGCATTAGTAATTGCGAGATTTTATCGCTTACTTTGTAAAGGGAGGGATGTTATAAAAACTGCATTGTGGCTAATGCTTCTTTCATTTTAAAAGTAAATAATAAAAGACTATAATATGTGCTTAAAAGAAATGGAAATTTACATGAAAAAGGGTTACTGAAATGGAACTGTTACTAAACCATCGGCAAAGGAAATAATAAAAATGGACAGTGAAATAGACAATTACAATGAAGACAAAACCAACGTGACGGCAATAGTATATTGAACAGAATTTGTGAAACAATAAAAAGGCACTAAATCTTATAACACGAAACATATTCAAATTCGAATGTCTATACAACTATATGGACAGGGTATTCTCTTGTGCCTCATTCACAACAACTTTACGATTTGTTTCTTAGCAAATCGTTGAACTGAACAATACAAAAGAACTTCAAAACATAATTCACGCCTTACTTATTATTGTGAAATTAAACGCTTGCTTCAAAACAGCAGCGTCTCAATAATTTAAGTACTATAGTAAAAATTCTACACATTTGGGAGACCTATACCTAAATTTTACTTTGTTCAAACATGATGATGGATTAAAAAATGAGATATTTGTAGTACAACAGACGAAAGTACACGATACTCATATAAAATGGATACAACAATAGCGTGAAACGCTTGGATGCTTGTTTGAAAACTTGAATTAGAACAATAGCTTACATATTTATTATTTGCGCCAGCTCTTCTGCAATTTACATGTGCAAGATGAAATAACAAGAATACTTTCAGGGCGCAAAAACATTGTAGATCCTTCCAACGAATTATTGCACACAAACAAACAAAAAGAGAAGCTGATGGATTGAAGAAACACGAAAGCCCTTTTATATAAACAAAAATACTACCATTCTCCACTTGAAAACAAGTTATAGCAATTTGAATTCTATCTCAAAAACCAATAAAATCACAATGAGAAACAGGATAATGACGAAAATTGAGATCTGTCTTTTGACACATAGAGAAGAGGAAAAAAAAAAAAACTATATATACTTATATAATATATAACCCTGTTGTGTATATTGACTGATGAAGTTTATAGGTTTGGTTTTGCGTCATAACTAGAATTTTTTTTCCTCTGTGAATCTATGGCATCATAAACTAAGAAGTCAATCGTATAGCAGCAACGTATAGTTTTCGAAATTTAGCCAGCCTTAAAGTTCCTTTTTTTCTTTCTAGAACACCACCAGAGACTCACGGCAAACTTGTTCCATCGGGACTGGGAATCAAAGATCGTGCCACCATCAGCCGATCCTCAGCAGCGGGACTTTTGTCGTCGACGATGTCTCCCACAGAAGTGGTGCTGATATCCGTGTTAGTGGAATTTCTGGAGTCGTCATCTCCTATAGCAAGGTTTCTGGGATCGTCGATAGTCTCCTGGACCTTGTGCACCTTGTCGAGAAGGGGATCCTTAGAAGATGAGGACGAAGTTGACGAGGAGGAGGACTCCTTTTTAGCGTCTGAAGACGAAGCCTTTCTCTCCTTGACTCCGTCTTGGTCTTTCAGTTTGGCTTCAAGGCGGGCCTGCTCATTAATTTCTTTTACAGCTCTCAGTTCTTTCTTCAGTTTCATCCTTCTGTTCTGGAACCAGATCTTTATCTGTCTTTCTGTGAGACAGAGGGCGTGGGCGATTTCAATCCGTCTCCTCCTTGTCAGGTAATGGTTAAAATGGAATTCCTTTTCCAGTTCCAGGGTCTGGAATCGAGTATAGGTCTGCCTGCCTCTACGTCTCGGACACCCGTTTGGACCTAATGGAAATACAAGCAAAAGAAGAAGATGAGCTTTTATTATTAACTTAGTCAACAAACGTAAGCATTTTATATAAGTTCATAAAACACAGATGAAAATGTTATACAATGCTATATTTTTTATTGTTGCCTTTCTCATATAAAAATTCATTATTTTTTACACATTTTGTAGTTCGCCGAAAACCTTTCATATTGTAAATTATGTTATGCTGTCATATTTGATTTTTTGTATTTCTAGAGAATAGAAATCGTGATGTTTTTACTAATAAATAACCATGCCCAATTGACGCAAAATGTATTTCTTATATTTTTTGTGTGGAGAATTGCTGGATGATACATTCAACACCAACGTTTTTCATCTTAAACTAAAGATTTTTATGTCAAAAAAATTACAAAAAACATGGCTGGTGACTTTGTGTGTTGACCACTTAGCAATTGTGCTCTAACCCTGAGAAGGGTAATAATATCTCTTAAAATTATATATATATATATATATATATATTCTCGATTACAAACTTCTGTTCAAGATAATTCAATACTAGATGGTTAGAACAGGACGAAAATATTGTAAGAAAAGGATTAGCACAACATAGTATGATAATATTATCCTCACATGAAAATTTATTTGACTATCCTTTCAAAAGTTACAAATTTAAATATTCGTCAGTATTGGCAATTTCGTGTTAAAATGTTTAGTGTTGAGAAAGACGGGTAATTGCGTTGTTTTCTTTCTTAGTTTTGACTTTATCGTTAAATATTCCATGCATATATTAAAAAAAAAACATATAATTTTTATTTTATGTAAATGCTTTTCAATAAAAATTAAAATAACTTTGTCAGGTAATTTAAAATTTTTATTCATTTTCAATTACAGCACGTTGAAATTGATCCGCCCGGACAGCTGTATGTCAGTTTCATGTCTAACAAAGCCCATTCTGTCCCAGATGTGAACACTGGCTTGACTATGGAGCTAGGGAGAGTTTAGCCCCCTAAAAAACTTTAGCCCTCTTTAGGAAAACGAAGATTACAAATGAAGACTATATGCGCAACATTTCGATGGGGATTATAGCCAAGGGCGGACACAGGGGGTAGTCACAGGGGTCATGACCCCCAAAATATATTTTTTCACTGTAAAAAATTCCAACTTTCATGATAAATGAAGGGTGTTATTCCAAGACCATGGCAAATTTTGTCCTTGACTCCCCCAAAATGAAAGTCTGTGTCCGCTCTTGATTATAGCCTCCCCTCCAAAACCTCAAGGCAAGTTACGTAAATGAATATGAGAAAAATTGCAACACAAAACGAATACATGAGCACCAAATTTACACGTGCGCTTTTTTCACTGGAGTCCGTCTCCTTAATAATAAAACGTAATATAGATAAACATTTTAAATATATGGAGCAGTTGTGGATATATTTTCTACTAAGTGGAACTGAGTTAAAATCTTGTAATTTATTGGAAAATTGTCCGCACTCTAAAAAGCGTGCAACTATTGCGCGCCACATTTCAACTCTGATTTTTGAAAAGTCAGGTGGTAATAATAATAATAATTTTATTCAACCCGATTTGCAACATTTTGTGATACATAACTTGAGAAGTATAAAAGTTATAGAAATGTAAGAGAAGATCTATATTAAATTATTTTAGGCTTTGCGTTTATTTTAGGTATTTAGGTTTAGGTTTTATTTTAGGTATTTAGGTTTAGGTTTTATTTTAGGTATTTAGGTTTAGGTTTTATTTTAGGTATTAGGTTGTTAGCATTTCTGGTATCAAAGTCGCGAATTGGCAATTTCAGTAATAAAAGCTTAGTACAGTAAAACCTCCGAATAACGGTCACCCGTGGGACTCTGCAAAGGTGACCGTCCTTCGGAGGTGGCTGTTATTTAGAGGTTTATTATAAAAAAATCAAAATTAATAAAATTAACAATAAAAAATTAACCATTTCAAATACATTAATCCTCACCTATTTTAATTTATATTAAAAAAATCAGTGATGCGTAATTGTTTTGCTTTTTTATGGCAAACATTTTTTTCTAAGGAAATGACATTTGTAGTCCTTTTATATACCTCGTCAACATTTTTATTCGGAGCAAAGTTTTGGATCTCCTGAAAATTTACCAAAACATCAAAATATGTTTTGATGTTAGAATTTTGTGGCAGTTCCACTCTCTTTCTCTCTCGCTACCACTTCCCCATCATCTCCACTTCCACCATATTTTCTAACAATTTTTGAATAGTGTTAAGTGTAGCAGAAATCTCTAAATCTTCGTTCACGCGAACGAACCTGTTGGCTTTCATATTTGTCATTCCTGTTCATCTAAGAATGCCATCCAACACTTACCCATCATCATCACCACTGTCCAGGGGCGGACTGGGCCGCAGGCCGGTTCACCTTCAGGAGTGAGAGGACGCGCCTTCGAATGGACAAGGACCACAACCCTCCGAAAATCCAATGTATGCGCTCTTTAAGAGAACCCAGTCCGCCCCTTCCTACGGCGGCAAATTTTCGACTGTGAAAGTTTGCGAAAACGGGGCTATTAAATTGTTAATTTCTCAAAAATATTTTCTACCTATTGAAATATGTCACGATATTTTAGGACCACCGATTTTAATGAAAATAAGTGGCGAATTGGCCTGCCTGCCTGGTTTGGTATTTTTTTGCTCCCATCCCCTGACGTTTTCACCGTAATGTCAATTTTTTTGGTCGACGCTGGGCCGTGAAGACTTAGACCGCTAATTTAATCAGGTGAGGGGAATTCGCAAATGTGTGCGAGATGTTTTCATTCTCCCATGCTCTCCATATTATAGTCCTAACAAACCTCATTCAATATCACAAAACTTGGTAAAATAACACAATGGGCACAGTTTTTGAACTCTATGTTTTAATATAGCTTTAAAACGTTTTCTCGAAGGCTTTTAGCCCTCTTCGAAGAAGCTTACACAAAGCCATTCTAAAAAATGAAAATATCGTCAACGTAACGAAATGAGTCCAGAATTTAAAATTGATAATTTCGAAAAGTTGCAACTTTAGGTAGAGTTTGCGCAAATAAAAATCACATAGAATGGGGGATAATTGACTTGTTGATCCATAAACATAAAGATGATTAATGTAAGACTATATAAGATAATATAATCTTATGATGATAATATAATGATAATATGTAAGATAAAGTATGATTACTTTATCTAATTATTATTATTATTTGTAGTTATTAGTTCCAGTATTATGTAAGCTTCTTCGAAGAGGGCTAAAAGCCTTCGAGAAAACGTTTTAAAGCTATATTAAAGCATATAGTTCAAAAACTGTGCCCATTGTGTTATTTTACGATTGTGATATATTCAGCACAGTGAGTCGTTTTACTTCCTCATTCAATAGTTGTTAATCTCGAAATGTGTATGGCTAGGAACATTTCTCTCACGGTAATAAAACTCCGGCCATGGCCGTTACGAAATCCTTAAATACTTTGATGAAATTCCACACTTAAATTCTGATGCTACCACCAGCCAGTGCCGTATTTTGCAATAGGCTATAGACTAGAAATATACTAGACTAGACTAGAAATATACTAGACTAGAAATAGGTTATACTAGGCTATAGACTAGGGCGGCAAAATTTTGTGTATTGAATCTGAACAAAAGCAATACCATACGATGATATAATCAGATGTTTTGCCGAGAAGAAAGCTAGACGTCATGCTTTCCATTTAAATACCAGTGTTCAATATATTTTTTTTTTTTTCTAAAATTAAAATTTATTTCAATAAAATTGAATTTGATTTATTATATACCAAGAAGAGATAATACTTCAATATAAGTTAATATTGTTTAATGTTTATGTTTCAATTTATGAGTTTGTTTTTCAACATATTTATTGTCAATATAAAAGTTTTGGGCGTATATTGAATGTATCAATTTTTATGTTCCTACCACTGATTGGGGCGGACGGGTAGGAAGGGGTGGCAAAAGAAATAGCCTAGGGGCGGAAAAATATTAAATCCGCCCATGCCACCAGCACATTTGTAAACATTTTGTCCCCAAGTTTAGAAATGTAATTAACGAAGCTGTATGGTCACAGGACTGTTGAGTAAATTTGGAATGTAAGCAAAGGAAGTTTCCCATGCTTAAAAATAATTGCCAAAGCATTATCTTAGTAGTCACAACATCCATAACACATTACAAAAGTTAAATTATCTATTCTGGGCCTGCATTGGTGTAACTAGGGCAAATTCTTGGGAGGATTTATAGAGTTGTAGAAAGGGCTATAGCTAACGTGACCGTTTATTTTTTTCCTCAAAACGGGACATACGGCGTATGTCCCGTTTTGAGGGAAAAAAATAAATGGGACATCTACTAATTTTTCGGTAATAGTAGTATGTTATTAAAAAAAACGCATAGTTCTTATTTATTAATGAAAAGAACAGGAATGAATGTGTGAAAATAAATAATTTATGTGGTCTTATATTTTTCTGAAGAACAAATTTGCTTAAGTATATTTGGTTTTGATTTTAAATAAGAATAAAATTCTT
>QLNU02015360.1:289374435-289418429 GCA_006491805.2 Dysdera silvatica
ATCAGTTACCAAGATGTTTTATTTTAACTTATTGTCCAAGTTCTACACAATTAAATTAATTTATTTGAGCAGGCATTTTTATGTGTCATAATATTTTCCTTAAAATACAATACATAAATATATTAATCAAGTTACATAATTGCTAGTTACTTTTTACATAAAAATATGCATTATTTTCGAGAATACGTACAGTCGAATACGCATAAGCGCACACCCACATAGTAGCGCAAAATTTATAAGTGCATAAAATAGTAAGCTTTAAGAGTTTTTCTATCTCTTTAATGTTATCAAAACCCGCTTAACTGCATATCCAATAACTGTGTAAGTCACAGAGCACCAGCACACCTTAAATAGAGCTTGCCCACCTATATCGGAATCCAGCGTAGGACGTAAGACACCTGACTCTTTTGTGTCTTATACTTTCCCATAATTTCAATCATTTGCAAGAAGCTGTTAACCAGAAAACGTCTTTGCTTTAAAGCATTTTCGAGTTTATACCCATAGAGGGTTTACTTCAATTATAGCCAGTAGTTCAGAGTTATGCTCTAATGAAAATAAAGTTACTCTGTTCTATAAGTCATTACACCTATCAAATAATGTTAAATCGTGACAACGGAACTGAGAACTCTGATTTATGAAACACATTACCTAACTGAATGAGAGCCCCGTAACAAGCTATTGCTTTCTGCTCTCTTCCATTTCTAGCCTCATTATATTAAAATCCTCTTAATCTTAAAAATATCCAATTGTATTATTAGAATCATATCGAAAAAATATGGGTTGAATGGATTTCTTATTAGTTTGTTATTATATCTTATTATTATAACATGTAGATAGAGAAAACTTGTCTATTTAAAGAATTTGATCAAAAGTTTGGGAAATTTTAAATTCTTTTAAATCAAACGTAAGTACTACTGTACTTCTTGTCTTCAGGAATAAAGTAATGACATTGTGTACTTGTAAAAATGAATACTTCACATGTTTTATAAAGTTAGAAATAGGCAACTTAATAACCAAGTACTATAAAAAATTAGCAGAGAAATACTTTACACATAGCATTTTAAAGAAGTCCGATGAAGTGCACAAATGCCCTAACTGCACGGAATTTCGTTGCGGAGTCGATGTACATTTTTGCGGTTTCGTCTGCACAGATTTTAACATTTTTCAGTACACCATTTATTGATTTTTAGTCCATAGATCATCCATTCCGTCTTAAGAGTTAAGAAACTTAAATGAATTTGGTTTCGCGAAGACTTTCATAGTGTATTTTTTAATTAAAAGTAATTACATAGATCGTTAGATCTAATTCCAGCAGCAGTCCTTCAACAGAACTTCACTGTGAAGGACTACGCTGATGCGTCCGAAAGCTGAGGCAGACTTTTTCATTGCTATTTTACCAGTTTAATTTTTATAATTTCCTCCTGGTAAATTCTGCATTTTATTTCATAAAAATAATATAATAAATGTTACATAAACTACTTAAAATATATTTCTAAATAGAGTTTTGTCCAATACAAATTTACTAAACTACACTTATATATAAAAAGTGCGGCAAAGAAAATAGAAAGGACATATTAGAAGGAAAAAAAACTCTAGAAAAAAGAAGGATGGGTTATTATATTCGTTACAAGATTATGCTCATTTTAATAAATTTCGTCTGCCACTTTCATATATCTTAATCGTTCTTTACTTTTACTACATGCTTTTATAATGCTTCGTAATTAATTAGCACGCCATAAATATTTTATATTTAGAAGAATTTTATACTATATATAATTTTTTATTCTGCTTTTCAGTTTCGTACGAAGTGCAAAATCATTCTTGAAAACGACAACAATTCACTTTCATCGACATGAAAATGACTGTTTATTTTGAAACCATCCTGCCGTGTATATAAAAAAACAAAAACAACATGGATTGTATTTATAAATTGGAAGACTCTGGCGGATACACTTCGATCTATAGGACAATATTAGAATACGGATTACAGTTGTATCAATCGTTCACGAACGAATCGATGAATGAGTTTGCCCATGAATTATAAACCAGCAGGTTTATCCAGTGATTCCAACATTGGATGATTTGGAACACAGCTAATGCAGGCCCACTAGTTTTTCTTAATATTTAATTATGAATTATGATACCACGATGTGATAACATATGAACGGAATGGAAATTTATTAATTTGTTGAGAAATGTTGTGAAATAATTTAGTGTGTGGCTAATAAAACATTTTACTGGAGCGGAAAAAGGTTGTCTACATGTTTAAAATGCTTGTCAATTTCACCTAATCATTTTCCACTTCCTGACTAAAAGTAATTGTCAATTAATCGGCAGATTTTTATTCGTCTATGGTTTTAATATATGGCTACCTAACGATTTATTAAATAATTTTATTTTCGTTAAACCGTTATATCGAGCTGAAATTGGCTAGGCTGATAAGTGAAAGATCGTTATTATTTAAGGACTCTACCTTGAATTGAATTGATAACAGGAAATGATCCTGTTACTTTCTTGGGTTATTTTTAGTCATAAAAAACGATCAAGACCCTTTCGATACATGAAACGAGTACTTCGGCGACTTGTTTACCAAAATCGCGCCGTAAAGGTAGTTGAACGGGCATAAAACCGGAAATTGACGAGATTTAATGGTAATCTTAATGGCGCTTTAAATGTCGGGATATAATTTATATCCAGTCCGCCTCAAGCAATTTCTTAAACTAATACAAGCCTTAATCCATCAATCCATAAAAACGTTTTAGTGACATAAGGACAGCCTTTGGAGGGTCTGACATCTGATTGGTTTAACGATATCGCGTGACCAACGGGAATGGGGAAGGCGGTGACAATCTATGCGACACATGGCTTTATAATTCTCTATCCCCCTAAAATTTTCTTGTGGGCGTGTTCTAGTTGTCATTTCAACATCTTTGACTTCCCCCCACTCTCTTCACCCAAGATCGAAATTGACTTGAAATTGATTCGTCAACGTTAGTAAGAAAATTTAAGTAATGAAAGAAGTTTCTTATCCATTTAAAAGTATTTTTTTCTTTTATTTGTTTTTACACTGTGTGCGTGTATCTATACCTACAAGATTACATATTGGATTAAGAGTGGATTATCACTAAATTGGATTACCTTCACATCAAAAGAGGACAATTACACTGTAAGTTTCGTGCATGTTTATTATTGAAATTATTTATTGTCATGTGCATCTTTACAAATTTAACCTATAAAAACTGCGTTTGGATGTTGAAACAAATATGATTTATTGAACGCTGCATATTTATAATATGTCGTTTTCTCGATTACACCATTATGACACGTCATTTCTTACGTTAATTTTTTATGTTTTGAAAAAATGACTGCATGCGTGTTTATTTCATATATTTTTCTTAATTTGAAAGTGTCAAATTTATTTATGCTGTTTTGGTTTATTTCATGTACTTCTGCATGTGCTATGTTTTTGTGCAGCATAATTTTCAGTACCTTATATGTATGGTTATATGTTATATGGTGAATACTTATGATTTTATATATGTATTTTTCATGGTTTTTATTATTTACTACTAAAATACGACATTCTAAAAGCCAATTGCATGATATAGTCTTTGCATAACTAGTCCGACATTCTTAAACTAAATATTTCAATTCCCTTAACGCATATTTTGTAACAAGGTTTTTATATAATATATATGCAACGTACGATAATGGTTTTATATGCAAATAATATTGAGTTAGCGTCAATTTTTTAAAATTAAAACAAAATATCTAAAGAAAAAAAAAAATAAGACTCCAATATCCAATGAATAATGGAAGTCGGACATGGCGGTCTAAATCACGGAAGCAGGAAGTGATACTACTCAACCAGTTTTATATAGTTTTAAAGATGTTAATTTCCCTACATGGAAACCTACAGGGAACCGTAAAAAACTGTGTGTTTTATATCTTAAATCGAATGAGCTAATCTAATTCAAATAATTATAGGAATTTCATCTATTTGCACTAATTTACATGGGTTTATAAATCCACATGGCATCATAAATAATCCGTAATTTGTTTTATAACTACATAATTTTGGGGGTATTTGATACACAAGATTAAGTAACACTGTAGGAAGCATACATAGCCAAGGGAACCCCCCACAAAAAATATTTTGCATACTAATTTTTGCCACAAATCTTGTGAAACTAAACCAACGGGTCAATCTTACCCCCCCCCAATCTTAGGTAAACTGGCTACGCCCTTGATTGTAAGCAATAGTCGTTGCAAGTTATTTGTATTTGCAAAAGTTACAATAATTTATAAAAAGCATAAACTTACATTAACGTTACTTCAATTTGAGTAATTTATCTCTTTCTGTTAAATTACATTGATCAAATGGTGTGTTACATAGAAGAAAGTGCATGTATTACTCAGGCATGCAGCCATGGGGGCTGAATGCACTCGAGCCCCCCAACGTCTCTAAAGCGCCCTTTCAAACATCCAATCTCAAAATCCGCCCACTCAACGAACAAATGAAAAATTTCCGTAGGTCCCAATAACATGGGGATTCCTAATACAATTTTAGAAAGAAATAATGGGAAAAATACTATTTAATGTTCTTCATACGTTATATATATATCATCATCATCATATTCAACCATTATCTATCCACTGCTGGATGAAGGTCTCTCCAAATGCTTTCCACACAAGTCTATCCTGGGCCATTCGTTTCCACGTCACCCCAACCTGTTTTCTTATTTCATCCACCCATCTAGTTTGAGGACGTTTTCTAGGTCTTCGGTGGTCTCTTGGAATCCAGTTCAGAATTTCTGTTGTCCATCGTTGATCAGTTCTTCTTGCAATATGCCCAGCCCATCGCCATTTCAGCCCTTTTACTTTAACAATGATGTCCTCTACTCTAGTTTGCTCTCTCACCCAAGTGTTTCTTTTTCGATCTCTCCTAGTTATTCCAAGCATGCACCTCTCCATGCTCCTTTGCGTTGTCTGTAACTTTCGTATTGCTCCAACTGTTAGACTCCATGTCTCTGATCCATAAGAGAGGACTGGCAATACACACTGGTTGAAGACCTTTCTTTTTAGACACAAAGGCAATTTCCCCTTCAGGATAAAACTGTTTCTTCCAAATGCACTCCAGCCAAGTTTAATACGTCTGTTGAGTTCTTTCATAATGTTGCCATCCATTGAAATCAGCTGGCCAAGGTAAATATATGAATCAGCAATTTCTAGCTCAATGTTGTCAACTTGTATTTTTGTTTCCTCTACAAAATTATTGAACATGATCTTAGTTTTTTGTAGGTTCATCTTGAGTCCAACTTCTTTACTTCTAGTTGAGAGCTCCTGTACCATGTCTTGGAGTTCTGATGGGTTCGTTGAAAAAATAACAATGTCATCAGCAAACCGCAAATGATTTAAATATTCACCATTTATTTTTATTCCCTTGTTATTCCAATTTATCAGCTGAAAAATCATCTGTAAAGCTGAAGTAAAAAGTTTTGGAGAAATGGTATCTCCCTGCCTCACCCCTTTGCCAAGTTTGATAGTTTTGGTATCTTTATGTAACCGAAATTTTGCACTTGCATTTTTATACACACGTTTCACCATGTCAATGTACACATCCTCAATGTCTGCTGATCTTAAAGAGTTGATGACTGCTGATGTTTTAATAGAGTCAAAGGCCTTCTCATAGTCAATAAATGCAACACACAATGGAAGTTCATATTCATGTGTTCTTTCAATTAATTCTCTTAATACTTGAATATGGTCCACTGTACTGAATCCACTTCGAAATCCAGCTTGTTCTCTTGGTTGAGCTGCATCTAATTTTTTCTGCAGGCGATGTGTTAGCACTTTTGTGAAGATTTTATAAATAGCAGGTAACAAGCTAATTGGTCGGTAATTTTTCAAATCCTCTTTATCACCTTTTTTATGCAAAAGAATTACTGTTGCAGAATCCCATTGGTTTGGTATGTTACCGCTGTTAAGACATTTGGTAAAGAATTTTGCAAGTATGTCTTCTACATATTCTCCAGCTTCTTTTAGGATATCTAATGTAATACCATCATCGCCAGGGGCTCTTCCTTTCTTCATACTTTTTATTGCAAATGAAACTTCTTCTTTTAAGATTTTAGGAGCTGTTCCTTCGACTATCTCAGAGTCTTCGTTTAATCCACTGTTACTTTCATATAGTTTTTTGTAGAATTCTTCAACTCTTCTAAGTATTTCTTCCCTATTTCTTGTTACGGTGCCATCCTCTCCTTTTAATGCAATGATGTGTTTCTTCCCAACAGATAAACTTCCTTTAACAACCCTAAGGCTCTTGTTATTTTCAATGGCCTTCCTTACTAACTCACAATTGAATTTTCTTATGTCTTCTTTCATGTTTTTGCGCAAAGTTTTACAAAGTTCTATGTACTCAATCCTGGAACTGGTATTTTGATTGTCCACCTTCATATCTCTTCGCCTTTTCATGAGCTGTTTCGTCTTCTCAGATAATTTGCTATTGTGCTTTTTACAGGTTACACCACCAATTTCCCCAGCAGTTTCAACTATTCCTGTTGTCCAATTCTTGCATTGAAATCCCCCATGATGAGCTTGATATGTTGTTTCCCTTTGGTGTGTAACTCTTTGATTTCTTCATAAAATTCTTCAACCTCTTCGTCGGTATGGCTTGATGTTGGTGCATATACCTGTACTATCTGAAGTTGGTATCGCTGGGTTAGTTGAACAACGAGCCTCGCTGCTCGATCTGATGTACTTTCAACTTCCAGAAGACAGTCTTTAATTCTTTTGTTGATTAAGAAGCCAACACCACTTGTTCTTCCAGTTTCCGTTCCTCTATAATAAAACAAATGTCCACTTTTAAGTTCCACCAACTCTTCACCTTTTCTTCTAACTTCACTGAGTCCTACAATGTCCCATTTGATCTTGTCAAGTTCTTCTTCCAATTCCTGAAGTTTTGCTTCAGAAGCAAGGGATCGTCCATTAAACGTAGCCAAGGTCAATAACAAACGGCAGCCTGGGCCATTCCAGTGATTCTTAGCACCCCCTGCTTTCATGCCACACTGACCGCTGCCTTGATCAGGAGCACTCCAGCACCTGGAGACTAGGGGCCATGGTTTCTGGTGTGTCAACATAATGGAGGAATTAGCCATAATTTCACCACGCTGGCTAGACGGGTTGGTGAATTAGCCCTCCCCTTCCGCCTTTCTATCCGTGCAGCAAATATTAATTTGCCACATAAATAGAAAGCTCAGCCTGCACCACTTGAAGGCGGGGTAGGACACTAGGTTACTGGCCTGGCCGGTTCCACACATCGTCACATACGTTCAGCGTGTGGGTCTCCTTCCAGTTAGATACCAGCAACCCTTTTGCAGGCCATATATATATATATATATATATATGATAATCGAATTCAAGAAAAGTAGAATGCGCCCTTCTGACAGCAACGCCCACCCGTATAAAACCCTGGATGCGCCTCTGGTATTACTACCAGTAATTAACGAGTTGTAATTCTCAAATTCTTATTCATATAAAAAGGGTGCTTTTATTTTATAACACTTTTTGGCTTATTTTGGATAAAAACAAAAATTCTTATGGTTTAAACCATTCAATTTTGCGTTTACCTTGAACTGAGGGGTGGGAGGCGAGCAGAGCTATAGCAATGATTTGCGAAAACGCTAAAGCTAATAAGCGTAAGTTTAGTAAAGACGTTGGAATAGAGGCCGTTTCAAGTAGGCGACCTACTCTTCTTCAGAAATAGATTGAAATAAATGAATTAGACATGACCTATGGTCTACAAAATCATCGTATTTTTGTAGAGCAAAACTGGCATAGGCTTATCCGAGGATAAGCATTAATGGTTTTGGGTATTTAAAGTAATAGTTTTATTCTTTAATGGCATGTTTTATAAGAATACAGTAGGGCATATTTCCCTACATTTACATAATAATACCAAACGAGGCAATCGCACGTCGTTTTACATTTTAAACGATTGAACTATTCCTCCAACTTCCGATGTTGTCGGAACATTTACAAGCAGAACAACCTATATTTTGTTCTGGTCTGAAAATTGGGAACGGTTCTTCCAAAATGATCGCTATTTCAAAATCAAATATTCTAAAGATATTTAAAACGATGGCCCTTCCCTTTGAATGCTGCGCACGGGATGACAGAGGAGCGGAACCAACGAATTCAAACGACCCCCTCCTCCTGAACGAAATAAAAATAAATAATAAAAAAATCAGAAACTGCCCAATATATTTCAGAAGATCTTCGTCGTCCTGGAATGAGCATTCCCGTATCTCCGGCTTTTAATGGAGATTTTCTCCGCTGCAGAACGATCCCGTTTCCGGGCGAAATTCGAATCGATATCGGCCATTAACTGCCACCGACTCCCGGACACAACATGGCCGACTGCCGCCATTTTGTTCGCTGGCGTCGTGGTCGCAGTTATTGCTAATATTTCATCTTTGATACACCATTCCGCCCCCACGATAAGGCACGAATCATTGACAGTGGATCCTCCTACCAGAAAATGACAGTGAAATGGAAATAAAATCCATCAAAGGGAAGACTACGAAAAAGCAATGTTATTTCTAAGCACTTTTTCTGCTAACTGGTTATCCAAAAATGCAGCAATATCTTAAAGCTATTATAATGAAAATTACATGACAATGAGAAGAAGTCAAAATTAATGCTTCAAATAAAAATCCAGTTTTAGAAAATCTGGACATATTATAAAATATATTTTCATTGTCAAACGTAGATTATAAAGAAAGAGGTTAATTTCTCATATAGACATTTAACAATGAAATATGTTCCAACCACTGGCGTACACAGGTGGGGGTTGTAATCCCCATGGAGTTGCATTTTTGTGTATATATATATATATATATGGAGTTGTAGATCTGTAACCCCCATTATAAACTTGGAACCTCCTCTTATGAACTTCCTGCACACGCCTATGGTAACAACATATTCGAATTATTTCATACTTTATGATATGACACAGCCCCGTCAATTTCCTGCAATACCCTAACCCTATCCATTTTATGTCACTTCCTATTCGTGTTCTATCCATTCTACTCCATTTTGCAGTCAATTTCACATTGTTTTATAGCCACGTCCATTTCATAACAATATCACAAAAGGTACGGCCATATTTTACTACTGAAAACTCCCGTAGAATAACGCGGTTTCTCTAAACCTTCCTATTCAGCCATTTTTTAAACGCAAAACAACATTGGGTTAAAGATAAAAAAGAGAAACTTGAACAGCAACATACGAGCTTCACAATGGCAATGTTCACATAGCTGTCTTGGTCTAAATCATCTCCACCTCTGACAAGTACTGCCCGAATATTTACCACTAAATGGAAAAACAAGCTGACGGAGTGTTTGTTCGACAAGGAAATGGTTATATTGGTCTTGGAAAAACATCATAGTCCCCATTTCAGATGTGTTTACTACACAGTTGACGTGGCTTATAGACTTTCGATTGCTACATATACGTAGTGGGCTTTCCATCTACGCAAAAAAAAAAAAAACGCAACGACAAAGGTACCAAAACTGAGGCTTGTCAAGGAATGAGGCAAAACAGGCATTTTGAAATGGATCAAAAGTCGCAATTTACCTTTTTCTTCTGTTACTGCAAATACTTCGAACTTAATCGAGACTTCGTTTTGATATTTTACACAAAATTTCGCGTGAAATATTCGTTTAAAACCAGAGGGGTAACGAGGTTGATTGGCGACTGAGTGAAAGAAACATGAATTATACACCTCATGATCAACACCCAGAGCAACCTCTATAATTTGCGTTCCTTATAAAAAAAAGTCTTTAGTTTTTTTTTTATTAATATTTGAAGTTATTTTTATCAATCAGCGCCCAGGAAGCTATACTTTTGCTTGATTTTTCTCTTTAAAAAATGTTTAGTTATAAAAATCGATGAATTTGCTTGTAAACAAAATAATTTCTAAAACCAGTTCTAATCACCAAGTCTCTTCTAACGATCAATTTTTAATGTAGAATAAAAAAAATTATATATAGATCTATTTTTTTATTTACATATTAGGATAATAACAATGAAATAAGCCAAACTTCAGGATTTTATTATGTAAATTGTTTCCCAATGTGTTCTAGAGTCAAATTTGACAATGATTACTTTGATTTGTCTGTTTGTACTAGAGACAGTCAAGAAATGGCTGTCCATTACATCGTTGAAACGGCCCTTAAAACGCCATACACTATTAACTATAACACAAATTCACAAACAAAAGTGATCTGACACTTGACTATTTCGCACAGTATCCCAAACAAGTTAACTAAAGCTCTTGTCACTTGGTAATAAAGCGTTTAATTTTAGAGATTTAATTTAGATCCGGCAGCTAATAACAAACTTGTAACTAAATCGGTAATGGCTAGTCCAAATCCAGTCGCATTGTTATGCAAATGACATGAAAAAGAGGGGAAAGAGTATTAATGTACAAAACAAACTAGTCTAAGTACACTTTAGAACAAGGGAAATGTATTTTATTTTATTTTTTAACACATGCGTATAATTTGCATAAAAGACATCTTTATCTCTAAACTGTCAGCTGTTCTGTTTTCAATATATGCGTATTTTGCACGATGCAGCATCCGTTCAACGATAATGACAAGTTATGTAGATTACCATTGTTTTGTTAATTCATGCCATTGGTAACTACAGCTTTACAAAAGAGAAATTGACTGAATCTGTTTGATGTCCCTAGATATTAATTAGTTTCTACTTTCGGTTGTTATGCAAATTACATTGATCCTTTTTGTAGTCTCTTTTCCGCGTACCTTTTTTTTACCTCCTCTAGAGGAATTACCATAAACCGTAAACGCCATGTCATTTTCTCTAACTTCCATGTTTCCACCTTTTTCATCTTCTTCTATGATGACATCTCATTTTCACGGTCTTCAAATTTCTTTCTCCGTATTTTCACACTTGATTATTTACCTAAAAAAGCTAGCGAATTCATTCAGCTCGAGTATAATAAATCAAAATGGGGCCTTCTAAGTTTAAAAACAATCTTTGGCATTAAATTTTCATTTCTCCCCCTCACTCGTCTCTGTCCAACACGTATATACTCATTTCCTTTATCAGTTTTTGATTCAATATCTACAAGCGTAACTTAAACTTTTCCTTCTCCCTCTCCCCCCATCCCTGTCCAACACATATACACTTATTCCCTATATCAGTTTTTGATTCAGTATCTATAAATATAACTTGAATTTTCATTTCATCTTCCAATGAAAAGGACCGCCCAAAGTGATCCCCCATCCATGCTACCTTCTATCCAATCATAGGAACAAGTTATGCGAAGGATTCGTAAAAGAAGAGATGAGCATAGTTTATGAAAAGCCCATTATACTTTTAACTGCGAATCAATGGACTTTTCTAGTCACGGTATTAAAAAATACGGCAGAGGCTGGAGCTCCAAATACCGGAGAGCATAATCCCTATCCGGAAAAGGCGTGTGGGCTAAATTATCCCGGAATAATACCTTTCCGTCTTCCCTCGGGCAAATTCGAAATTATTATGTGACGCATTAAGTTTCTTATGAAGGCTGACCTAATGGATTAATTATTCAAATGCAGCTCCCTAATTTTCTGCCGTTTAGTTCATTAGGTATTTCTCATTAGTGGTTTTTCCTTTAATGGATACCATTAGTGAACGAACTTCCTCGTCAAATTATGATTCAGGCTTGAATATTACCAAAAGCTCGTCTTTCGTTATCGTTTGCTTAGAGCAAGGTTTCCCTTTTTTTAATAAATATTTAACGCGCCGATTACCTTGTAAATCGTTAATTTTGAACGAGAAAGTTTTCCAGTTTTACGACCTGACAATAGAGGTTTAAGAAAAATGGAAGTGGTCGATGTATAAAGTAAGGTTTGGGATTTTATTAAGCATGACATCCCCGAATACAAACTTTGAAAGAAGGGTCGAGGCTCTATCTAGGTAAAACCTATCTATCTTCTATACATCAATATTTTAATGAAAGCGAGGGGGAAGAAAATGCATTTAAACCAATTTAAATGTAAAATAATGCAATTATGAGGGCATTTTGAATGAAAAATAGGTAAATACTGAGAATATAATAAAGGTAATTACTGCAAGGAAAGAGGCGTAATTGCTTAAAATAATCTCCTTGGTTAATGAAGGGAGCAGAAGTTCTCGAAAAGTTTTGAAACACCTATTTATGAATATCCGCTTGCCTTTGTATTTCATTGTTTCCCTGTTTTAGTGTTTTACTTATTTTCAGCTTCTTCCTTGTATTTCTTCGCTTTTCTTCTTCAAAATATTTTAAATATCTTTCATTTTCATTTCTTTCTTTCTTGCTGCTTCTTCCTTTCTTTCGTTTCTTCATTTATAGGCCGACAAATGACGAACTTTATTATTAATAATATTAATAAATAAACAATAAATCAGTAATGATAAAAAAAATTATTTCTTATACCGTTTTAAAAAAGTGGCTTATGTCTTTTCTTCTTCAGTAGGGATTGTGTAGAAATAAATTATGTCTATATATATATATATACACACATAAAATTTTAGTTTTCTAATAATGTTAGCTTTCTATGCTTTTAATCGTATTTAGATAGCAATTCAAATAATATTAGCTTCTTTCTATACTTTTAATTGTATTTAGATAGCAAGTGAAATAATATTAGCTTCTTTCTATGCTTTTAATCGTATTTAGATGGCAATTCAGTATCGCTCGTTTATAATTTTTAACCCGAAATTTCACTCGTTATTTTTTCTTTTCCAATTAGGAATTAAACTATAGAAAAGCACAAGTTATATAAACTTTTTAATTAAACGTTAGTTATTCGAACTTTTAATTAAACTATTTATTTAAACAAATTAATCTTTTAATTAAATTATTTAAGCTATTGATTTTTTCCTGTTCTAAAAGTCAAATGATATAATTTATTACAACATTCTAAATATTCGCTTTGTAATAGAACAAAAATATATTTTTCATATTAAGCCTTAAACAAACTTGGCAAATAAATAAATTAGGCCATGACTAATTTATAAAAAGCATATAAAATTATAAAAATTTTATAAACAAAAATCCATTGACTAAAACTATTATAACAATACTGCTTATTGCAGAAATGCGTTTGAATAATAATTATAAGCTTCTTCATTCACTAGAAAATTGCATATATTAAAAATTGAAAGCCGTTAAAATTTTACTTGACATGGCGCTGTAATAAGGCAAACTTTTTAGATATTATATAAAATAAATTTAACATTTCTTTATGCAGTGAAATCTCTCTACACTGATATTTAACCCCACCTCCACATCCCTTAAATAATTTTATAGACGCATTTCACTGCATTTGTAAAATAAACTTGTCTGTTGTCTTAGATAGATAGCGAAGTTTTATGTCTTATAAAATAAGATGAGGTGAAAAAATTCAGAAAGCGCATTTCTACTATCTATATACATTCTCCTATGCTATATGCTATACCGTAATAAATAAAGAAAAAAAAATAATGTGAATATATTTTCTTCCAATTTTGGTAAAATTCACGAATTCATAAAAATGTTTGAATTATTGGAGAAAAATGTGGCAAAAATTATATAACCGAATGCGTAATTGATCAACTATAATTTGTCATGTCATTTTCGTAGTCAGTTTCAATCGAGTGATGCGTCGCATATACAGTTAGAATAAACGTGCAAGAAGAGTATGACATGCTTTAATGTTATATGCGCATCTATTATACAAATTGAAAAAGAAAATATTGCGGAAACACACACCTGACGCATAACATTTGATCACTTGCATCAACAAAACGAAGGAAGACTAAACTTACACTAAGCGCAGTATGCGGAATGAATCAGATAACGCACATACAGCTGCTAGGATCTTAAAAGAGACACCTATTACTTTGTATGTTTAATATAAGCTGTGTTTCTTTTGCCATAAAATTAATTCGCTAAAACTATAACTTTGATAGAACCAATAATAAAGTACGAATTAAATGCTTTCCCGATCTTCCGTTACCCTGGAGTATGTTTATTCGACTAATAACATTACGTCATGCACCGATGTAGAAAGAGGCCATTTTGAAAAATATCGCAGGCAAGAATAAATTTAACTTTATTGCTTTCAAGCGTCTTGAAATTTAAATAATCATGTATGTCATTGCCCAAGTCAGAAAAAATGAGAGAATTTTCGAAAAGGTTTTATAAGATATTTTAAAGTATCCTTTTCCATAGAATAATAAAATGATATGTAATTGTATGAGTTACATGCTTTTTAAAGCGCGAAATTTATAAATATGAGGATAAATCGTCGTCAGCTGTGTCACGATGGTCCTTTTGGTAAGACGCCCCGGTTCTTAGCAATAGGTCGCTAGTTTGTGTCCAGCCGAGCTTGAAATGGGCGGCCTTTTTCCTACAGACCCCTATGAAACACCCACCCGCTGAAGCTTCGTGCTCGACGTCCCTCTCGTTGTCATTATTCTCTCCCTCCCTGTAGGGCAATAATAACTAAAATGTATAATGTATGGATCAAAAAGATCTTGATGTAATTTGATGACGACACTGCGCACTAATAAATGATTGAGAGGGCAACAAATTAACACAGTTGAATAATCAATTATTCAACTGTGTTAATTTGTTGCTTTCTCAATCATTTTAAAAAGATCTAGTTTTAGCCAGAGAAGGTGGGAGTTAAAAAACTAATGTTATGATAAAACAAATTTGTAGCAGATCAGCTTGGATGGGAAACATACTAAGTTAAATCTGAGGACACTGAATAAGTTGGCAGAGTTTTATAAACTAAATCAGAATTTACTGGTATGTTTTACTTACAGGAATATACACGTTAGGTATTGTCAAATCCGCTGTGACGAAGCATAAGACTCTGAAAGTGGTCTATCTCAAATTGTTCATCGTCTCCCCCACCCCCTTCTTCAAATGGGAAAGTCACAATTCATATATATCATCGTATGTATGTGAATTGGAACTTTTTTATTTGGCAGAGGGTGATAAACAATTAGATATCCTAGTTTTGAGGCAATGGCTACACCACTCACTAAAAGCATATACATACTACAGTGAAAACTTAAGAAAAAAAAATATCAATGCCTCACTTTTAATGTGTAAAATCGCCAATCAAAGAAATTGGCTGGATTCCTTGATACATTACATTAAACATTTGTTTAATATATATTAAAAAACTATATTTGAGCATAAAATCGCCAAATTTGGTGTGATATAGGAGTATAATGAAGTTAAAGAACTGCTGTGAGCTATATATATTATATACATATATAGTACAAGTTCTAATTCAGCAAAATAACATTTTATTTTTATTTATTTATTTATTTTTTGCTTGCATTTAGAACATATTGCCTGAGGAAATATCTGTCCAGTCTTATTCCTTCTCCTCCTTTTTACTTTAAGAATTGTTGTAACTTATATATAAGGCGGAATTTATATAAAGTAAATCAAGAACAATCTTGGAAAATTTGTGAATCGTAAGTGAAAAACAAAGTAAAGAGTTTATTCATTGGTATATCGAAATTAGCATAATTAGCTTTAAAAGAACAAGTGAGCAAGTGTAAATCTTTTAGTAATTTTATATAAATTAGTAATCTATTTGCGTTAAGCGTTCAACTGCAGTTCAATTTCACAGGAAAGGTTATAAGAGGCGTAGGTACAGGAGCGGACTGGGTCCGCTCAAAGTAAGCATACCTTGGATTTTCGGGGGGCGCAAATCCTTGCTTATTCGGAGGCACGCATCCTATCGCCCATTAGGACGTACCGGCCCGCAGGCCGGTGGCTCAGTCCGCCCTTGCGTAGGTATAATATACCGAATTTTCCCCAGATACCCTCAGATGTCCGGGATACGTCCAGTTATACGTCTTAATTCAATCGTATAGTGTATTCTTTCAGTCTTAAAATCTGGGTGGTGTATTGTGGAAATGTTTTTTTTATTTCATGCCTCTTTCTCTCAGAATCCTGCAGAAACATACAAAAGGCCCCTCATTGGTTCGCAGCCTGCATTTTTAATACAACCGCCCCGCCGCATATTTATTGGCTTTTCCCACCCTAACTATTCCTACCTAACTATAGCTTTTCCTACCTACCTATTATCCTAAAATTAAAATTCTCCGTTAACCCCCCCCAAATCAAAATAGTGCCTAGATCTATAAGGGCGAATATTTTGCATCGAATTCAATGAAATTAAAGAAATTTTTTTAGGGACTTAGATTAAATAAAAATTGCCCAAGATTTAATTATCTCTCTCCATCACGGGCGGGCACCCATAGGGGTACTTCTATTGAGGTGAGAAAAATGAACGAGTACTTCTAGGGGGCTGAGAAAAATTATTACCTCCTTCTCAAAGCTGTCAAAAATTTTAGTGAATGTACAAGATACCAAAACGCTACAAAAATAATTGATACTGCTTGACAATTAGTAATGAGCTAAAAAGTACCTTATTTTAAAATGTGACTGTAAAACTTTTGAAAGTAAATGCATAGCAGGTTACGGCAAATAAAATTTTTAAACGGCTAGGGAAATCGACCCTCCTCAACCCCCTCACAAGGGCGCCCATGCTCTCCATACACTTAAACTACTGAAACAGAAAAGGTTATTAAAATATAATCGATTACGTTTTTGTAGGTCTTTCATTGTGATAAAACAGATATCAATCAAATATATTTATGACATCTGAATGCATACGAGGAAAAAAAAAACAAGATTTATCGAAACGTCGCGGAACTTTCTACCGCGAAACAAAGAAAACAAAATTGAATAAAATATATTCACGCTCCTTACTTAATTTTTCATTTCTCTACCTTGTATTACTTTGCTTAATTTATTCCTTGCCTTACTTCCTTAGTAAACTAATTTCCTCTAGCATTGCTCTTATTTTCACATATGTTTTAAAATTATTGCGCCCAGATTTCACACACTCATATCAAAGAATTTATCGCATAATTTTAAAATGAATGTGATGAATTCATCTTGCTCTTGCTTTGTTTCTCATTTAGCAAGAAGGCCGTGATGTAGCCCAGAAGTAAGGCATTTGTCCACCCTGAAAAAAACCTGGGTTGAATCCGCTTGACACCAAACGCTTGCTGTTTTCCTTATAATTCCTTATCACAGAGGGATTTTTCCCCCTACGCGACAAAGATTCGAGTCCCTCGGAAAATTGAAAGCCCCGGCACAGCGTGTTCTGAGCTATCATTGACCCTTAAAATAAAACCAAATCAACCAGTCAGCTAGAATTTTGGATTCGATTTTTAATACCTGCACAATGCGTTCTTTTTTCCTGAAATACTAACTCAATCAAAGACACTGTTATATAGATCCGCTCACTTGACAAACAGTGGTGGCTAACTATGCTCGGTGTAAACATTATGGTAAAATATACTCTTACCAAAACCTGTCGTTTAGCGCTTCGGAACATGTGTTAGGAAACACTAAATCATCTCCAAAAAGCACTAAAAATTTAAGTACAGTACGCCATTCAAAAGCCAGTGACTGACTTGTGAACCTAAGCTTTTCTAGTGCATAAAAGACTCTTTCAGACGATCAAATTTTCCCCGTTCGTGACTCACACCGAGTGACTTTCTAAAACCTAACCGGGATTATGTTACGACGCAGAATATATAAAGTAAAGTAATTTGGAAAAACACATAACTGTTTCAGTAAAAACTGTTTATCTTAGAAAGAGAAAAAGACATTTTTTGGCTCCGATATTTGCATCCATCAAATAGGATTTTGACGCGTGTTTAACAACATTACACCCAGTTTCCAGGCTGATTTTAGTTGTTTAGGCAATTGGAAATTCCATACGAGTTGGCAAAGGATCCGCCATTTTGAATCCTTTCCTTGGTTTTGAAGAGGTGGGTGAGTTTTTTGAATCTGTAGATCGAATTGCAGCATATTGTTTCATTGATACGTTGCTTAAAAATGGCTTAACAGACTGTGTACACGAACTAATCCTCAAAACAGACCGACGCAGTTTAAAACTTAATGCTTGAATAGCACCAGATATCCTGTTGGATTTCCTCTAAGTATGAACCCGTTTGGAGGTTTTGTTATCAAAGCGTATTAAGGTAACAAAGAAGTATTGGAAACGAAGCATTGGAAACAAAGGTATCTAGACATCTTTTCAAACAGATGGCATAATAACGTGTATAAAATCACTAATATTTGTAAATTGAATACTGAATCCACTGAAATAAAGTTGAGAGGCAAAGAAAAATAGGGAAAGAAATCAAGTTGTCACTGAAAAAGTTCCCCTTTTCTTCTAGTATCATTCGTGTGATTCGGTATGATTTAAGCAAAAAATATCCATTGAGAAGCAAACAAAACTGCCACGTTTGGCTTAGTAATTAAATCGTCTTCTAGCAATTGTGTCAGTGTTCGAATCTCTGTAAACTTGGGCATTTTTAAATATATTGTGGTTGACAAGTTGTGGCAAACTCATCTCATCATATAAGAAGTTTTAAGAGGTAAAATAGAAAAAGAAAGGTCGTCTACTCCCCACAGAGCGTACTTTTAACGTTTCTACGTTTGCTATCTGCAAAACCGCGAAAGAAAATGACATTAAAAATGAACGTGGAGGTATTTAGCAACGGACCACACATATCCCATGTCTCTTTCCCCCTCATTTTGAGCAAAATATCTTCTAAAGGTTTCTTCGTATACTGGAGGGTAGATTTCAGAGATAAATCTCTGCTATCTGAGTTATACCGGGGGGGCCTTGAGGCCTTGTCGTCATCTAAGGTACCTACACAATCTTTCACGCACTCGTGATGGGCTAGTGTCGTTGACATTATGTTATCGGCCAAGCGCTTTTTTACCTGAACTCCCCCTCATTTCCCTTTTCGGGAATTTTCGGCCCCCAACCACCTTGCGTCCCTTCTCTGAAACGACACCCTCGTTAAGGGGCACTTTGAGGTTCACAAAAGTGCTATTATAAATGCTATCAATGAACTTAAAATGCGTTACACTTTGCTAAGTTATTAGACGGCAAAATATAGTTGTGCAGATGTTTCATCATGACCCCATTTCCCAACAAAACTTGTTTTGAAATGCTTTCATACTAGTACGTTTTTTGCGGTTTCGCTCTTCGCATTTGGATAAAATTCGTAAAAGACTCTTTAGTTTTGTAATTCTCATATTTTAAGAACATACAAAATATACATCTTTTTCCTTACATTGTCTTTCTCTCTGTAAATACGTCACTCTTAATCTATTGTGCTGTGTAAAGGAAACCTTTCGAATATATTTTTTACGCGGACGTTCTGGGCTCCTAATTTTGAAATTAATTTCTGTCTCTAAGTAAATTATTTTAAATCATTATCCAGAAAGATCTGAAAATCTTCTCCATAGTACAGAGAACATCCTTATTGTTTATATTATTACTAAATCTTAAACAGACGCCTATCGTAACATGGATATTTGCGACTATTTAAGCCTTTAGTGCCATTTAATCTCTTCTGGGCCGTTTGCAATTATTTTATCTTATAAAATTTGGCGCATATACATTTATTTTTTCGCTTTGTGCTACAAAACATCGTTATTCTTATCATGCGTATGTAGTACACTGTACTACATGCGTATGTAGTACACTGTACTAAGTACAAACACAGGTGTATCCCATGCAACAAAACAAAGAACACGTTTAATCAAATAATTATCTAAGCTAAAACAAAATTCCTGTTCTTTAACCTTCAACGTTGGAATCAAAATTCGGGGCGGACTTATTTCGGGCAAAACACTCCCACACTCCTACGTCGAAACCTTCTATCGCCATGGGCGGAACCTCGAAAGGTAAAAAAAAGTTGGCACAGTCTCACAAACCTACCCTCTGTAAGGCTCGTACATTCGCCATATAGATGCCGCCCTTCGTTTAGTTCTTTCTCTACAACCATTCTTACTACTAAATCAAAATGAATCTTTTCCACGCTACATGTAAATCAAAATGAATCTTTTCCACGCTACGTGTATCTCATCGCCCTTCAACGCCGTTGAAATTGTAAGAACTGGAATTGTGTAGAGCCATCTTAACGGGTGGGACCCGCCCAGGGGCACACAAATTTACTAGGTTTCTTTATTCGAGTTATTTATCTTTTCTGCGTTATTCACCTTCAGGAAACAAAATTCTCTTTTGATTGGGTTTCTATATAACAATGGTTACTCGCGAAAATGCCAATTTCACTTCGTTGATTAAATTTCAATTACGCTCCCTATATCTCTCTTGGTTTTCCCTAATCACCAGTTTCTTGTTTGCGTACGTATTAAAGCAGCGTATTATTCTTATTGCAAAAACCTGGAACTTTAAAAGTTAATATAAAAAGGAACCCCAGAGAACGATCGAGCATATGCGTTGAAACAACCCTAGAAATGCGAAAACCATTTCACCAGAAAACCCGTTTAATTCATTTCATTAACCTTTAAAAGTCAAAGCAGACGAACAACAAATTTTATGACAACCTGACCGTTGCAAAAAACCTCGTAAAATAATCAATAAGGGAAATTCGCTTGACCGCAGCATGCATTATAACCAATGATAACGACTTACAAGCAGATAGTTTACAAGGAAGTAGGAAAAATCGTAAGACGGTGCTGACAAACAAGGAATGTTCTAAATATTCAAAGATACATTGTGTTGCATGTACACATACTCTCTTCTGTGTGTGTATATATATATATGTTAACTTAATTACTGGTGATAAGTCAACGCCTGTAGATGGTTCACAATTTCTTAACGAAATGTTTTTAACGCTAAAATAAAAATGGCAAACGGAAAATGCTTTCTAAGTGTAAAACGCGTTAATTTTATAAATAGCTACTGATTTCACTAGACTGGTTTATCATAGCGAACTAGTTTACCACTCTCTCTTTTACAACTTTTATTCGTTCTTATGCATTAAAACGTTACGTTTTATCGTGGGGAAAGCGCTCAAAAGAATGCACCTCTTTAAACACTGCCATCCACTTCATTTTCATTCAGAATTTGCAGTTATTTCGGCGACCAAAAGCTGGTTTCGGTATTAGGAATAAACAGAAAACAGGGTTCATACTCACATTGGAGAAAAAAAATTCCCTGACCTTTTCAGGTTTTCCCCCGACCTTTTCAGCAAAATTCCCTGACTTTTCCAAGTTTTCACCTGACCTTTTCTGCAAAATTCTCTGACCAATCTTTCGACTAATTTTTGGTTGCGGAGAAAATAACCTCAAGTTTGTGGGGGGAGTTAGCTATTCAAAATAGAAGTTAAGAAAGTTTTCCCTGACTTTTCCAGGTTTTGACCAAAAAATATTATTTTTCCCTGACTTTTGGGACAATTTCAAATTCCCTAACAATTCCAAGTCCTCCAGGTTGCGCGGAAACCCCGAGAAAACTCATCGCCGTCAAATTAAATGATACAACTTTGAGAATTGTACGGTATTATTCACTGTCTATTATAATAATAATAATAAATTTTTATTCAACCCGATATAC
Organism: Dysdera silvatica; assembly: GCA_006491805.2. NCBI lineage: Eukaryota > Metazoa > Arthropoda > Arachnida > Araneae > Dysderidae > Dysdera > Dysdera silvatica. The sequence continues at coordinate 289,395,957 of QLNU02015360.1, forward strand.
AATATTTCGTGATACATAGCTTGAGCAGTATAAAAATTATAGAAATGTAAGAGAAGATCTATATTAAATTATTTTAAGTTTTGAAGTTAGAAATGGAAGAGAATATAAAGCCGTAGCTTGTTCCGAGATTCTCCTCCAGAATGCGGTGATGTTGACAAGAGAGAGGGTAAATTTTCATATTTCTGAATTATGCTTATTTTAAAGAGTTCAGTTGTTCTATACATCAGTTAATACCAAAATACCTCATGACCTATCTGAAAGAGAGAGATATATGTATACTGTGGTTATAAACGTTTCACGATAAAACTAAGCATTCCTCAAATAATACCCCGTACCGTCCTTAAAGAAGATAAACCGCGCGTTAAACAAAATAATAAAGGAAGAACCAAAACACATTGGAACAATCATTTCGACGAGCCTTAAATGTCAATCAGCTCCTAAAAGCGCGACATAACGTCCATATGTAAAGCCTCATTTCGGGCTACTTAAGATCAAAAGCACGTCTTCTACCTGTATTGCCAGACCAGCTTAATCTGTGTAGGCTAGCCCGAAACGAGGAGGATTTCCAGCCATTTACATATCTATAATGGCGCCTTTCAGCCGCCGAAAACCTTCCTAAAACAATACTATGGCCTCAAATTATAAACTCAACTCGCAAATTCGTTTTTTAATTTACGTCGTCGTAAACTTTTGAATCCTAGCTACAGAAACGCAAAGTGTTTTCTATAAAGTGTTCGTGTTGCCGAGGGAAATTGTATTACTGCATAATAGCGGAGATATAACTCAGATAAGATGATGCAAGAACATTTTTTTTTCTTTCGATGCGTCTTCGTAAAGCTCCGAATTACCATAAAAAATTACACAAAGCGTGTGATAAATATTGTAGGGGTATATAAAAAGGGATTATAATAGTGCGTCGTTAAAAAATAACACCAATAATATGTAGTAATATCTATATAAAAGAACGGTTATCGTTTCTGACTACCTTCCCTCCATTTCCTACAACCCAAATTAAAGCTAAGACGAAAAATTAACATATAAAACATTTAATAACCTATGTTCTATAACCAGTATTTCGTTTTTAAAGTCATTAACGTTTAGAAACATGCGTTTTATATGTTTAGGAAATTAATTTTATGTTGAAATAAAATACAGAGTATCAGTGAAGGATTTTTTACATACAAAAGCATGGGTAGCAAAATAAGTAGAGTATCTGAGTTTTCGGACGCGTTGACAACGACCCTTCATTTTTTAATTCTGTTATTCATTCTTAAGTTATTGTTTTTTGCAAAAAAAAAAAAAAAAAGTATTTTTCGAGAACACCTTCAATTGCTTTTACTTCTTTTGTATTTCTACCTACTTCATACTTTTTGCATCATTTTCAAGTTCTAGATACCGTAAAATAAAAATGCAAGTTAACCATCTTTTGCTTTAAAATGCGAATAGTTAACTCATAATTCTACGTACATACCACAAAAACCATAACAAATCAAGCATAGTGAAAAATTTACATGAGCTTATAAATAACTAGAAATGTGATAAGTAAGCCATCAAAGCAAATAAGCAAAATTGCCTCTGTCTCTGTGAATAAATTGATCATAATAATAGAACATAGGTGGATAAAGTCGCATTGTTAGAGATATGCTACTGCCTTTTAAGCGTTAAATATTGTCTGGCAGGAAAAAAGACAAAGGTTATGATTATAACAGAAGATTATTCACATACAAATAGAATTAGAGGCGATAGGCACCTACTTCTTATGGATCTGTAGCCAGCATGGAGATCTGTCCATCCTGTATAAAATTTTATATTTATTAAAATTGCTTCGGAACATCTGGAAAACTAGGGGTTAAACCACTAAAAAAAAGCAAAACTGACACACAAACAAGAAATCCTTACTATCTTAGATAAAACAAACGTTTAGTCTATTTAAGTAACAGGGATGAGAAGGAAAGTCTATTATATAGAATAATGGCATAGCAAATACATATATGTACAGCCCTCAACCCACAAATAGATTACACAAAGAGTAGTTTAGAATTAAAAATGAATAAATAAAGATAGAAATTTGCTTATATATTAAAAAATGAGGCAAGTTAGCTTGGCAAAAGCTAAGCAAAAATTCTGAATGTAAAATAACATTTGATAAAACATATTCTTACACAGCAATGTGATTGGAATATGAAATCTTAATTTTATATTTTCTCATATTTCTAGCTATTAAAGTGAAGGAAGTACTTGCCGTAAAGTATTTCCTTCAAAGATCATAAAAAAAAAAACATTGGCACGACTATATATAGTCTAATCCATTAAAAAATTTCAAGAAAAGGAGGAAATAAATCAGAATTTCTGAAAATGGCATAAACGTCAGTTACATAATTAAAAATATTCTAGCACAAAGAAAATCTAAAAAGCTTTACTCAACAAAATGCACTACTGCTTGAATAAATATATAAACAAAATGAACCAAAAATAACAAATGGTTAAATATCAAGAAATTCACAAGGAAATTGGCATTGTTATTTACATGGGAGCTGTTGTAGGTTCATTATGTAATCTATTTCAATAGGTTGGAAAATTCCCTAAAGAAATTTAGCATCACTTTAATATTAGGCTCAGTTTCGTCTTAAAAGGGGAAATGCAAAGCTAATGGTGTCTCAGGCTCCCATAACGTAAACCTGGTAACCCGGCGCCTACATAAAGTGAATGGCGCTAACCATTATCGCTATCCTTTACAGGCTAAAACTGCTGCGTTGAGTATTTTAGAAATGTTGTCTTAGACCTATAACTACTTTTACGGGTAGCCCCATAATGTACCCTAATCAGGTACTTCGTATACGGTTTTAGAACACCTAAAAGGTACTCAAGTATAGAATAATTTTCGCCAACACCAAACCCGTCTTCTATTATTCTAAAATGATGGCTCCCAGAGGCTGTCAAGCCACAGTAGCTTTCGAAATATGGGTAAGCTTGTGTGATCGGGTACATAATTAAGGTCTTCATTTTGGAGGGGAATTCAGGAACTGCTAAACTACAAGAGGTTACCATTTTATTCAGTACTAAAAGTTTGTAATTGAAATGTTGAGTTAGTAAATTATTTAGCAGAGATTTCTTCACCCCAGCATGTTTGTCTTAGACGTTGTGTTAAGCTTCTGTATGTGAGATATGAGCTGTTTTATTATTATTATTATTTAATTTCTTTTCGGTTTTAGAAAGAGACACTAATCCTCAAAAAGGTGACATGCAATTAATACTATATTAGCGTTTTAAAGATGTGTTACTAGTTGACTGCTTTCTGATTTTAAAGTTAATCAAAAAACACTTGTTTTTCCATGACATTGTAAAACATGAATTGCTCATTCAAGCTGGTAAGATTGACAACATACAGTCATTCAACACCAATTGCAAACACTTTATATAAAATAGACAATAGCAGCTTCTATTATTACTCCATTCCGATTATAACACGTATATAATGCCACTTGCCTTCCGCAGTAATCTCTTCTGTTTTTATGAGAATTATTATGTACTTTTACTTGTGATTAGGGGCGTACTAATTTGAAGAGGCTTAGTTTACTTTAAAAAATAATCTGACTGGAGACGTTAAAGAAAAACTTATGCCTCGATATATATATAATGGAAGGGGCGTTAGTGTCCCACTTTCCACGCCACTGCTTGTGGTTTCTACACCACAAACATGTTTACTTGACCGTGAGGTGAAATAGGCATGTAAATCTGTACCTCAAACACTTTAAGAACGAAATATATTACTCTATATTCTCACATTTAAAATTATATTATTTTATTGAAGTTATAATTACTAATAAAAATAGATATAGAAATGAGAAGTTTATAGTGCGGGGAGGATATGAACGCTTACCCCCGGGCACTCTTTCATAAGAGCACAACAAATTCCGAAAGACAAGTGCCGAAGAAAAGGAAACATATTTAGCAAAGGCACAAATAATGTTCTATTTTGAAGACCACCCAAGGGTCGAAACATACATTATTTGTTATCCACAGTGTCAATTTCTATTTGACTAGTACAAAGTCAGCTCATAGAATGCGTAAATATGTTGATTTTGTGAAAAATCACGTCAGTTTCGAGTCCGATTACCGTTAAAGTGCGGGCCTATCTCTATCGCCACTAATGACACTTCACACTTGATATTAAAATTTCCCATTAGTTAAATTTTAACTTTAAAACGACGTTAACTTCTGAAAACAATTTTGAGAAACTTGACCGACAATCTAACTTGAGATATAACAATCTAACTGAATGATTAACTAAATTACAGCCTACCTAAATGATCATCTAACTAATCATAACTACAGTTAAGAAAGATCAAGTGAATTTAGATGACCCTTTCACTAGACAAAAATGACTAATCAATTTAAAGCAATTCTTTTAATTATTTTCAAATTTAATACCGAAAATAACTAATAAAAATAATAATAAATATGCGTAAATTCGTGAGGGTACTTTTTTCAATAATACCCATTTACTGTAAGTCATGATATAATATCGGAATATAGCAACATTATGTCTCTCTATCTCTTCTTTAGCACTTTTTATTAAGGAGGTTATTTTTTTAATGTACACATTAAACGCTAAAGTCGTTACACCAAAACTTTTAGGTGAAGTACGAAAATATTTGCGACTAGAAAAATTGACATTATCATCAAATTACTTACAATTATTCGTACGATTTACCTTCTTAATTTCATTCTAATCACACTGCATTCACGCAGTTTAAAAGTAGATTTAAAGATGTCAATTTCTACTACGTGTGGTAAAGAGACAGTGTGGCTTTCTTTAGTCTACTGTTAGAGCAAGTTAACACGTAAAAATTGCTTGTTTTGGTAACACACACATCATATCATTTTACTATAATCCTATTATTAATAATTGTATGTTTCAATAATTAAATTATGTTATAAAAATATAAAAACGGAGTCTGCAGTTTGTACTAAAAATAATGCACGGATTTAACTGTGCTTTCAGAATCGTTTTATAATATTTAGCCAACCTTATCATAAATTGAACTTAGGTAAGATTGTCTCACCTTATGGACTAATCGGTGCCGTTACAAAACCTTTTCATCTTTTTCTGTATTTTCTCGTATAGTTCATATAAAACAAAATGCATCGACGAAAAACACTCGCGAAAACTACTCAATTACTGTAAAAAAAATTAAAATATCTTGCCCGCACCTGAACAATGAACTAATTTAATAGATGAATGAACGTACAAACCAAAAAACATAGATCATTTTTTTTCCTGATGGAGATGGAAAACTCTACTATATTTTGCCAATAGAGAATTTACTACCTGTTGTATGCTGCAATGCTTAGAATATAAAAAGTGTTTGCAAATGATCAAGAAAAAATTCTGAAATGACACCTCTTAACGCCTACTTGATATTAAATTTTTACTAGCGATTATTTGAGTAGTGTATTTCAGAAAAAATGCTTTTGCTCCTGCTGTGAAGAAATCTCTACGTCCTGCATGAGTGTCAATACCCTTTTTCAGAGACCACTTACGTGGTTATTTATATTAGTGCGATATAATTACATATTGTGTTTTCTTTCCATGCATGTGTCTTATCGTTTTTATTGTTCTTTTTTATAAATTCAGTGTAAAACCAATGCGTTTCAAAATCGCATACATCTTTTTGCTTTCGCATTTAGAGAAAGCAACTCAAATTCCCATTTATTCTTTAAAAATAAGTAAATTTAATGAAGAACTATGAAATTGGCTCCATTTTTAAATACAAAGACAATTTCTATATGTTTAGCAAAACTTAATTTTAAAAAGTACATTAAATTTCATCATTTATGACCAACTGATATTTACTATTACTGTTAAACGTTTAGAGACAACTGTGAATATTGTTTAAAATTAAACGTCAGGTACAAATTTAATTTAGAACGATTAAAAGTCATAATTTTAAAATATTAAAACGATGGTTTCCAATTAAAAAGTAGTTCTGGGCAATCTCTACAAAGCAATACTATGCTCTCTCTTCACATATATATATCTTACTTATATATGTACTTCATTATAGAAATCGGGTCAATTAATTCATGTTTATATATATATATATATAGTTACATTAAAATTCACTTAAAAGTTTACATGGGGCTGGGGGAAGCTTACGTGGGCTGAACCCACAGTTCTATCGACTACTGCAGACGAAACTAAAAATAACCACCTTAGGAGAAATCTTAAATTTAGGGAGCTTATAATCTGAAGGTTTGATCTACGAACAGGCCCTCTCCTATTCATACTGTAGAACTAACAATTGTAAGGGGCGGTCTAAGACGTCCGTACAGTAAAAATTGAGCTCCCCTTCACCAAGCACTCCCACATACAAAATTGATACGTGTAGGAGGGGTCAAAGATCACCTGGAGGGTTTCGGGATGGGTCGAAGGTCAGGGATTGGACTAAACTTGAACACAATACAAAGCGTAGTAAAAGTAATTTCCAGCTGCTAGCTTACCAGCAATGGACATCCACGGGTACCTGGGCACGTCTGGCAGAGGGTCCAGTTGACGGTAGCCCAACTGGGAACAGGGCGACAACGTCGAAGCCAAATCCGTGGCCGCTGAATGTGTTAAAAACTGGGCAGGGGTCATCATAGCCTGCGGTCCAGCAACCCCACAATTCTGTAAGTTGAACGCATAACCGGAGTTAGAAATGTCTAATCCGTTGCTGGTCGCACCGGAATTGTACCTGCACGATTTCGCCAGGTCTGCTGCAGGGTTTGACGTATAATACAAGGTGCCTGAGACAGCTACTGAAGACTGCGGCGACAATGAGCCGTACGGGTACATCCTGTGCTGGTGACTGTACCCCTGCAGAGCGGCCGCCGGAGAAACTGCATCGCTACCATATTTGCTGGAGAGAAAACTGTCCATAAAAGTATTGGAACTCATATTTACATGGTCTTTTCCGAAACCGTCGCCGATCTTTTTCCCAGCACAATCGCAACTGTCAAAGCAGGGACGACTCGAGGGGTGAACTGACGAGCATGGGTTGTGAAACCGACCGCTCCGATACAAGTTGAAATTCGAGTCTTCACAGCGCGGCTACGCGAACAGCCGTGATGTTCTGAGGTCCTTGGCGCAAGTAGAGATTGCTAGCTGGCTGCTGGCTTGCTACACGACGTTCACCTCTCCTTCCCTCCCCACCCCACACACTTTGCCCTTCCCCCCTCGCCTTTCCCTACCTCTCATACTAACACGCTTTCCTTCATCTGGTTTCAGTTGGTTTGGGGTTTTTGTCTTTCTTTTTTTGTTTTCTTTTTTTTACCGCCATTCTATTTTTTTTTCCTTCTTTTTGTTCTAACACAAGAGGAGAGCGAAACAAATGTGTTTTTGAATTAAATGTGGATTAGCCTGTTTGTTTAGCGAGCAAAATTGGGAAATTAACGATGGGATTAAGATAACGAAACAAGGCTATTTAAATTGCTACAGGCATTGAATATTTGCATAAGGTTTCCATTTATTTTTTTTTTCAATATTCTTTAGGGAAAATAAGCCGGTTGGCATAACCAGAAGAAAATATTTACGAAGTAATTCAAGTCAACATTTGAAACTGACTGCAAGCTTTTAAAATAATAATAGTAATAACCAATAAAAACGATATGAAATATATTTATGTTAATTTCCAAAACCATGACGTTTGCATTTTCTGATTGTTATTGTACATATAAAATCACTTTCCGATATTATTGACATGAAATTATAAAGCAAAAACATAACATATATAACTGATATATAACTTCAAAGAATGGTTTTATATTTTTTAACCAAAGGGATCCCTAAAATATAACACAAGTGAAAGTTTTCGATGCCCATATAAACTGTTTACTAGTTGAAATATATGATAAAAGAAATTAACAGGAAAGAAAGTGTTTAAATAGGTTGAAACTAAACATTTATTTCTATAAATTTATGATAATATAGATATGTCAATTGCAATTAATATATGAATAATATTATTTGTGTAAAAAAATCTTTCATATTCACGACCAATCATTTTTTTTTTCGTAAAGTTCGTCGATTTCAGTGTACAAACGTAAACATCTGGAGGAAAAGCAATAACAATATCGTTTCATTATTTATCATAGGTTTCTATCATCATTCATGTGTACGTTTATCTCGTGTAATTGATGAAGTCAAAATGCACCTAAACATTAAATGAAAATCGTTATTGACGACAGATCTTCTTAAATTATCATTTCGCGAATACTGATATAACGGTATATAAATTTAAAGGAATCACACAGTTCCGATACTGCGATGTTATCTTATAAAATCTTCTTCTTTTTTTTTTTTTTTAAATAAGAAATCTAAGAGGAAAAGTAAATTTGACAAACGTAAGTACGATAAATAGTTCATCCCTGGCTATACTCAATGGCTTTGGGCGGTAAATGGATTGCGTTAGCAACCCAAAGGTCATTGGTTCGATTTCAGGGTGAGTGCATGGTCAACTTTTTTTCTTCTTAAACTATTATAAACAGAAAAAGAAAATAAGATTCAAGTTTTGAACTGTATTGTTGACATTAGAAATGAATATCCACCATTAGTCTCCTGAACTCGTTGTCTCTTTAATAAGAGAAAATGTTGTTCTTTTTGTCAATCTGTATAAATTTATTCCGTAAATATTTTTAATGCGAAATGTTTTAGTCAATTATCTCGTTAGTCTAATAATCCATTTTACACGCTAAATATTTTGAAATTATTTCTGAGGGTACAAGCTGTTGCTTGAATGAATGGATATTCTTAAATATGAGGATTAATTGAATTATTTTCTTATATAAGAAACTAATTCTGAAAAACATCTTTTATTGTTTGTCTGTGGTTTTACGGCTCAAAGACTACAGTGGTCATGCTGCGCCGGGACCTACTGTTTTCCGAGGAATCCGAACCTCTTAAGGCCTAGGGAACCAAACCCCGGACTACAGTGAGCAGTGCGATCTTTATGAGATCTCTGAGTAAGCGTTCTTTTTGCACTGCTGGGAGTCGAACCCGGATTAGCGGCGCACTAGGAGAACGCGTTACCACACTGCGCCACCGCAGGGCAAAGTCATCTTTTAATTTCCAAGGAAGATTACCCTTCTACGAATATTAGGTAATCTAGGTAATCTTAAAATTCAACAACTGCTAAAGATCATTGAATTAAAGTTTGAATTGCTTGTAATTTTGTATATACAGAAAAGTTTACAATTTCCTATGATCACTAAATATAATTATATAATGTAAATATGACCTTATAATTATATTTGTGTTTTATATACGAATAAAATAATTTATATTCATGATTAACTCGATTTTATTATTATTAATTCAGTATGAAATTAATTGGTATTTTGTTTCGTTCAGCTGAAAACCCTGTGTGGCTTACTGAATAATTCTATGGGGTATATTTTTAATTCGGATATATTAATAATCATATATGTAAATCCACTAATTACATACATAAATATATTTATTATATAATTAAAATATGTATCTGAACGCTCAATAATTAAAAAAGCACTGCACGACATCTTGAACGAATGTCCATTTCCAATATTACGGGTTGATGTGTACAGAGGGGAAGTGATTTAAAAGAATTTACTCTCTCTAAAGTGAATGAGAATGGAAACACATTCACCTGAAAGATAGATTATTAACATTCCCATATCCACACTCTTGAATGGAAACGGCATCGTTCCCATTCACATTCCGTGAACGGCTCAAAAGAACGAGAACGAGTTCAAATAATACTCTCTTTTAAAAGAACCAAAGCTTACAATCACTAGTGTAACTTATATCGTCCATTTCTAATTGCTGGTACTGCTGTATATTGCTCGTTTCAAAAATCTAATATGAGTGAACTAGTCTATTTCAAATCGGGTCGCTCCCAAATATTGTATTCAAAAATATATTTATCATACGTATACAGACAGGGTTGTTAGTTAAGTCCTTATACACGCAGAAAACCGTCGAATGGAGAGAGCTGTATGTATGAACGTGATGTATTAGTAAAGTGACTATGGCTACAAGATCAGACTGCGTGCAGCGTCCCTAGCGGAAAAATTCAGAATTTAGAGCTGCTATCTCCAAACTATTCAAGATAAGGGCAAAAAGTCAATCATAAAGTTGCTAAGCACCAGCTAGTTAGTACGAAACGATTTTTTTTTTTTTCACCACCTTAATAGGGCAAAAATCGTGATTTAGGAAGTTTAAGGGATACAGGACGCCCCTGCGTGACAGCTTCCCTGCGAACAGATATGAATAGAGGGGAAGCTTCAGGGAGGGGCGATACTTTTATTGCACGCACAATCTCGTTACAAAGCGCATGATATGCAAATGTGTACGCTACAACAATAAAATGGTATTATATCGTATTTTGCGTAATAATTTTGGAATTTTGACCAACAATGGCGTTGCTGGATGGATATCTTTAAAACCTCTTAAATTACGATTTTTGCCCTATTAAGGTGGTGAAAAAAAGTCATTTCGTACTAACTAGCTGGTGGTTAACAACTTTATAATTGACCGTTTTCGTCTATCTTGAATAGTTTTCGAGATAGCAGTTCTAAATTCCGAATTTTTCCGCTAGGGGCGCTGCACGCAGTCTCATCTTGTAGTACATAGTTACTTTACTATACCTACACATCACGTTCATACATATAGCTCTCTCCGTTAGACAGTTATCTGCGTGTATAAGGACTTTACTAACCACCTTGTATATTGATCATTGTAATTTTAACTTCCTGAAAAATAATAATAAAAAAAATATATATATGTCAGTGATTTTCATAAAAAAAAGTATATATTTATTGCATGCATGTGACACGTTTTAAACAGTCTGAAAAACGCTGTAGCTAGCCACAGTTCTACACGTCGGGTACTAGAACCTGAAAGCATAACCTTGAAGTCCAACTGGGCTGTTTCCCTCGTACTAACCTGTTGGGGCATTTCGACAGCATAATAAACAACCTACCCCACTTTCCTAGGAATGGGGGCACCAGGAGTGGTTGAACACCATATATCTGAAGTGTATGGGAACTTGCTAGTATAACAAGAACACACCCATGTACCAACCCACTAAACAAAATAACCTATGCTCTTTTATACCCCAAGTAACTCCTCCGTACATTGTACTTAGACTGTAGTATTCAAAAGAGAAGGGGCACTTTTTTTAATGGATCGGCGCGGTACTTGAAGAAATGTACAAATCATGAATGTGACTGCATTATTATTGGGCATATCTCAAACGTTAGGCCGGCAGTTGAACAAAGATATTACAGCACTCTATTTTTTTGGCTTTTCCTTATTTATTTCATTGTACAGGTGAACAACCTCGTCAATTTCGCTCCTTTTCTATCTGTAGAAAGCAATTGCGTCCCCATCTTTTTGTCCCCTCATACTAAGCACAAAAAAACAACTTATTTTCTATATAAGAAGTAAAAACATGTCCGCCCCCTCCCCCAGTAGAAAGCTGTACATTTGTTTTCTGTATTGCATTTAAAGATATTTAGATTCATATGAGTAGAATTATCTAAAAATATTTCTGTTTTCTCATATAAATTAATTAAATTGGGGCTTGCCCTTCAACAAGTGTAAAATTTTAATTTTTTACACAAATGTTCTTCATTTATCTTACAATAGTAACTTATAATATCGTCATCATCAAACTGGACTTCTGTCTGCACACTACTTGATGATTGTCTCTCTTAATTACTGTTTATTCTCAGCAATTCTTTTCCATGTCTCCCCAACCTATTTTCATATTTCATCTATCCAACTCATATATGTACATATAAAGTTTCTATAAATTATATGCAGCTAGTAATAGACATGAAAATAACTTCTTTCTTATGGTTAGCTTGAAATTGAAAGAGAGTAAAAGACATCATCCTGTAAATCTAATCTTGTCATAATGTAAACTTGTTCATATTAGAGAAAAATTTTCAAATTTAAGTTTGGCCTTCGAGAAGTAACTCAATTAGTTATGCTTTGGAAGTATATTGTTGCAATATTGAAAATTACTTTTAAATAGACAAAAAATGAAACTTCTAAGGAAGGGTCATATCCTAAAAATTTCGAAATACTGTAATGAGTCTTTAATTTTCTGTAAGATTTGATAAGAGATGTTTATTTTCAAGTTGCATTTTTAATGAAGTGGTATTCATAACATACGGTTCCTTATTTATAGAACTTTAAAAAAATAATTCTGGAAATGAGTTTTTAAAAACACGTTACATTTTTTAAAAAGCTTTAAAAACTTTCTATGATTTTCAAAACCAAAGGAGATTGTCTTTCACTACAATTACAATACATACATTTGCTATCTTCACACATCATTATAAGATATATAAAAATTTACTTAACATGTAAAACTATTTATTTTATAATCATTATTACTTTAGTTTTCAGTTTAGATCATAAATTTAAAAAAAATACTAAATAGCGGTGAATCTTTTCGATATTTTCATATAACTTTTTTACGTAATAAAAATGTATTTTTCTATACTAGATGAAGCGTATACGTTTAAACCTATACGTTAAAAAGCCTATGTAGCGCATAGTCACTTTACAACTTCGCACAATAATATGAATACAAATCTTTTTTATTATAAAAATTTAGATTACCTAATTATAAAAAAATATTTAATAATTTTTGAAGTAAAACCAAAAAAATCAACTATTTGTTTTATATATTGAGTTTATGTTTTAATGTCTATTTAAATGCTTTTTCTCAATGTGTGTTTTATACAGTTTTCTGTATATTTATAAATGGGCGTGGTAAAATTTTGACTCGTCCATCCAAAAGACGGACGAGTCAAAATTTACCAAGCTCTCACGCAGGGGTGCCTGTACCCCTAACTTCCTAAATCACGATTTTTGCCCTATTAAGGTGGTGAAAAAAATCGTTTCGTACTAACTAGCTGGTGCTTAACAACTTTGCAATTGACTTTTCCCCGTATCTTGAATAGTTTTCGAGATAGCAGTTCTAAGTTCTCAATTTTTCCGCTAGGGGCGCTGCACGCAGTCTCATCTTGAAGTGCATAGTCACTTTACTATACCTATGCATTACGTTCGTACATATAGCTCTCTCCGTTCGACAGTTATCTGCGTGTATAAGGACTTCACTAACCACCTTGTATATTGGGTTTTTTATACAAATATTTTTTGAAAACTATTTGTTAAGTGCATGAAAACAACAAGGAAAAGTGCATAAGTGCTGATAAAAGTCTATACCTAAATTAATTATTATCTGCATTATTTTAAAGGACTAATAACATGTAATAGATGACAGAAAGCGACAAGTATGTTATTGACACAGTTGTATTTTGCAAAACTCCAGTACATAAGCATGAATGTAGTATGTACATTCCTCTAATATTGCATTTCCAGCTATGTTGAGCTTACACGACATAGCAGGCCTGATTAACAAATGGAGAAGGAATTAAGGCGGTTTGGTGATTTAAAATTACAAAAAAATGGATATATTTCTGGCAATAAATGTATACCAAAATAGCACACAGTTCATTCGTAAGAGTTTACTAGTATACAAATTCATTAGTACAAGTTCATTAGTATATTAGTAGCGTATAGCTATCTGTGCCTAGTCACTATCCGTAATAGGAAAGCACGAAATTGCGCCAAAGCAGAATATATGAATAAAATACATCCAGATTGCATAGGCGCATGTAATTTATATTTTCAACTAGAGTAATTCTCCCATTAACGACTTTCCAGGGCATGGGCGCCGACGGCATAAAAATAATGTGGGGGAATATACCAGTAAAAGGCATTTTGTTTGAAATTGGAGGGGGACATGGAACCCTAATACCAACATTAGGGGGACACGATCCCCCCGGCAAACGGCGCCCGTGTTCCAGAGACAGAAAAAAAGTCCTTAAGCAAGAAAAGACGTTAATTCGAATGGGTGAAATTCTATGAAGCAGACTATAAAGTACTATCGTTAAAATAAAATAGTCATTAATTAGATTTAATTAGTATAACTTCGTTGAGGAAAAATTACTGTGACAATTTAATTATATACTCGTGTCCAAAATTAAGGTTACACTCAATGGTATTTCAGTATGGAGAGGTGCATGTTTTGCTCTTTAACTCTTGATGTGTTTTGTTTATAAAAAAATCACTTTACAAAAAATTCACAAGAGCTATAAACTCTTAACAGAATTACAAAAATCAAATTTTTTCAGGTACCCTGTGAAGGTGACTGCACAATCAAATATGGTACAAAAATTGAAGGTGGAAAACGAAAATTCGTAAAACGGATTTGGGATAAAAAATTTGCTTACATAAACATCAATAGTCATTTTCAAATAATTCTGAACGTTTATTTGAGAAAGTTCATTATTCTGAATCAATTTCTTAAGAATTTTCCTTTTCGAATTTCAATGTTTGCATCAATTTTAACCGTGGATTCTCCTTCGTAAGATGCCTGAAAAAAATTGATTTGTTATGATTCTGTCGATTACTTATAATTTATTATATATTATAATTATTAACTATAATTTTGGTACCTGTAAAAATGATTTTTATAAATAAACACATCGGTAGTTAAAAACGGCATATATACCTATCCCATTGAAATAACATTGCGCGTAATCTTAATTTTATGCACAAGATATATGCCGAGCTCGCCAAATATGGTCGCCATTGGCGAATAGATTTTTACGGTTGGCGAATAGGAAATTTTATCATTTCCTACTAGGTTCCTAGGTTTTCTAATTGAGACGGGCAAATACGGTTTGCCGCGATTTGTCGAGCCGTCCGTCCGTCTGTCTGTCGCATACGCACGCGAACTATGGATGGATGGATGCATGCATGTGCATTTCTGCCTGCAAGGAGAAGGATTTAAATTTAAATTTTTTATGCCTGATAAAAATAATGCAGAATCCTTTAAATAATTATGTAAGCTGAAGAAGCAGTAACTGTTTTTTTAGAAGACTGCTATTGAGCGTTGTCAACCTGCTTGATTTAATTAACTACAAGGATATTTAAATATATTAGCCTTCATTTTTGGGTAAAAATTACATGTGAAACGACTCTTTGTGCATTTGTTTCAAGGTGTTTATTTCTGAGGATAAAACAAGATACAGAATTGAAAGTAATCATTACTTTCTCCAAGGAAATAAATGATTTTTGCCAATCTATATCGTGATGAGTCCATATGCGTTAAATTCATAATAGACAAACGCTACTAGAGATCAATTGAACACGTGGTGTGAAAGGAAAAGTACATAAATATGTAAATAAAAATTTACATACGGATTCTGTTTAGGAGAAGGATCAACAATGGTAAACCATTATTCTCAACTGGATCCCAAATTCAAGAAAGTGACACCAAACACCAAGTTTGGACGAAACAAAGAAAAGGGTTGGAATAACGTTGAGATCGATTTCCTGTAATTGACATAAATGAAAGGCAAAAGTAGAGAGATATTCATAAAGCAGTTAGTTGATAATGATTGAATACGATGATGGGATATAGATTGGAGAAGGAGGAATTCCAAACAATTCGAAGACTTCACACAATCTACAAACAAACCACACATTGAAGGTGTATGAAACGGAGAGTAGCCTTGGTAAAAAAATAGCGCAGGTCGTGATATGTCGTTCGTGAAAGAACAGGTCATTATGACCGAGTTAATTAAATGAACGAGACACAAACGGGGCCTTTTAAAAAGAACGGTCAGTGATCCCGCTACCTTGCTCATGTCCTTCATGTATCTGTGTCTTTAAACGGACCATTTCGTTCACTTATTTTCGGTTGTAATACAGGTTTCTTTGTATTGTCGTCGTTCAATGAATTTCTTTTTGTAACCGAGGCATTCATTTAATGCTTCAGTATTTTGGTAACCCAATTTCTTTCAAAGACACAAACACTGTCAAACAGTCTTTCTCTCTCTCTCTACGTTCTTTCTCATTCGATGACAAAACGTGTTGGACACATTTAATAATTAAGGTAATGAAATAAAGTAATAAAAAGAAATTAACAAGAGCTTTCTCAACTATTTAAATTATTATGATAGTAGGTAATTTGTAATTTAAAATAGTTGAATATCTCTATACGTATGTAGAATCAATCTCTCATTTTTTCTAATATCGCATTCCGTTAGTTTTTTTGTTTTTTTTCACTCTGATTTCACTTTAACGTTTACATTAAATTTTTGACTAAATTATTGTTATTAATTATCGTATATTTTATATGCTGTTTTCTATTTTGTTAATTATTATTAACATAAATTAAAACCGGCAAATATTTAAAGGAAAGACCTGTGGGAATAAACTATTCATTAATTAATTTCATTCATTCATTTATATTTAGAAGCAAAATAATTCAGTAAATCAATTACTTCATTTACTAAAAGAAAAAAAATTCTCGTTATTTCTCTCTGTTGGATAGGGAGATTTCAAGTATTACGTAAGCAATATTTTGGCCATTTCAACCCCCCTCCTTAGTAAGCAAAAATTAACATTGGCTAACATAGGAAAATAAGACCAACGGCCACCTCATCAAAGTGCTTACGTAATGCATGAACTCTCCCATACGAAAATTTTTCTAACTGCATAGCACATGCGAAATAGTGGTAAACAGCATTGAAATTTACATTAGCGTACTTTTGCTTAAAAAACAGCGTAATTAATCATTTTTGAGACTTGGATCCACACACTGCAGTAGCAAGATGCACACAGCAGGTGAATGCACAGTTCCTTTATTTAAGCCCCACCCCCTTTTACTTTCAAAATCTTCCAAATTTAGGACTAAATACATTTTTAATTCATTTGCACATTTCCCAAAATCACAAATTTTCCAAATGGATGAAAATTCCTGATAAAAATTAAAGAGAAAGTTCAAATTAATTTTAAAGTGTTTATTTCAATTACTGATTTGCGTTTTTTTCAGTTACTCCCTTGGCTGGGCTAAACAAGAAATCTGTAGTTTTTTGCTTCAGCGCTTTGGGACATAAGTCACTGAGAACATCTATGCATGGTTTTCTTCTTGTATTTATGTTTGTCACTGAAAGAAAAATCCTCTTCAATTAAAAAGAGAGGGAGCGATATGTGTACATAAATTGAAGACTGGAAATAATTTCTTATACTTCACAATACAGAAGTAAATTAAACCCTTATTTTGCTGATCCATCATAATCTAAAAAGAAGAAAGGGCTTGTGCTGAGGTTGGAGCAGTCTTTTCGGCACTACAGTCCCTGAAGTACCTAGGCCTCCTTAACTATTATTGCCCATTCCCCCTCTATCCATGGCTTTTCTCCTCCATTCTTACTCCCATTCTTCTCAAATCTTTCTTCACTATATCAAGCCATCTTCGGTTGGAGTGCAGCCAGCAATCTCTGAATTATCATCCCAATGTTCTGGTAGTAAAGCCAGGACCAGCAGTTTAGGCTGTGCTTATGGTCAAGCTACTTATATAGGTTTTTCTGAGTTAGAAAAATATTCGGTAAAATATTAGAACACGATAACACCGCCAAATAAAATGATTTGGCGAGTTTTCCTCGTTTTTAGCAAATCTAGTTGATTACCGGTAGGGTTGCTCTGAAATTTTTCTGACACTATATTTTTCCGAAATCAATAAAGGGTAAGTGGGGGGGAGACCCCCGCTTCGGGCTTAGTCCGAATTCTTTGGCCTGAAATTTTTCTGACACTGTAATTTTCCTCAATCAGTGAAGAGTAAGTAAGAGGAGACCTCCGTTTGGACAGTCTTCAAGTTCTCCTGAATCAATATAATGATGAATCACTGGAAACCTGAAAAGCGTTTTAAATATAGACCTTGACATGTCACATAAAAAAACAGCTCGGTGATTATTTTCTTAGTCGCCAATTTGACGAGAAACCGTATTCTGAAATTTGACCAAATATTCTAGTTTCAATCTGTATCATGGAGAATTAGGTATCAACTCCAGTGTATTTGTTATATAAATTGACAAGAGAAGACAACATAATAGTATCAAGGTTGTAATATGTGTTTCAACTGCATTAATTATAATTATCATTAATTTTGATTTTCACACTGTTTTGAATGTCATCATCCATGTTTAATATCGGTTTTAGGATATTATTACCTTTCTCGGGGGTAACACAAGTGCCACATCGTGGTCAACACAGAAAAGCCCTTTTTTGTGTTTAATTTGTGGGAAATATTTATACGTGGTAATTTCGACACCCACGTTTTTTAGCTCAAACTGAAGCTTTTTTTTAATTATAGGAGAAAGAGGCATCATCCCCGACCCGGATTTGAACTAGGGTCTCCCCACTGAGCCCAGAGCGCCTTGACCACTAGGCCATCGAGGACGGAGAAAGAAGCTTCCTTTCTCCTTATATATAGGTTGTAAGATATTATTACCCTTCTCAGGGATAACACAATTGTCATATGTGGCAATTGTGTTATCCCCGAGAAAGGTAATAATATCTTGTTCTACATATATAATAGTAATAATAATAACCTAGTATCTATCCTGTTTAAAGCATTTAAAATAAAGTGCATTGCAGTAAAGCTTGCCCCAAGGAACACATCACCAATCAAATCAGCATTGTATTTGTGTTTATAAAATAAATGCTATCAATGTCTTTCCAAATGTCCAGTATTCATACATATTTTAATGAATACATTCAAAATAAAACATTTAAAATTTTTTAGATATAATAATTAAAGTTAATTTCAATAATAATTGTTTTAAAGAAAGTGAATGCACATATTTTTATGCACAAAGTGTAGTCAAAATATTTTTTATATCAATAGGCAGTGAATAGTTTTAAGGCGTAAGAACAGCAAAGGTCGTATTACGCCAGAATCCATAATTTTCTGAGGAACCCGGATCTCTAAACACCTAGGAAACCAACCCTCGGACTACTGTGGACAGTTAATCACTAAGCGTTCTTTTTATAGAACCAGTTGGAAGGCAGACAGGAGAAGACACACTGGCGCCTTGGGCCTAGAATTGCGGCGTGTCCGGGGTACGGTGGGGGTCTGACCCCTTCCCATTGTGATGAAATTTTGACCTTGCCATATACGCTTATATGTATATATGGAGTCGTAACTCCGTAACCCCTATTTTAAGCCTATGGCCCCTTTATGAACTTTCTGGGTACTCCTATGGCTAGGAGAAACATCATTCCTGGATTGAATCTAGGGGACCAAATCAACCGGCGGAAGAATATAATATGGCCCGACGATATAGTTCCACAATAATAACGTATAAAATATATAACCTGGATTTCATGCAAAATACACATTTAAATAAACGCTGAAACAGAAAATTGTCAGTAACGTATCCCTCCAATATTTCTAGAAATTATAAACGACGTAAATTATGCAGCCATCTTCTTAACCAATGAAAAAGATCAACGATTTGACGCACAGGCAGATTGGGAAGTGAACGAATGACCTGGTAAAAAAGAACGAGTCACTTCTATTGCTGAAATCGATCAAGGACGGATCCAAAAAATACTTGTGGGGGTATAAATCGTAAAAACCAATGCCGAGACATATAATAAATGAAATTTATTTTTTCGAACACAACCTACGTACCCCCCTCCCCCCCCCATGACTTTGGATCTATCCTTGAGGCATTTTAATGATCATTAACGAGTGAACTGGCTCTTCATCATTATACAAGGTTCTGAGTTCGATCCAGGAAGTGCTAATTTATTCTCCCCCTTAAAATCAGTTTGCTCCCCACAAATGTAGTAACACGCTGAAAAACAACATTCAATATGAACTTTGTTGTTACAAATGAAACTTTTCATATAGAAGAACAGCTGCACGTATTAACCTGAGAAATTTAAATAATAGCAGCCACTTCATTTATTCTTCTTGGAACAGTCGTTGTGACAATACATGACCACACAAAGAAAGGTCCTAAGTAAATATCTATGATGAATATAACAGGCTTGAGGACCTCAGACTGATTCAATATAACAATTCACCCAAACAATAAATTCGGCCATCAGGCTATTTCCACATATTTCAACACACCTCACTCGTTACTAAAGATCACGCATATGTAATGCACTTCTTATATGAGTTGTTTTTATAATTTGTCTTTAATTGATTGGTTTTTTTAATTATCGATAAATTGTTAGACATTACTGAGTATCAAGTATCTTTTAAGCTTTTTTTTTAAATTTTACTATATTATTTAACCGCTTTAGTTTATCTGGTATTCCATTCTAATATTTAGGTCCTATGTAATTTATGTTGCATCTTCCCAATTCTGTTCTTATTTTGGGTAATATTAATTCGTTATAGTTTCGATATCTACTTCTTTTTCGTTTAATTGAATTTTTATAAGATCTGTATGTTTATTTCTCTCATCCTTTCAAACATTTTAATTAGTATACAGTATTTATGAATCTGTTCAATTTGCAATATATTAGAATTTATTAAAAAATTCTTTAAGTCTATTCTATTGTCTCTATTAATCAGTTTGATTGATTTATTTTGCAAATTTTTTATAATATCATTGTTAACAATACCCAAATTACCCCAAACGCAGTTACAATATACTAGATGGCAATTAATCAGAGAATTATAGAGTTCATTATTTATTTTTGGGGATAGATTTTTACTTATCCGTCTTAGAATTCCTACACCTTTACATATCTTTTTTGTTATTTTGTTTATATGACCATTCCAATTTAATTTATTTGTAAGTTGAACTTCTAAGAAATAAATTTTATCCACTATTTCTATTTTCTTATTATTAACTGTTATAGATTTATTAATCATATCGTCATCTATTTTTTTATTTTTACCTGAAAAAATTATTAATTTTGATTTGTCTACATTTACTTCAATTGATTAATAGCAAACCATTTTTCATATTTTTTTATTTCATTAATACCCGTTTCCATTACCATATTTAAATCCTTATCAGTAATAATGACACTTCTATCACCAGCAAATAATGTGATGTTTCCTACATCAGACACGTTGAATATACCGTTAACGTATAAGGAATACAATAATGGCCCCAAATTGGAGCCCTGAGGTACCCCATAATTATTAACCAATAACTCAGATTTCGTTCCCTTCACATATACAACTTGTTTTCCAGCCTTTAAATAACTGCTCAATAAATTTTTGATCTTCTCCCTTAATTCGCAAATTTTAATTTTTTTAATTAATATTTCTCTATTTATTACATCAAATGCTTTATTCAGATAAAAAAATGCCAATACCCTGTTCCTTGTTTTCTATTGCCTCCTATATTCTTTTTATTGTTCTCAATAGCGCCCCTGCAGTTGATTTGCCCTTTCTAAACCCAAATTAGGAATTATCTATTATATACTCATTGTCTATAAAATCAATTATTCTTTAGTAAAGTAATTTTTCAAATGATTTCGCGAAGACGGAGGTTATTGCTATTTGTCTATAGGTTTCTTTGTTATCTTTCTTACCTTCTTATATATATAGGAACTATCTTAGCTGTTTTCATTTCTTCAGGAATTACTTCTGTATCAATTATTTCATTAAATATCACCAACAGTGGTTTAACCAATACATTAGCACATTCCTTGATTATCCTAGGGTGTATGTCATCATATCCTGCACCTCTTAATTATTAATCTTGCTTAATTCATTTAATAACTCTGAGTGACTTATTTGACTTACATAAATTGATTTACCAATATTATGACACATATATTCATTATACTCATTGTTCATATTGACCTTTCTATCTACTGTATTCTCTTCAATTTCCACAAAAAATTGTTAAAACAATTTGCAATTTCACTATTGGAAGTTACTTTCATGTTATTGTTGATTATCAACTTATCATTTGTTTTAATTACCCTTCCCAGCAATTTATTAATAAAATTTCATTTGTTTTTATTGTCAGTTGACAATTTTTTTCCATAAATCTTTTTTTTATGGAGATCAATTTTCCTCACTATATCATTCCTTAATTTTTTAAATCTACACCAGTATATTAACCTTTCAGTTCTTATAAGCCTGTTGAAGATACAATTACTTTTCGTTATGAAAATTTTTAATTTATTATTTATCCGACCTTTTTTTGTTTATTTTGTCCTTTATGTGTTTCCATTTAAAATTCCTATCATATATTTCCTTGATTTTATTTATAAATACATCATATTTATTAAAATCGCTAAATTCTACATTCCAATCTATAGAACTCAATTTCTCTTTAAACTTTTCAAGATGTTTTGAACCAAAATCTCTGACTTTAATTTTATTGTTTATCATGAGTTTAGTTTCCTCTTGAACTTCGATGAGTATAGCTTTGTGATCTCTTATTTGGTAATCCAAAACATTTGAATGAATTCCCAATACGTTCGTAAAACATAAATCAATCGTTGTAGTCGAATTATCGGTTATTCTTGTATAGTCACTAATTACGTTTGTTAATCCCATCATTTTCATTGCATTTATCAAATAATTTTTATTACTAGAT
>QLNU02015360.1:289428518-289443192 GCA_006491805.2 Dysdera silvatica
TACATTACAATATATTTAATATTACAATTTATTTTAAATTATTGAGAGGCTTGGAGACTCTCTACGCCTATGCCTGTGCCATGAGCGCCTATATGGGGGCGGAGGGGAGCTCGAGCTCCTACAGCCTTTCAAAAATTTTAGTTACCCGATTCTGCTATGCATGTAATTTCAAAAGTTTTACAAGCACATTTTAAAATAAGGTACTTTTTAGCTCATTACTAATTGTCAAGCAGTATCAATTATTTTTGTAGCATTTTGGTATCTTGTACATTCACTAAAATGTTTGGCAGATTTGAAAAGAGTGTAATAATTTTTCACAGAGCCTCTCCGCCTAGAAGTACTCATATGGGCGCCCATGGCCTGTGCCCTTCCTTCCTACGACACTTGGATCTTGTAATTGCGCAAACGTAGCGACACAAATACGCACAAATATGCGGAAATACGAAAAAAATTTACTTATGTGAGACCCAAATAATGCTACTATTTTATAAACAAAATAAATGGTAATGAAACTGGGTTCTAGATCCAGGTATATTATACAATCAGTGGCTTGTGTTTTTTAATCAAAGAAAGGACCGGCTTTGCGAGCATTATTAGATAATCTTCGCAGATTCTTTCGACCTTAATTCATGACAGCAGTAGCAATAAATTATTAACTTATAACTGACGCAGAAAATTAATAAACAAATAAATAATAATAAATAAGATATCATTATAATATATGCACAAATGTTAACCAATTTCAAAGTTACTTGTATGTAGACTAATTTTTCAAAATGAGTACGTCATAAAAAAATCTATTATAACCACAGGTAGCAATTTCTACATATTATTATGTATCTACACGCAGAACTAGTTTTCATTTAGCCACTTTTAATATAACAGCAAAGTAATCACATGATCACTTTCTACGACTGTATTTTCAGATTTCATGACAAGAGACCAGGTGCGCGTGGGCATTTAAAATATTAATGATTCGTTTGCTTTTCATTAACAATGTTGATTCAGTCGAAAGGCACAAGTAGATTTTATATTCACGGGGTCATTTGTCTCTGGCATTTAGATCTTCTGGCACGTGATCACAAAGAACCAATAAACTAAATGCACGTTGCAAGCAATCAAATTGGCAATCCTGTTAGCCTTAAGAGCTGGTTATAATTATAAATGCGTGATGGTAAGAAAATTAGCTAAAAAAACTATTAAAATTGATTTCTTTAGCCTCACTTTATTATAATTTTTATATAAATAACAACCTAAACATTATTATTTTTAATGAAATATGGTTATTATAAAAAAAATAAGGCCAATTTAAATTTTGAAGAATACATGTTTAGCAAGTTCTATTTGCAATTTTTTGCACGTCAAAAGATTTTTTTTCATTAGATGCCTATATTTCTATGTTTAAAAATAATCTAGATACGATAAACCTGTGCAAACATATAGCTAAAATTTAATAAGGAACAGAACAAGCTTAAAATATCCCAAACTGTTATTTTACAAGTGAAAAAATAATCTGTCTTCAAATCGTCTTGATATAAAAATATTCCTTTTCCTATGACAACCCTGTTTGTGACCAAAAAAAAACCCAAGAAAGAAAAAGGAAGGGGCATAAAATTTCAGGAAAGTGCCTTAAAGCTTTACAAGGGACCATAAAATAATATGATCCCCTACACCTAGGTGAAATGGCTTTAAAATTATAGGCAAAAGACCAAGGCGCAACACTCGAATGACTTATCTTTTCCAAAGCGTGGTAGAATACATAATGATTTTCTCCTTTTTGCCTTTATTCCTGCAATTTTAAAAGTGGGAAATTTACTTTGGATGATTTCTTTAGGGACGACCAAAGAAGGTGGAACTAAAGGCAGTAACTCATTCAATTATGCTTGTAACCGTCCTGAGTGTGAATATCAACACCGTAAAAATATTTATATACTGGAGCTGATAGTTTTCTAGGAGAGTGAGAGGAATAATAATATGATTGGTAAGCCGATATGAGCAATGAAAGGTTGAACCTGGCTCTGAGAAAAAGGGGAAAAAAAGTGTTGAAATTGCAAAGGAAATATGGGAATGGAAAAAAAAGAATGTCATTATTTTGAAATACACAATTTCGCCTATAAAGTATAATGATTCCATCAATTATAATGATGACATAAATGATATTCATTAATCGGTCTAGAATTATCCCTGAAGGGACTGGAAATTGGAAATTCTAATATCTTAAACTCTACAACACGATGGCCAAGTGGTCGCTCGCGGATCACATCTGGCTTATCAATTTATTGAATGAGGTCCGCGTTTTAATTCATTCAAATAAATTCATTAAAGGAAATGACAAATTATTTCTGAAAAATGAATTACCTTGTTATAAAAATTATGAATAAAGGTGTAATCATGGACCTCCGAATGAAGTTATAATTAATTAATTAATAATATCTGCATTTTTTTAATTAAAAATTGATGTCTGGTTCTCTGATGTTAACTCCCATAGTTTGGTGACCCTCCGTTTTTAATTGGTCATCACTTTTCTATATAATGACTTTTTGTGGTGAAAATCTATTGAAATTGGAATCCATGAGCGAAAATTCATGTGCATGCTGAAAATTATTCAAAATTTACTCACCAGGTGAAAAATGGCGCTTCTCTCATTTTATTTACTTAATGTTATTTTACTACGCGTTAATGGTTATTGGGAAGTATTTTATATTATGCATAGACAACTGCAGAGAAACAGTTTGTCTGAGTTTTACGGCGCAAGGACAACAATGGTCATATTGCGCAAGGAATTGCAATTTTCCACGGAATCTGAACCTCTTAAGGCCTACGAAACCAACTAAGGACTACAGTGCGCATATTCACCCAA
This sequence comes from Dysdera silvatica, assembly GCA_006491805.2. Taxonomy (NCBI): domain Eukaryota; kingdom Metazoa; phylum Arthropoda; class Arachnida; order Araneae; family Dysderidae; genus Dysdera; species Dysdera silvatica. The sequence goes on from QLNU02015360.1 coordinate 289,431,379, forward strand.
TCGCTGACACCAAGTGTTAACGTAAAAAAATTAAACTCTATTTTCATATCATTATAATATATACTTTAAGTTTAATTACCTATAAGTATATGGCATTTTTATATAAGGTTATACGTGTCAATAGCGTAGCAATTCCAAACTCATGGGGGCTGAAGTGGGTATAGTGACTCAAGTGGTAATAGGGGTTCAAGTGGTAATAGGGGTTCAAGTGGTTATGGGGGCTCAAGCGCCTTTAAAAAAGATTTTGTGATGAGACCTGTGAGAAAATAATGTGTTTTGATATCCAATAGGAGGGTTTGAACTCCCTGAGCCCCTCCCTTTCCCACGCAACTGATACATGTTCTTATTCGTGATAGCGCTTTTTTTTTTCCTAATAAGATGACCATATATTAATAAAGCACATTAATTTTATTTTAAAGAGATTTAAAAAATATATACACCCCATCTAACAAATCAAAGTAAAAAAAAGTGTTCCTTGAAATAGATTTTGGGGGAAAAAAATCACCGAAAATTTTTGCCACTAGATGGCAGTGTGAACACAGTTTTAATGACTTCAATATCCTGGCATCAAGAAACAATCAATGAATTCGATGGAAATAAAACTTGATGAGTATATAGTGCAGAGCTGGTCAAGACTTTAATAAATTATCTATGCATTTCTATGTATTTCTTAAAAAGCATTATATTTTTAACACAGAAATATACGTTATGTGTTAGCGTAAATATTATTATACATTAATAATTTTCTAAAATCATATGGTCACTTATTATAACAATAGAACATTTATATAAATACCGAAATATATTTTAAAATCACTGTTTTCAGTGAAGTGTAGCCTGCAAGCATAATGCTACAGATGTGGCCTGACACATGATACTTAATGAATAGTTCATGTTTAGCACATTCCTATATTTCTATAGTTTACTTCCCAAGATTGTGCCATGGATCATATGGAACGTAATGGAGAGTTCAACATGATTTATATACAACCATGCTTACTGGGAGCCGAGCTATAGTCTACTCACCAAAAGAAGTTCGATGGTACCGTTAGAAAATAACGGGAACTGATGTCGCAAACGGCCTAGCCGATTACAGCAGAGGGGAGGACGTCAGCTCCTCCCCTCCTGAACTGGTTTTTGGCGCAAACAAACGTTCTCTAAAACCAGTTCTGAAATTACGCCCTCCCCTCTGCTGAAATCGGCTAGGCCGTTTGTGACGTCAACTCCCCTTATTTTCTAACGGTACCATCGGACAATTTTCCTTGAATGAATTATACTTGGATCAAAAGCGGCAGTCATAATCACTAGAACGATGACTCTTCTATAACACAGTGGCAACAATTTACACTCTTCGAACTAAACTAAGTTTAAACTCGCGGTGTGATAGAGTACATTTTTTGAGTGCATTATAAATATCAGTAAAGCAAAGTTTTTGCAAAATTATCAAAAAAGTTGTGATATGAAGGCAGAGCTTGCAATCATTTAAACAAAGATCAATAAATTATAATTATTTAAATGCTAAATTGCATAATATTGCGTATTCTAAAAATTTTATGCAATTGTCCGATACTATGATAAATAAAAAATACATGTGTAAATGATACTGAAAATTTTATAATAAAATGGAAAAATAAACCAAATTAATCAATTCACTCAAATTAATTAATTCAGCCAAATTAATCAATTCAATAAAATTAATATCAACCTACACGAAATTATATTAAAAAATATCGTACTGCACATGATTCTGCTTAATATACAAGGTATGGACATCAACGTAAAATTCTCAAAGTTATTGGGGGTCCAAGCACATTTTATGTACGTTTATACACTACAGTATATGTAAAATCGCAATTTATTTCAGATTACTGGTGGGTGGGGAGGGGGGGGGTCAGAACCCACAGGCCCATATAACTCTACTCCTATGGGCATGGAATATCCTTGCCTTCTTTCTACGGAGACTATTAGGTTATCAAAGGGGCTCCCCAAACATACAGAGACTACTGCTAAGCAAAGAAACTGGTCACATTTATACAAACCCCGACTAGCATCGTATACAGTTAATATTAAGAATGATATGTAACATTTGAAAATAAATTTACAAATCATTTTCATTCTATTAAAATGTAAACACGTCTCATACTCCCTCGACAAATTCATTTCGTTGTTTATGAATAGTCGCCCACCCAGCTCCTTCGCGCAAAGCTCTTGAAGGCAGTTTCGGAAGCAGAAATTTTAAAGACACTCTCTTTTAAAGCATTTAATATTGACGTGTCGCGCATGAAAACGTTTAATGCACGTGTCGTCAGTATTTCGCTAAATGTAAAGCCATGGCAGCATACTCTAACTTGTGAAATCACGACTTTACGTCAGTCTTTACGGTCTGAAGAATATCCTCATAAAAACGGCCAAACTTACTCGTGTTCGTCGTTCAATTGTTAGTTTTTATGAGTGAAAGCTGCGTTTCGCAGCATGGTGTAAGCTATTTTACAAGCACTAATGTCAAACGTAAAAACCAACGACTTAGAAATGACCTTGTCATCGGACTTCTTATTATTCCAGGCAAATGCGCGGGGATGATTTGAACCTCTACGTGAAAATTTACGACCGGAGAATCACAATTGACGGAAATGAAAAAATGAGTGCAAATCAACGAAGGCCTAAAGCCATATTTCGCATATTATATATTTGAACGCAACGCTTCTAAACCTGGATAACTGGGCCGCAAAATTTTGACAGGGACGCATGGTGTATCCGAGACCTACTTGCTCCAAATTCATTTCTTCACCGTGTTTAAAAGGGAGCGAGAGCCTCGTATAATAAAAGGTAGCTTTTAACACGTTGTGTTTATTATTTTCAACGTAGCTAAGTAGTTTAGTCGGTCATTTCTTCTGAAGGGAAAAATAATGTAATGTAAGTGCCATGTATCTCACAAACACGTGAGCCAGCACGGTGTATCTCACAGATAGTGGACGATTTTAATGTGAAGATAGGAGTTTTTTATGATGGAAAGCAAATAATTTGTCTCTTTGAATGAGAGTGGAATTTAGTCATGCTGATTTAGCTCATTCTGGTGTAAATTTACAGGGAATGCGCAATGTATTTCTGAGAAGCAAAAGGCGACACAGTGTTGCAAGACAAACCTCATGTCGTGAGAAGCACTGATAAGAAAGGATACGGGAAGGCTGAGGAATAACTACTATTCCTTTACCTTATACTGTTCAACACCAAATACACCTATGAGATACCTAGTGTTCTTGAAAGATAATCTAAGGGATTAAAACTGGCGCAAGGATGCCACCTCCTTCTTCATACTTATTGCTCTAGTTTTCAATGCCAATCTGTTACTATATGCAAAATTAAGCCTGCAAATATGTATTTATGTTATTTTGGTTATCGCGTTCTTATCTAGCAGAAGCAAATGTAATGGAAAACTGCATCGAAAACATGTAGCGGGAAATATAAATCACACATGTGCTAAAGAAGCCTGAACATTTTGTCAAAAAACAAGAAACCACCACTAAAATGAGAGGATGTTTAGCGCCTAACGTTTGAATAATGATCTGTCCATAAAGAAGGGTTTTCGAATCTCGGCGTTTCAGATGAATGAGGTTCCACTTAGCGCCATGTAGATTTCTTACGAGGAATATAGTGAATGAGATTTCAAGCATTGGTTGACTCAATGTGGGAAGCACGAAATTAAATGAATGGACTTTTTTTTTTACACACTCTCTTTACACACATCCCCCCCTCCCTTCTCTCTCTGCCCAACTGTTACATCAGGGCCGTGCACAAGGTTTAAAAAGGTGTTGTTTTTGACGAAAAGGGGAGGAGTTTGGTGGTAGCAAAATTTTCTCCCACGAATTTCATCCTACAGCTAATAATATCGTTCAAATGGGAAATAAACCTCAAAACACTCCTCACTTATGCATGGCTTTATGTTGAATGATTTGAATACATTTTTAAGATGCCATTTTCTCAAAACTACATAATTTTAGGCATTATTCTAATTAGACCTGACATTTGAGCTAATGTTGAATCACAACTCTTATTTAAATTTATTTTATTCTTCAAACATGTGTATTCGTTACTATGGGAGTAATTCTGCATGTAATTCATTCTTGTCATTTCATTCATTCTTGCAATTCTACATGTCATTGATTCTTGTCATTTCATTCATTCTTGCAATTCTGCACGTAATTCGTTCTTGTCATTTCATTCATTCTTGCAATTCTGATCTTCATTCTTGAATTTCTCTATCCATTCTTGTTACTGAGAAATGTCAATAAAACATACACACACGTGTGTGTAAAGTTCTTTTCATAAAAAGCAACATAGCTATCAGCCTATGGCAAATATTCGTCATAAGACCCGTTCTCTTGCTTCTTAATCTAATATTTGTTCTTGGTAAATTTCTTGCGCTCCAGTTGTTCAATGATTATGAACATCGCGTTTGGGACTGCTGAGTTAAGTGCGACTGTCAGTAAGCTTTGTTGTGCGTAAATGTATCACCATTCGGAGGTCACGTTAAGTCGTCGGTCCCGTCTCAGATGACCCTTATAGCAGTCTCGAGACGATAATTGTTAAACAGCAAGATAAAGGAAAGCTTAACTCAGTCTCACAGTTATTCACAAAGGGTAAAATAACTGGCATTAGCCAAAATATGTATTATGTGGGTTTTTTTCTTTGTCTTTTTAATAAATTACTATGAACTAAAGATCTTAAAAACTACTATTCGTCCAATGAGTGAAATATATAGGTCATAGCCCACTGAATTTTTTGTGCTTTACATACATACATCTAATTATAATATTTTACATACAATTTGTGTTTGAAATGTTTATATTATTATTATTATTCGGTATAAGGCAATGAAGTAATAATGTTAAACAAAATAATTTAATTCATTAGTAATAATTATAGTGTTTAATAATAATAATGAGACGTTTTATAATAATATAATTGATAAAATAGAGAAAACTGTTCAGTAAAATTTCTGAATTGTTTCTAATATTTTATTTCATACTTTACTGATTCGGGGTTATAAACATATGCGACCCTTTTCGTTTCTGCTAAAGTGCCAAGTAGAAATTCCCGAAAACTGACGTAGCTTTCGCATACCAATAAAACAAGTTTTAGCCAGCTGTTTTCAACTAAATGTACCTTCACGCTTCAATTGGTTTTTCAGAGCAGATCTTCTTGGCTTTCCTATTATCTGAAATATATTGTTAAATATTAATTTCGACTATGGTGACCATTTGAAAATTTGCTCGGTATGGAGTAAGGATTACGAAAATACACAGTTAGTGCGGTGCTTTTTGAATACCCTGTATATATGTGTGTGTGTGAGAGAATTTTCTAAAAATACATTTTTCATATAAGAACAAGGAAGTTATTATAAATTCGTAAATTTATTAATACTTTTTACATTATGGATATTTCATGAATTTTTTAAGTCCTAGTATATGGGGGGGTTGAAACGCCAAACTTTCGAAGTAATTGCTTAATGGGGTAGGAATATTCAGAACTTGGGAGGCAAAATTTTACAACTAGCTAATGAATAAGTATTGGTAGCAAAACATTTCGGAAGGGGAGACGGGCTCTTGAGACCATGCATAGCTACGGCACTGTTTAACAACAAGCCGCCTTCCACTAGTATACTGCCCCCACCCCCAATAGTTTTATGCCGCCGGTGTCCATAATTTATTTAATACGTGCTTGGCTGATCCCCACCCCCAAAATAAAAATTACGTTGTTGATTTCGATAATCTTTGGTAAATTAAAGGAAAAAAACTGTTAACTAAAACAGTTAACTGTTTCACTGTTTTCATAATGTATTATTTTCTCTGCAAGATTCTTCCCACCACCGATTAACGAAAAGTATCAATATCACAAAAATTGAATATTTCTAATCGCCTTGAAAATCAGAGTATGAAATAAAGGGGCGACTACTTTGTTGTGCAAGATTTATACTTCAGCTGTAGTTTGGGATAAATACTAATCGAAATATAATTTGTCTTTTGTTTACATATCGTGTCTTTTAGTTATATAAACCGTCTTTCAATTTAAGATTTAACCAATAGATGGCGCCACGAGAGCATTTTTCTGGCTTTCGGGATTTTAGTTTGAAAAATGCAAACTATTCTAAACAATTTCTTCTCATCGACAATGCGACAGTTTGCTTATTGTTTTTAATAGATGAAACTTTATTTAAATTGTGCAATAAAAGCAAGTTAATTGTTGATGCTCAATTATATGAAAAAGAAGATATGCTAAAATATACGATCCCCCCCACCTTCAAGGTCTAAGTCACCATAAGACAGTGCTGCCACTAAAATTTTAAAGTCGGATTTTTCAACGTTTAATTTATGATATTTTTTTAATATTATCATACGACGAAGCTTTTTGTTAAATATAGACATAAGCTAAGGTTCGTTAAATCAGTATTTTCTAAAATGAATATCTAATTGGTGTCCATGTCCAGCTACTAAATTATTCAAAAGCCTCACATTCGAAAGAAACGGTTGCTTTGTCTTTCCCCCTTTATCTAAGATAACGTTATTGAGTATATTTTTCAGATAAGGGTTAAAAATTGAAGAATCTGCATTTCTAGGTACCTAGAGGTAAGTGGAAAAGGGGAAAGTTTATGTATCCCTGAATATAAAAGATTGAGCCAGATTTTGATGAGAATATATAGAAATTGTAATTGGATTGCCCCCTCTCTTGCATTTTGACCTATAGGCTCCACTACGTAGGCCTACTAACATTTTATTTCGGCACAGACTTGTATTCGTTTTGTAATGCTCAAAATATTTCAATTATGAAGTAGCCTGTGCATATTAGCATACATAAAAAGTCATAAGGGGCGGGAGGCTTTACGGAACTAAAACTCCATATATTTATATGTATATATACAGTATATGTAAAAATCGTATCGCAGTGGGCGGCTATGTTCATTATCAAACCCTCTGAGCGCACACTAGAGTCTACGCATGAAACTAATGCCTTTAAATCTAAACAGAAAATTAAATTGATGCTGGAATACTAACAACAATTTTCTTATACTAAACATGACTATGAATAAATAGTAATCATTGACGTAATAAATTTCTAGAATGTGTTCGGAGGTTTGTAAAATTGTGTAACAAACAAAGGAGAACTAGTGTGATAGGAGTATGTAGAAAGCTCATAAGGGGGTTACAGAGCCACAACTACATATATTCATATGTATGTGCACCTATATACAAAATTTCATTGCAATGGTGGGTTACAACCCTCATCAACACCCCCTGCGTATGCCAGTTTCTAGTGCGCAATCTTTACCCAGATCCTGATTTAGGATGCGAGGCGCCCTGGACACATTAATTTTTTGCTATGCCCAGAAACAAAATAATTCCAAAAGAAGCAAAAATATTTCTGTTGATCCGCACATCAATTGCGACGCGAAATATGGAACGTGTTCTAGGGGAGGGAACAATTATGATTATTTTATATGCATTGTTATAAGTTAAAACAATAGCAGTTTTATGAATAAATTTGACGAGAAAAGAAAATTCCGAATATTTACGAAGGGTGTGGAGCGTTCAGTGGCTGTTTCACGGAATTTTTTAGAATTTTGAATTATGGTTAACAAAGGGGAGGGGGTGCTTTCCCCGGGAGGGCGGATCGACATAATTCTATGGTAGATAGATCACAATTTAAAAAGAGAAAAAAGTCTGTTGCATTTTACAATTTTACGCCCTCAAAAAAAAAAAAACCGAATGCGCCATTCACATTTTTAAATCCAGACTTGTATTAACCAATCTTTAATATTGTAGAGTTCAACATGTTTGAAATGCCATAAGGCGTCAGTTACTGATCAGTATCAATTAGTGTCAAAACAAACGGCTGGAGGGAATAACTCACAACGAAAACTTTACTCCCGTCACGCATGAACAAATCTACTAGTAAACTCGTTTGATTTCAGACTCATTTAACTTATAAATTAATTTGCAATTGACTAGATTTTGTACAACATTTATAAGTTTTCAAATTTTTCATTGCTGAATTCTTTGATTCTGTTGTTTGATGTCTTGTTGTTAAAAATATTATTAAATTAAACAATTTGCTGGTTTGCATTGTTTTTTCAGTCCCATTTTTGAAAATGCGCTAACGTGTAAATTGAAAATAATATACAATAGGGAACATAATTCATGTCTCCATTAAGAAAGCGAAGTAACATAGCCTATAACATATTAAATATTGGTAAAATAGCAAATAAAATAAATCACTCAAGCTTTCGGAAGCGTCAGCAGCATTCCTTTATGAGGAGCAATTAAATAAACACAGTATCGTCGGTTGAAGAGGTTTATTTCATAATTTGAAAAATTATAAAAGGACATATAGGCCCATATCAATACATCTATATTCAGATTATATAGTATACAAAGGGAGCAGAAAGAGAACAAAGCCAGATATTCTATAGAAAGTTATGAGACGTCAATACTGTATGTGATCGCTCCAAGCGGCTATACAGGTTTCAGCGACACCTGCTACTCTTTATGGGGCTGTTAATCAGTTCTTAGGGCAGTTGATATATTTGCATCTTGGCTAAATTTAATTATATTTGCAACCTTGCGGTGGTCCAGTGGTCACACGCTCCTCTGGAGTGCCGTCAACCTGGGTTCGGCTTCCAACGGTACTAGAAAAATAGAACGCGTACTCACTAATTACTATAGCAGAGGCCATAGGCGTATGCAGAAAGTTCAAAAGGGGGTCGCAGGCTTACAATGGGGGGTTACAGAGCTACAACTCCATATATTCATATGTACAAAATTTCATCGCAAGGGGTGCTTACAATCCCCGTCAACCCTCCCTGCGTACGCCAGTGGTCCGAGATTTGGTTATCTAGGCCTTAAGAAGTTCTGATTCTTCGGAAAACAGTAGGTCCCGGCGCAGAATGACCGTTGCTGTCCTTGAACTATAAAAACACAAACACACAATTATATTTCATGCTGTTCACTATGAACTGTGTTTGGCTTTGTAAATTATTCTTAAATTTTGAGCATCAATACGTTTAAGGAAATATGTCTCGACGGCTTCAACGAAAATGCCTAAAACAATTATTACTAAATAAACAGAAGGGGCTTTCATTTTTTATATGAGTACTGTTTTCAACTACAGTTATAATGGTTTAAAAAATATTATATGAAGATGATTTTAGGCAGAAAAACTTAAATTTTCGAAAATTATAATTGTCTTTTAAATCTTTAACATTTATAAAAAAAATTATTGCAAGAAATATTAAAATATTATTTTTGACCCAATTTTAATACTTAGAAAATTTCTATAATAAAGTGTTTCCCACATTTCTCGAACTGAAAAAATATATATATTAAAAAATCGATGGCATCAATGTTTAAATTATCACTCTAACATTATACGTATATGAAGATTTATATTTTTCTTTTATATAACTTTAATTGATACTCGAGAATGTAACGACTTTACAATCTTTACAGAGTGTATGAACTCTCACAAAGTCATAAATAAATAAATTCGTCGGTGTTTAAAAAAAAATACAAGCAGACTTTACTCCCCATATGCTAGCGCCACCCAACTGAAAACAGCAAACCACGCCTCTTGCCACATATCTTAAGGTCGTGCTGCATGCGATTGGAGGAAGTCTCGCTCTCAGCAAATCAAAATGAGCATGTCATTTGAGGGGTGGAGTTTTAGCTCAGAACACCAGGGAGCAGGGCCTTATGCATGTATTTGGCTGAATATTATAATACAGTGACTGGGTTTTGCCTTCAACTCAGATCCGGGGTTTATGGTCATCTGGAGATAAGTAGTGAATGACGTCATGGAAGACCAGTTTCCAGAGGCAATGCGTTACTGCCCTCTGGTGAAGGTTGACTGAAATAGCATTCAACTTTAATTCGGGTTTCTTCTATTACGGTTCTCAATTCCATACTTGATTTTCATTGACTGCATTTTAATAATAAATTGGGCATTCATCGTACTTGGAAAAGAAAATATACAAAAGGCATTCAATAGTGGTGAAACTTCTATTGGTAAAATCAGCAATTTTAAAGACAAACAAAAAGCAATAGATTAAAAATGCTAGGCCTAAAACTGTTTTCCCCCCTGAACATTGCAGATAAGAAATTTATTGAAATATTTATTGTATGTATATGCGTATTTACTAAAAACACCTTAACGGGCACTCCGGAATAGCGGACACCTCTATTTAACGAAAAAATTTCAAATCTCAGTCCCAATGTTTGTTATCCCCTCCGGAATAACGGACAGATACTTGAATCCCTAGGTATTCGTTATTCAGAGATTTTACAGTATATAAGTACTCTCTCCTTAAACGATAAACCAATCCCAAGAGGTTTTCACCTGTATCAAATTTCTCGTTACGCAAATACGTATAATAATCAATGAAAAATATATAATAAAACTATGATCGAAGATTATTAGAGATCCTTGAAACATTGCGGCCTACAAAGTAGATTTTTTTCTCTATACGCAAATAATATTATATTTCTTAGAAAATAATCGTGAATTACTTGTTTATTTTTTTTTAACGGCCACCCGTTAAACCGACACGGATGGTAACTTAATTGCGGTAACTAAAGCAACATTTAAAAGTAGTCCATGAAACTTTCTGTAGAGTTATTTAAAACTCTTTTTGAGAATGACAACTTACCAAAATACAGGATTATTTGAGTATTTCTGAATATGGAAATTACTTTCATGTTTTCTTAAAATAGAACCAGCTCTAAAAGTGATGACACGCTTGAAATTTGACCAAAAAATGCGCTGAAATATTTCAGGAAGGGTTATAGAGACATCCAATTATAATTTTATTTCCTGCTTTTCGTAAAATAGTTTTAGTTTAGTTAATTTCAGCTATGCTTAACTAACATTGTTTTTCTATTTCTTATTTATAGTTTTAGTTTTTGTAAAAAAGGATGTCTTGTTGAACAGATTTGTATACGATACTATCTAATCTCAATGCAGGTGATTGATTTACTCCCTCTTGAAAGTTTTTGATCAATTGCAGGCTGTTTTAAAAGAAGCGAAAATGATTTTCATAAACTATTTCATCGGTTTTGAGGAAGATAGAAAAGCCAAATATTTACTGTACGTAGGAATTTTTCTTAGTGATATTAAAATAAAAGGTTCCTTTGCTACGATTGAATTCGTTATATACTGAGTTCAGCATTGCAAAACGAAACTGTAGGGACTTTATTTTTATATCTATATTTTATAAATATCGTTGTTTCTCATTTCTAATTGCTATAATCGAAGTTGGATATCATTCTGGCGGTTTTGCGATAGTGGTAAGAAAAATCGTCAAACTGATTTTCAGACCATCTTAATAGCAATAGAAATTGCGCAATTTCTACATGTAGATATCTGGGATTCAGAAATGGGCAAACTAGAATTTTGCCTTCACCATACAATATGCATTTTTGATTATACTATATGTATTACTGATTATATTATACGTATTACTGATTATATTAAATGTATTATTGGTTATACTATATGTATTACTGATTATACCATGTGTATTATTCATTATATTATGGTGTATTACTTATTATACTCTGTGTATATTATTGATTATATATTATGTGCATTACTGATTATATTAAATGTATTACTGATTACATATTATGTGTATTACTGATTATATATTATGTGTATTACTGATTATATTAAATGTATTATTTGTAATATGTATTTGCTCATACACAACTGATTTCTATATGATTTTATTTAAAATTTTATACTGGAAAATTGCACAGAATAAGAAGA
>QLNU02015360.1:289452093-289464695 GCA_006491805.2 Dysdera silvatica
GTCATCATCATCATCATATTCAACCATTATCTATCCACTGCTGGATGAAGGTCTCTCCAAATGCTTTCCACACAAGTCTATCCTGAGCAATTCGCTTCCACGTCACCCCAACCTGTTTTCTTATTTCATCCACCCATCTAGTTTGAGGACGTTTTCTAGGTCTTCGGTGGTCTCTTGGAATCCAGTTCAGAATTTCTGTTGTCCATCGTTGATCAGTTCTTCTTGCAATATGCCCAGCCCATCGCCATTTCAGCCCTTTTACTTTAACAATGATGTCCTCTACTCTAGTTTGCTCTCTCACCCAAGTGTTTCTTTTTCGATCTCTCCTAGTTATTCCAAGCATGCACCTCTCCATGCTCCTTTGCGTTGTCTGTAACTTTCGTATTGCTCCAACTGTTAGACTCCATGTCTCTGATCCATAAGAGAGGACTGGCAATACACACTGGTTGAAGACCTTTCTTTTTAGACACAAAGGCAATTTCCCCTTCAGGATAAAACTGTTTCTTCCAAATGCACTCCAGCCAAGTTTAATACGTCTGTTGAGTTCTTTCATAATGTTGCCATCCATTGAAATCAGCTGGCCAAGGTAAATATATGAATCAGCAATTTCTAGCTCAATGTTGTCAACTTGTATTTTTGTTTCCTCTACAAAATTATTGAACATGATCTTAGTTTTTTGTAGGTTCATCTTGAGTCCAACTTCTTTACTTCTAGTTGAGAGCTCCTGTACCATGTCTTGGAGTTCTGATGGGTTCGTTGAAAAAATAACAATGTCATCAGCAAACCGCAAATGATTTAAATATTCACCATTTATTTTTATTCCCTTGTTATTCCAATTTATCAGCTGAAAAATCATCTGTAAAGCTGAAGTAAAAAGTTTTGGAGAAATGGTATCTCCCTGCCTCACACCTTTACCAATTTTGATAGTTTTGGTATCTTTATGTAACCGAAATTTTGCACTTGCATTTTTATACACACGTTTCACCATGTCAATGTACACATCCTCAATGTCTGTTGATCTTAAAGAGTTGATGACTGCTGATGTTTTAATAGAGTCAAAGGCCTTCTCATAGTCAATAAATGCAACACACAATGGAAGTTCATATTCATGTGTTCTTTCAATTAATTCTCTTAATACTTGAATATGGTCCACTGTACTGAATCCACTTCGAAATCCAGCTTGTTCTCTTGGTTGAGCTGCATCTAATTTTTTCTGCAGGCGATGTGTTAGCACTTTTGTGAAGATTTTATAAATAGCAGGTAACAAGCTAATTGGTCGGTAATTTTTCAAATCCTCTTTATCACCTTTTTTATGCAAAAGAATTACTGTTGCAGAATCCCATTGGTTTGGTATGTTACCGCTGTTAAGACATTTGGTAAAGAATTTTGCAAGTATGTCTTCTACATATTCTCCAGCTTCTTTTAGGATATCTAATGTAATACCATCATCGCCAGGGGCTCTTCCTTTCTTCATACTTTTATGTGTTTACACTTCAAAACAAATGTTACTTTTATTGGTTAGCTTTAAAACGTGCATTCTTGCACCTAAAAAACAGCAGGCAACTTTTCGACGAACGCCGATTTCAGTGGTGTATTGCAGACAAAAGGCTAAATTAACTAGAACGCCGATATGGTTCATTGTAGGCTCATTCGAAAGCTGGTAGAATGGATAAATTTTTGATAAATTTGACCGATTGTAGATAGAAGGGTGTTTGCGGAATGACCGGTTATAGTAGCGACAACTCGATTTTGTACTTCGCCAATGTTTCAGCGCTTGTAGCTCGCCGTTAAATTCAGATATCCTGACGGAAATAACGTCGTCTTATAAGACATTTTCTGTTCTTTCAAACATATGCTTATTTTGCGTGTAGATCTTTCAGTAACCTCACAAATTTTGTTTTTTCAGACTTTCCGCATTTTTTCTTCTTTCCATCATAATTCGGAAATGGATAGAGATAGGACAAGGTTGCAACGGTTTTTTATGCTCCACATGGGCTCTTCTATCACCCCCTTTCGTTTGGCAGATTAGGTCAAATTCACCCTGTATATATATATATATATATATATATATATATTACATATATTAAAAATGTAAAATAAAGTATGGAAGCAAAAACATTTTACAATAATTTTTGTATACACATAAAGAAATCAAACCTTTTAGCGAGATTATTGCCACTGCTTATTTTCAATAATCCTGTTAATATCAGGTCTTATTTTTGATATTGCAACCCTAAGAGTGTTTTCAAGATTGACGTCAGTTATTCTGATCCTAACTTTTGATTTTTACTAACTTCATTTTTGAAAACAGCTGTTTGCAGACCCATTGGTGTACGCACGGTGGGGAGGGGATGACAGGGATTGTAATTTCCACTGCAATATAATGTATACACATATGGATATATGGAGTTGTAGCTCTGTAATCCCTCCCCCCATTTGTAAGCCTCTAACCCCCCCTGTGAATTCTACACCTATGTGCAGATGTAAGTGCTCAAGAACAGTAACGTTTTCAGAGCATGCAGTCAGATGGTGGGGAAGATGTTCTTATCGACATATTTAGAATAGAATTCAGCGAGTCCTAAGTTGAATTTTTTTTAAATCACTGTTGCACTGCAAATCAATAAAACTTACGCTAATGACCATATACGCTAGAAAACTAAAGTAAAACATGATTTAGGGAAAAATAGAGTGTTACTTTAGTTCTATAGTGTTTTAAGATATTTTTTACGTAATGTGAAAATGACAACAGAATAAAATATATAGATTTCAGACTCCAAGGGAGCAAGGATGTTATTTTTGGGTGAAACAATTTGTATTCTTTCGTGAGTCAGCGGGACACATAAAACATGTCGGAGGGCCACAGGTTGAAGACCCCTAGGATATACAGTTTCAATAATAATATGGAAAAAATGTCCTTCAGTAAATACGTTTTTAATTAATTTTTAGTAAATTTGCAATTATTTTGTTCTCATTATGCAAATTGAATTTATCAATTTCTTATTTTTTATATCAGAGCTGCTTAGATCTCTTCACCAAGAGAAAACAGATACGGCGACGAATATTACTAGGTTTGAAGAAATATGCATGGACTGATGGGTAAAAGTTGAACTGTACTTCTGAAGGCAGAAAAGCTCTTTCTCACCCCTCATTGAGCCTATGCAACCTATTTCACATAATTAATTTAAGTATTCTCACTTTCATTTTCCGTAGACACTTGATATAATTATCTTTTTGCAATACCATATATAATTTGTGAAAATATGAATTTTCCGATAATATTTCGTTTTAAATTTTTTTCTTCGAGATTTTTAATGTTAATATGTGTATACGTATAATGATTACAAAGAATTTTGATGTTTAACTGCAAGCATCTACAGATCTAATGTTACTAAAAATGTATGGAACTGGTTTGGTCAGCAATGTAGTGTTGTACTCTGCCTTCCAGTTGATTTAATTGGGAATCCTTCTATTTAGAAACATAGTTTATATTTGAAGGATGGATAGCAACACATATATTTGAATCATGGATACTAACTCATATTTGAATCATGGATAATAACTCATATTTGAATTATGGATAAGAATTCGCGTATTTGAATCATATATAACAACTTGTGTATACGAATTCGAATTATAGATAACAATTTGTATATTTGAATGATGGATAACAACTCATTTATATAATGGATAACAACTCATATTTGAATCATAGGTAACATAGATTAAACAACTCAAGCTTTCTTGCAGGTACTGTAAGTTTAAGACCAATATATGCAAGGTGATTTTATGCATGAATATGCTTGGGGAGGATTCACCTCATCCAGTAGCGAACAGAAAAGGAATGTGCTGATGTATGTGTATTATTTATTTAAAATTTCAGAAAACTTAAAACTTTGATCAACCAACTTTTAGTCTTCAAGAAGGATACGTAATTTGTGTTTGCAATAAAACTCAGTTGATAGATAACAATGCTAAGCTAAGGACTGAAACATACTTACTTGAACTATAGAAAAAAGTGCCAAAATTCCCAGTATGTATTTATTATGCCCGTAAGCCAAATATTATAGTTTATTAACCCAGTAATAATTCAACTGGATATTATTAACCCGGAACAATTAAACCAAATAACAGCGTTATTATTGGGTATGAGTTCTTAAATAAGCACTCACACACAATAGAATAAAAACCACGCAAAACTGGAGTTTCTCACTATTAAGTAAGAAAGCAAAGGCAACAGTAACGTTATTATCCGTTTTAATTATTTAATGTATTGAGCAATGTCGTCAAAATATGATATTTAATATTAATCTTATCTAACAGTTTCAGTAATATCACTAGTAAATATAGTTAAGCCCTACATCGAAATATAGATGGACAACGTCACGCAAGTTCCAATAAAAAAGTATCAAGTTATTCGACATGAAATAGAAGTGTGACAAGTGAAAGAGATTAATGCAAAAAAAAAAAAAAGTTCGCTTAAAAGACTGATCACTTTCATCCGCCTTTCTATTTAATGAATAAGATTTACCGTTCCTCATCTCATTCCGTAAATGAGATCTCCATCAATGGGTGAATGATTCAGAAGAATTTGTTCAAAGGCGACATCCTTCCAACAAAATGAACGCGAGAGAATACGTTCGCCAAAATGGATAATTTTGTCTATTTCTGACATGAAATTAGAAAAAAAAAAACCCTGTGGTGCAAGAAAGCAGTAGTATTCTGATTGATTGTCATGTTATTATCAACTTTAACATTAAATGTTAAGCTAGAAATTGAAATATTTAACTCTAACACTATACGGATCTCTAGTAACTGACAACAGGTCTGTGCGCAGGATCTCAAAAAGTGGGGGCTTGGATGGAAGTAAAATTTTCCCCTTATAAGAAATTTTAATTTACAGCTAAAAATATTGTTTAACTGGGGACGTTTAACCCCCTAAACGCCTCTTCTTGTACATGGCCTTGACTGAGAACACATACTGCGCTGTCGGGACATTCCAAAACAGGTAGAAAGATGGAATACACAACAGCTGTTTGGAAAAGCGACTGATGATCGCTTCAAAAAATTCTCGGAATGTAAGAACTGCATGTCAGATAATAAAAATGACATAACCAGCTATCTCTAATTGCACTTATTAAATAACAATAGTGACTGGAAAACCAATCTTGCTTCCGAAGGAGGCGTTCGCTTCTTGAATAGCAAAACGACAAGGCAAAGCCCACACTTGAGGCTAAACGAAGATGAAAATGCTTTTCGCACACAAGACTATTTCACCGTAAAGCCAAACAAAAGAACGTTCATTTTTGCTTCAAAAGCATGGCCGAGCATCTGCACAGCAAAGTTAATGGCTCCTAGTCCTTCATCTCGCCGAAATATAAACTGAAATCGCATTCGCGCGCCCAGCCCCTAAAAAACTACCTACCTGAAAGAACTCTTTTAACTAACTCTGTTTTTAATAATCGTAAAAGTTTTTGGTAGGGCGGATCTCTGGCGCGAATCAGGATAAAAAACAAAATTTATCACACGCGACTGACCGGCCACATATTTTACGACCTAAATTACAGCTACGGGAAAAAATATTTCAGCTGCAAATTAAAAATCGTAAAAAGAAACTTGTCCCCCCCGTCCACACACACACACGCGGATACTTTTGGGTTATGCTACTAAATCAAAATTTCTTGATGATCTTCACGTGAAAACAGTTGGGTGCAACCAGAGTCTGCGGTTGGTAATAACGGCAGAGAATCGGCTACCGTTATGAAATTGATGAACGGCAGCAGTCAGAAGACAGGTAAATTTTTCTAATCAGTTTGCTAATGGTTTGTGAAAAGCAAATGAAATAAGTATTATCATTATTATTATTTTTTTTTTGCGAATAGGTTTTTCGTCTTGATCACTTTTGGCGAAATACATACAGAAATAATGGATTGATGAAATGATAATTTCTAATTAGTCATTTTCATAACTTTTCTAGTTAATTATATTATCATCATCTTGTTTATTTATTATTATTATATTATATATTTATACATATATACTTATTTTTATCGTACTATTTCATTTATTACATTATCATAATCATTGATAATATTTTATAATAATTTTCTTATGAAATTTATAATTGAAATAAGCAAAATAATTACAAATTTTGAAAAATTTATAATTGATAATAATTTGATGATATTATTTCACCTTTAACTTTTGAAAACAGTTTTTTTCTGTGGATGGGAACAATTTGTTAAGAAAAAATGTGAATTAATTTTGCATGAAATTTTTGTATTTGTATTTTAATAAATTTGTATTGACTGTTTTAAATATACAGTTCTGCGCCTTATAAATGCAAATGTATATGTATTTTTCCAGTTTCTGGCTCTGTAATTTTTTCAAAAACAAGAATAGATATATTTGAGATTTTAAACTGTTTTAACCCATCGAGTTTCCCTATTTTCGAATTGCGGTAAAAAAATTATTAAATCTAAACAAAAAAACTTTAGTTTATATAATAATCTATTGTTCTTCAGATCTTATAGATCTTTATTTTGTATAATATATATAATAACCTTTTTTTTTCAAAATGAAAACACCAAAGGCATAGCGTGGTTATTTGATTGGAACTGAACAATTTTGTTTGTTTGTTTGGTTTTTTTATGGCGCAAGAGCATCTGCGCCAAACAATTTTGCATGACGAAATTTGAACAAGTAGTGCGTGTGGATTTTATAACCAAGAATTTTTTTCATATTAACTTTTAATGAAAATTGGTAGAATACGAACTGGTGAAAAAGAAAGTTACTCGCCGCATTTTTAGCATTAAATATATAGCAACAAATACACCCTTCATTTTGAGAATGTTTGTTTGTTTGGCTTTTTTATGGCGCAAGAGCATCTGGGCTATACTGCGCCAAACATGGTAAAATCAAAGACTGTTGCAATTTTGAGAATGGATGCCACAAGGGTCTTACCACATTTTGTATGAGTAACGATATATAGTTTTATAATGATGACCAAATTAAATTATCCAAAACTTCATCATAGCAATACTGAACAAAACTAGTAATAGAACGATATTTATAGCTTAAGGATTTCAAAGCCCCGTAATATTTGAATAGTTTCTTTAGTAGCAATTGATTACATTTAGTCTAATGTGTGATAATGAGAAACTTGTGTCTCTTTCAATTATGCGGCAACTTACAAATTTTGCGCCCTTTTTAAAAAAGCAAACTTTTAAACACGTTTTCTGTTCGAACGAAAAAAAAATTAAATTCACAATTATTCTGTGCGTGTAATGATCTTTTGCGTTCTCTATGTTTAATTTATTTATTTTATTTTAGAAAAGTTAATGACCAAATAGTCAAACGCCTGGTATTTGTAATAATAAATAAATTTTTATTTTAGATTTTCAAATTAAAGACCTTCACAAATGGCACATGTTGGATTTAACGAGATGAAATAAATGGAGGTAAGATATTTAAAATTCATTCTTTGTAAATTATTAAGCTGCTTTTGTAACCGAACATGTAAAGGAAATTTATTCAAGACCTTCCACAAGAAGTCACTTTCATTTTAACGTAAAATATGCATTTTTAAGAAATATTGGAAAAACAAATATCTTTCACACATGATAGCCTTATGATTTTTATAATCTCATTTTCTAACCCAATATTATATAGAATGCCTTTTAAATTTCTGTTTATTTAACTACCGTCTGACTGTCCATAAAAATATACCTTGTCGCCTCTCTTATAATTTGCAGAAATAAACTATTTTAATATCTATGCACTGCTCAGTAGCGTAGACAAACGCAAGTGGAACCCTATCACTGCAGTCGCCACTACCCCACCCCACACGCAGAATATTCATGTTCCATCCCAAACAAAAATTTAAAAATATTTAATCGAACTATATTAAAAAATAAAATCCACATGTTAAAATATAAAATAGATTTGTAAAAAGTATATTATTTCTATTTATTCTCTAACTCTAAAAATATAATATTTGTGGTTTTTATCGTTGTCAAATATTACGTGATTAAGAAAACACTTTTATATGAAATGCGATCCTGCTTTTTGAATAAGAATTGAGTTATTCGAATTTAGAAATCGCTCTGCGTGAAATAGAGCAACGTATTGTTCTTTGTTTCGCCACTCCTTTTAAACCCCTATAGCTATATTTTACAATTTGAATATTAAAGCTCTGGCATCCTAAAGCAACTGACATCAAATCTGTTGAAACTGACCTCCTGTCATTAAACGGTTTGAGATATGTTTGATTTTGAAGGCCTAATTTAAAAATTATTATTTTATGTTATAAGATAAATATTTTATAACACATATAATGTACACAATAAGATAATATAATTATTTATTATACGCATTTTATTATTTTCCCACTTTTCTGTGATGAAATTCTGCGGTCTTTTACGCCGTTTATAAATCTTAGATTAATACAATAGAGTGAGAACTACGTAATTTCTCTTTTGTGCCTCAAATTTAGGAATATAAAAATAAGGAAATTATAATTAAAAATATGTTAATTATAAATAATAAATTTAAAGAAAAAATTACGTTATATTTTATAAAATAAGGAAATTTTATTACAAATGGAATGATTTACGAGAAAGAAATAGCGAAACTACTGAAGTAATCATATAAACCCAAGAAATTTAAGAAATAAATTTGCAAAAGGTATATGACGACTGCTCGTGGCTTAAAAAATTCAACCGTATATTGGAATAAAATTTATGTTTTTTAGTTTAATTACTTCATCGAAAACTTGTGTTAAAATATGTGCTATAAACGTTGTTTTTAATTTCAGTAGAAAAGCATCTACAACGGGGAAATAATTTAAATTACTAATATTACATATAAAGGTTTTCTTTATATTTTTAAATTCTAAATTTTAAAATAAGAATAAATATATGAGAAATAAGTAATTTTTCTTACAAACGGGTGTTTCCGGGATTATTTGTCTTTTGTCTTGTTGACCTTTTTACTTGCCTCACGTTTCAACTTGCCTTTGTAAGTTTTCTTCAGGAGATTATGGATAGCGAAAACGATCAATATTGATTTTGCCACTTTAATATACATATTGACTTTTTTTGCGCATTTTTCGTCTTCCATAATCCTTTGAAGGAAACTTACACACACACACAAATAAAAAAAAAAGAAAGAAACAGGCAAATAAGAATGCAGAAATGGTGGACATTGTCGAAAATGCTTTTTTATATTATTTCTCGCAGTCAAATCCTCCGTAAAACGACATTTGTAATTAAAAAACCCATTGGCGCTAAAATTGCTCAAATATATGTATCGCTAGTTGTTCAGCAGGCTCTCATTTTTTATATTATTGCAAAATTTAGATATAATTGCAAAATTGAGATGTAACTGCAAAATTGAGATATAATTGTAAAAGTTAGATATAATTAATGATGAAATAAAAGCTGTAAATATAATTCGCCGCCATAAATATCATTAATTTACTGAATAACAATTATTCAAGCTTATATAATGTCTCTCGTCCATATATCATTCATGAATTAGTTTTGATTGACGAAATCAAGTTCTCACACACGTTTTTGGCTCAAACTAGAGCTCTTTGACCCCATATAGGTATTACAAAGACAGATATTATCGCCCTTCATAGGGTTAGCACAGTTACTGTCAATTGACGACGAATGGTACAACACCCGAATTTAAAAAAGCAGCGAAGAGAAAGTGCTGTAGAAAGAAGACATTTTTTTTTTCCTCAGCTGGGCTTGATCCCATGACCTCTTAACTAATATTCGAACAGTTTGTCCACTGAATTTGTTATTCTTGATATAACCAGTAAAACTCATAGAAACGGAAATTGATCGAAATTTAAGAAAACTACAAGCTAATAGGAATAATGTACAGACTATTATTGAGAGGAAGGTATCTTACCTTTTGTTGGTTAAACAAATGGGTGCGCACAATTATTAGCTAACATAAGTCATACTGTGATACCGAGTGTATACACGACAATGCTGCAACATGCGGGAAAACTATTCCTAGTAAGTAATTGATGATGAAAACGTAACTTACTCAAGACAGCAAATCAATCACTTTCAACATAATAGAATCAATGGCAGCCAATGGGCAAAAGGGAATGACAGTGAAGCATCCCTAAACTGGTTTTCTTCTTTTAAGTTCTTTCAATCCTTTTGTGCACTCATGTGCATATATATACAGGGGTGGCTGAAGGGCCAAGCGACCTGGGCGGCCGTCCGGAGCCCCGTTTGGATGGGGGTGCCAAACTGAAGCCAAGTTAGAATTTTTTTAATTGACCCAACAGCAGAAAGTCTCTCTAAAAAGAGACAAGTTTAGAGAAATTCTTTCAGAGACATGGCCACTTTTATAGGGTATATGGCTCACTGTGCATCTGTGAAAATCTATTTTCGCTGGAGGGGGCGCCAAAAGGTAATCCGTGCCAAAACGCCCGGGTTCAAAATCAAACACGAGTCGTCCCTGTACATACATCGCATTTCTTTGTAAAATGAAAAGGTGCGATCGACAATTATCGATTTAACGCTTATGTGTTTCACATTGTAAATGCAGGATTTTGTATTCGATGTTTTGCTAGAAATCTGGTTGATGTTCAAAGGTTCCAATTTGTAAAAATTAATAGCAGGGAATTGAAAAAACCCGAATTGAAAAAACTCGTGTGCAGTTAAGCGAGTCAACGGGAGACAGAAAAACACAAACAATTAATATATTTTACATATTAGGTATTTTGTCCTCAACTATATTCTGCATTTCATTATTCATTGTCCATTAATTTCGAGTGCGCCCTTCCCACCTCTAAAAAATATATTCTTTAAGGAAGTGTTTCTCAAAATGTGGTCGGCAGCGACTTATCAAGTGTTCGGCAGGATTATCACCAAATTTCAGAAAAAAAACCAACCAAAACCTGGGAATTGCTATTGTAGCTAGAATTTAGGTTCAGGTGAGATTTAAAGTATTTCCCATAAACATTACTTGATATAAACGTTACTTTACGGCATTTTGTGAAAGATTTGAATCCTCTGAATACACCCGTGCTGTCTACATTGCTTATTATTATTTTATTAAATTACTGATGTCATTTTCATTGTAAATTTGACAAAATAAGATCGTAACTCATTCTCTTTATCAAATAGCATTACTCTAAAAATTATTTTGTTCCAGGTGGGTTTGACAACCAACCCATATTTTTTTAAGAACTTGATCGGAGATTTTAGAGATTTTCTGCCAAAAGCTGGTGCTTTTTAAAGTAAAAAAAACAAACAATAAAAGAGTTTAAAATTTATCACAAAAAGGTAAAATTAACTGCATATTATATTTCAAGGGATGAACAAATCTCTCCTACCGGAACTCTTATATACGTAAATAAACCTGCTAATAAATCATATAAATCAATATTTACTTTGGTAATGTCTTTTCTTGGCAGGGGCGAGGGAATGATCATCATGACCGTGGCTAAATAGGGCTTAATATTATTATCCATAGTTAGCAGCCTTAAGTTCAGGCGATATATCTTTAATGGGGGAGAAATACCCCCCCTGGTGGTCCGTGATAAATAAAGGAATGCTTAAAGTGGTCCGTGCGCGACCAAAGATTAAGGAACACTGCTTTAAGGGGTTGAAAGCATCTGGACCTATAGGGTTTACGCCCCTGCTGACGCTCTAAGAACAGAAAAAGTAAAGATTTTTTGGCAGATTGATGATTTATTTGCAAATAGTTAATCGAGTACAGATAAAAAAAAATCATAAAAAAAAAATTCTTGAACGTTTGAAGTCGAGCTTTATGTTTTGGAAACTTGGTATTTTGGTACCAAATAAAATTTTAAAAATAAAATTTTTGATATGAGGAGTTGCGTTCGCTGAAAACACAGCAAAGTAAATGTTGTTTTCGATAGCATTACAGTGCGGGTTCAGCAAAGGGTTCCTAGACCGACACAATGTTGAATTAAGAACCCGTTTTATTAAATTGCAAAGGTAGCCCTTGCTTAATTATTTACCACATTAACTCAGCCTCATTTGTAAGGAAGCACTCAAAATCAACACAATCAGAATCGAGCGAATTTCTCCTGTTCAGGAGAAAATAGAAAACAAAAAACTTTTGTTTTACATTTATATTCAGATTATACAAATAATTCAAAATTGATTCTTCGTCCTCAGCTAAAAGTATATTGCCATCCCTATACATAATGGGAATGAAACCTTAAAATTATGTACCTCTTTGAAGGACTAATCACTTGATAGACAGTAGAACAGATAGGAATTTTGCTATGCACAGTTTAAAATTAACGTTTAAAGAATTTGTACCTTGCTAAGTCTACTTCGTCTACATGACTTGAAAAGAAGAACTGGGCTTACATGAATTTTTAAAATAGGGAAAAAGATTTTTATGCATTTCTTGAAACTTTATAACCTCATCCGATAAATATTTAGTGACGATATTCTGTTCGAAGAAACAGTAGAACCCGTTATGTCGAGTATGAAAGGAGCATATTATACAATAATTTTTGCCACCCACGTATTAATTACAGCTCAAACTAGAGCTTATTAATTTTGGAGAAAAAGAGACGCTTTCCCCATCCTGGATTC
>QLNU02015360.1:289468573-289481180 GCA_006491805.2 Dysdera silvatica
TTATCCATCATTATATATCATCCTTTCCGCCATCTTTAGAAATGTATGAACCTCTTTAAGTGGCTGATTTTGTCAAGATGTCATTGCTTGTAACCACGATATTTTGTCTTCGTTAAAAAGAGAGAGAAATACACTATATATTCGTATAAGATACTGACGATATATACATTTGTCAGTTTCTGAAATAGTCACCCGATAGTCAACCTGACGATTTTGTACCCATACATGCACATACGTTTTGAATTTCGTTGAAATAGACGGTCGCTATAGTTTCCATTGCATTTGTAAATAAAAGGTAAAATAGCATATTTAATATTGTTCGTATCATAAAAGAAATTATATCAGAAATATTGTTATTAATAATTGCGTCACTTGTTACAATCGGCTAATGCTAAAATTTTAATATCTAAGATATATTAAGGAAGGATATAAAATTTTATATTTTCATTGTATTCGAAGTTCTTCATCCTACTATCACTGCGATTCTTGACTTTAAACATATTCCACAACAATACTTTTCCGTTCGAATTTATTTGAAAGCTTAACTTCGTTTAATGGTTCGCAATAGCATTCCTTATTTCTTCCAACAAAACTTCTGTAATTTTCTAGTATAACTGTAATTTGCGATACTCACACTAAAGAACTTGTATTCGTGCTAGTATATTTATCACAAATTTATCACTGAATTATCATTATTAAAATTGGTTCTTCTTTACAACAAAACATATGTACGGCGTACATATGCTATATACGGAGAATATGGTTGTTACGAATTTAAGTGGGAGGGTCATTTGATTTAAGGTAAATCAGACAAAGGTTAATAAAACTAAAATAGTGAGTTTCGCAAAAAAAAAAAAAATTAAAAATAGGGAACAAATAAGGCAAAATACGAATATGAAAATAAAGGACAAAAATATGGAAATTGTTGAAAAGATAGAATTTTTAGGTATAACATTGGAATAGTTGAATTAGGATGAACATATTCTAACGTTATTAAAAATAAGTAAGGAATTGGTTTAATAAAGAGATACAAATACACTTTTCAAAACAAAAGTAGATTTATACTACTCTTTGATATATAGTCATATGGTGTATTGCAATATTGTATAGGGAATATGGGGAAAATTAATTTAAAAGTGGTCGAAAATATTCAAGGGAGGTTTTATTTTATATTTTTAAGTATAGTAACTTGGAAAAATAAAGTAAACTGGAAAGAAAAAAAAAATAATATCTTGCCTATTTCCAAGCCCTAGATATTATGTAATAATTAAAATGTACGAACAAATAAAGGCAAATAGATGGAAATAATAAAATTTAGATTAGAAAATACTTAGAAAAATACATGACTGCTATCTCCTTAAAATAAGAACTGAGATAAAGTGGAACAGTACAGGATATAAGGGACCGAAGATGTGAAACGAGGTCCTTATTGAACTAAAAATAATTAAATAATATGAGTTTATTTAAAAAAAATCAACTAAAGAGCTGGTTGTTGGATGAGATGGATTAATGGTTTGGACGTCACTGGTTGTAAATTGCGGACATAAAGGACATTGGGGTCTTGAACGAGTTATATACAAATGTATATTTACTCGAGATCCGCTTCAAACATAACATTAGCTTTAAAAAATTGTCGTCCATTGTACTTAATAATGTGGAAAAATGAATTGTTTGTGGCATTGTATATCGCAGTGTTTCCCAACGTGGGGCCCACGCCCCACAGGGGACAATTCGAAAATGGATTCCACTGTACATAATTAATGCAATATATATAATTAATATAATGTACATAATTAATGTAATATATATATATAATACAATTTTGTATTTATTGCGTTTTGGGGGTTACAAATAATTGTGGGGGGCACGGATCTTTTGGTTTCTATAAAAGTGTGCCACGGCTTGACAAAGTTTGGGAACCACTGGTCTATCGTGTTTGTTGCAAATAAAGAAAGATAGTATTATTATAGAAACTATAAAAGTGGTTCATATATTAAACAAACTAAATCAGATTATGGAAAGAATAGACGAAAATGAAAAAATTAGGTTCAGAGAGAGAGGATATTGCATGAGTAAATGGAAAAGTTATGGTTTAATTACGATTTGATTAGATTGACTTTTAGGGATATAAAAAAAGGAATTTTTTAAAGTAACTTCCGAAAATAAGGCCCTAAAAAAAGAAAGAACTGGAAAACTGACTATAAACTACAAAAGACTGAAGAAAAAATCGTAAAAAGCAACTGAAATAAAGAATGAAGTATTCGGGAGAAGATATAGACAAAAGAAACAGAAACTTAACAGAACTATATCAACTAAATTCTATAACTAAAAATTATATTAATTAAACTTAATAGAACAATATGGTAGACGAAACAATATAAAAATAATAGGTTTATCATTTAAGAAAGAGGAATATTTTGAAGTCTTAGTGATTAAATTATGCAAAAAATTACAGATTGATATTAAGCACAGTTAGATTGGAGCTACACATAGGACTGGATATATAAAAATGACAGAATTATTGTTAAATTCAATAATAGAGAGATCAAGGATGCATTATTACAGAATAAAACAGGTTATAGTGACAAAAATGAAATAGCTATAATGACAAAAATAAAATAGCTATAGTGACAAAATAAAATAATTATAGTGACAAAATAAATAGTTATAGTGACAAAAATAAAATAGTTATAGTGACAGAAACATTATGTATATTTTCTTTCTCACTATAATTTAAGAAGAATTTTAATATTAATTTGTCACGTTTGCAAATATTCCAGTTAAAAATTTTTTTCACAATTTCAGTTGTTCTCCGCTACCGATCATCAAAGAAGTTGGCATGGTTTGTTAGAGCAAAGAATAGCTGAAATTCTTGTAAAACTTAAATTGTATAGGAAAATTTTTAATTGCGATATTGGAAAGTGTAGTAGGTAAATGTGAAAAGCGCACATTTCGGATTGCAATGACAAAAATTAAGGATATGGGGGAATTTTTTTAACTGATAACTATATATTAAATAAAAATATATTTAGGCTGTTCAATTTTATATAAAGTTTATGACATTCATTTATAAAGTCATTAATGTTTAAACTCGCAAAAGGAGAGACTTTATAAACCCTCTTTAGTGCTTTCACTTGTTTGTGTTTCATTTAAAATTTCCAAAAGCTTAATTTTTGTTATCATGCGTAGGTTTCCAACTCATATTTTACTCCTAAATTTTTATAAAATTGCAGTTACTTCGTAATAAAATTATATTTGAAACTCTTGTTATATATTATAAAATTTTATATATTCAAATATTCAACATTATCAATTTTAATCATAAATATATTATACTTCAAATAAAACATACATTTGAATAATATTGCTTCTGGAAGCACAAAAATAAAGGAAATGCAGACCACAAAATACTCTATAATCGACAATTTTAGACTGGTTGTTATTTAGTTTTATAAATTTCATTCTCAGGATTTTTCTTACTTGAACGAATAATGATATATTTTTTTAACTTCAGAAATTGACATGGAATAGTTCATTTCAGATATATGTGAAAGAGATTACTACCAAAAAGATTCTTTTTCTCATATTTATAATTAAGTCTTTTAAGCTATGAAAAATGCGCCAATATTTTTAATAATGTATATGAATATTTCAACAAAGGAATATCTATTAAATTTAAAAGAATGATGACTACATTTTATAAAAATATATATAAGCTATGTTAGTAACATGCCATAGCAATGTCTGAAAGTATTTCACACTGAAGTTCTGAACATAAAAATGAATATTATTTCCTATGATTATTTAAATATTAAAGTATTCCTCATCGGATCACCAATATATATAATTTATAATTAATTTAAATGTTTAAAAAATAGTTAAACATGCATAAGCCAATTTACTTACATATCTTGGTCAAGGTATTTTAAAAGGCAAGTGAAATATACACGAACTTCTGTTAACTGACATGCAAATAACGTAAGATACTTGAGCTAAGGAAAACATTAATTATGTCAATTTCTGATAAATGACGAGCCATCAAGCACTTCCGTCAAGCTATGTTCGCTAACACCTTAGGGTGCGAACGCCGAGAAAGGGGATTTCTGATTGGCCACGGTCTAACAAAGGTTGTGACGTCATATAGACCATTAATTTTGTATGACGCAAAATTATGACCACTTGCTTGGACCCCCCTTACTTTGAAAGTACCCCCCGCCTCCACCCGAACCCTCTAAATATTCTCACATATTTACTAGTTACGTTGACAGATTGACCTAGCATCTTAAAAATATAACTTATATTATATCTTAGGTAAGTGAATATTAATAATACTTAATATACATTCCTATATATGAATTGTAATTTTACTTAATCTAATTGAAGCCTATAATTTACAATTTCGGGGAAAATATAACTAGATGGAATGTAACATGAAAAATCATTTGAAATCATTCTTTAAAGTTTATATTTAACAGATTTGACATACGTCTAATTATTAAAAGTTTTAATTTATGTTTTCGATACCTTTTTAGACATAAAAATGTAATCATTTAAATTAATGCATTTAATCAGTAGATATAATAAAAGGTTGAAGTGCTTTTTTTTGATATTTAATTATGAATATTGCGGATAAAATGTAATATAGCTAGTTTTCATTAAGAAATATATTTGGTGATTGTCAATGATTTTCGTGCTAAAATAACGCATTCCTCAAATCTATTTCTTCATACTAGAATTGACATGAGCATTTCATTAGGTTTGTCGCAATGATTTTGGATGAAAAATTATTGGCCAGTATTGGTCGGGAATCGTTTTTAAAGATTGGATATTTTTGACCGAAAAGTGCTCTTTGAATTTAGAAATAATGATTTTCTGAGAAAAGTTTCCCTTTATAATTTTTATTTGCTTAATTTGTTTAATTACTTATCAGATAAATTATTAAATAATATAGGATTATATGATTAATAATTATTAAATAGACTAGATAGTTTGAAATAGAAATGTACCTCTCTATAAAATACTTAAAATTATGACAAGTGACATTTTTTCTTTCATATTAAGACGCATTTAAAACAGTGAGCGTTAATGCTTTTAATAATTCAAGAAAATAATAATAATAATAATTAATATTATATTTATTTACCACAAACAGAATCATTTCACAAATTATATGCTGTCCATCTCCATTTTCATTAGGGGGACATTAAATAAGGTTAAAAAAAATCGCCTTTTTGACTTTCGATTTCTTCAATGGTTTTTTTCTTCCACACTCTATTCTTTTATTTAAACCATTTGCAAGCTTTTAAACAAAATATTCAAATACGTGTGTCTCCTTTACCAAAGGATTGTTTTTGTGAATATGCAAAGTTAAATGTATAATTTAAAAATAACCCTGTTTTTATTAAATGTTAATTCAACAATATATATATATAATTAAAAGCCTCTTTAATGCACTGCTTTCAAAGAGAAGTTCTTTAAAGATATGACCTGCCTTTGCTAGCGTTATTAGCGAGTGGTTTTTTGCTAGAATTAAGATATGGGAATAAATTGTTTTGTTTATGAAAATAAAAGAAACATATCCGACGCACAAATTAGACATGATTTCTCATATACTTTTTTTTCTTATTTCTTTCCAATAAAATACAGGTACACTTGAAAAGAAATTTCACTGCCATATGATTGGTTGGAAGTTAATATACATACATACAATAAATGAGAAATTTTTTGAATGCAACGAGAACTAAACATATTAATCTGTTTCAGAATATTATTTCAGTAACACTGTGGATGAGGTTAGAAACTGATGAACATAAATTCTGACAATTGCATTTTTTTTTCTTCTGAGTGTGCGATCAATTTCTCGGTCTGTGAAATGACAGCGCAAGTTCAACGATTTTTAGATCGCACGTAATTTACCAATATATCATTTCGATAGCTTAAAACTTCCTTTAATGCCCAAAGAAACGAGTGAATAATGTGTCCAACGTTCGATATAGTGGGTAAACGTACTACAGAAGAGGTCCAAGTTCTTGTTTCCCAATGCACGTGGCTCTGCAGACCAGCTTACAATTATCTGAAATAGAAAAATATCCATAAGTTCACCATTTTCACAACTGGAATGAATAAAACAATGATATTTAAGTCTCTCTTATATAATGTGATTAAATTATTTAATCTGACCTTGATTTGAAATTTTAACGTGAAATAAATTACTTTTGTGTCCTTAACAATCACTATAGTACCAGTGAAGAATTAGATTTGGTTCGAATCCGCGCTTAAACGTTTATAAAAATATATTCCCTTCGTCGGAAACTGACGAAAACACCTGAATTATATCAAAGAATCGTTTGTTAAAATTTTGCGGCTTATCACCATGTGGTATAGGTACATACGCAATTTTATATTACGCACATAGATACTAACAAGTACTAAAGGAAAGGGACGCAGCATGACATTTGCTGTTCTTGCGACATAGAACCTTTTTTTTTTTTTTACGAATTTTTTCCCCTGTCTTGAAAATAGGCCCAAGCTGTGGAAAAATTCCGCAGATGTAACCACCCTCATTCAAATTAACGTTGCCCATTTTTCTGCGGATTTTATTTCAGATCCGAAGCGGCAAAATGCACAAGTACAGCCTTAGCCTTAGAGAGCACGTCTTTAATTTATTTGTATAATATATTTAACAAAAGCAGAAAGTATAAAGCTCTCTTTTATTTACCTGACATTTCTATTACGTAACAATATGTTTGCGTTTAAAAAGGAAAAAAAAAAATACAGTGAATGCTATTAGTGACTTTCAAGGGATATAGAAAAGAAGGCATTGATAGCGGAACGTATGTAATTTTATGAAGTATTTGCTGGTTCACAAAATGTTGTCATTAATTTTCATCAAGGCAACCACCTTTCTTCTAAATAAATTCCGCCATTCCAACGTTCTAGCTTCAGCAGTAGATTTGGCAAGGGGTGGGGGGATTGGGAGTGGTGGCCGCCAAAGGCGGGACTGTAATCCCAGAACGTTCCAGCTTTAATATTATTCTTGGTTTTTTTCCCTACGAATCACATTACTAAATTTGGGCTGCTACATTTTCCTTTTATCCCTTTGGTAAAACTCTTTTTAGCGGTTCGCATCATTTAATCATTCGAAAGTATCATATTCACCTTTGGCAACAGTTCATTTAATTTTCGTTTCTATTTATGACTCAACTGCGGTTTACGATTCTCTTCTCACCATTCCCTCAATTGCATCCTCTTTTTGTGCGATTTCTCCTTATAAAAAATGGTAAAGAAAAGAGAAGAAAAAAAACGGAAGAAAAATAAGGAGAATAAACCGAAAATAGGTGTTGAGTTCGAGGAAAGGAAGGAAGAGGAAGACATAGTAGATGAGGAGGACAGCGAAGCATCAGAATATATTACTAAAGAGATGCCGATGAGATAAGGGCAGCGGTCAATACAAATGCCATAATGAATCAGCCTGAAGAAATAATATATAAAATGGGGAAAAGCAAGTGAAGAGAGACAGACAACTGCAAGAACAAATGAAGAAGTTGCAAAACAACTATGATGAAATAAGAACGGCATTTAGAAAAATATCAAAAGAATTTGGAAGAATGACTGAAAAAACAAAATATTAAAGAAGGAATTAAGTGAATGGAAATATGAAGGTGAACCAATGAAGATTGAAAATGAAAAAAAAAAAAAATGATAGTGAAAAAATAGAATAGAATATCTTGAAGAGGAATTGGAAAGGAAATCGGAAGAAGTGATAGAATTGGAACAATCTAACAGGAGAGACAATATAGAAATAATGGGTATATCATATACGGAAGGAGAGGATTTTCGAGAAATTGGAAATTAAGTTGTGCGACAGCTTGCAGGTTAAGATCAAGCTAAGCTATATTGATGCTTCACACAGATTGGGTTATGGACAGGGAAGAAATGGAAAATAATTATAAAATTTAGAAATGGAAAGATCAAAAGTGAAGTACTACATAAAAAGAAGGGCACAAGCAAAAGGAAAAGAGA
This sequence comes from Dysdera silvatica, assembly GCA_006491805.2. Lineage (NCBI taxonomy): Eukaryota > Metazoa > Arthropoda > Arachnida > Araneae > Dysderidae > Dysdera > Dysdera silvatica. Next base: position 289,476,596 of record QLNU02015360.1, read on the forward strand.
GATAAGAGGTAATGGCGAAAATATGGTATATATCAACAAACACACATGTTCCTTTAAAAAAGACCCGTTTAATGAAGTATTAAAAAGGAAAAGAGAAAATGGATCTTGGAGAGAAAAGGACAACGGACTTAGTAATAATGCAAGTATAAGAGTGAGGTATAGTACTGAAGAATAGAATGCAAAAACATGTATAATTAGGGAACATACTAACATTACACAAGATGAGAATAACGAGATAGCGTCTAAGGTTTTTGATGTAAATAATGACACTGAATTAGAAAGTATTGATGTTGGCATGACACAAGGGATAATTTTGCAATAGGAAAATTAACACTCTATGCGGATGACACATGTGTATTTATTTATACAGGGAAAGAACATAGTTGAATTAGCAAAAATAGGCCAAGAACTGATTGGAAAATATGAAATTTGGTTTAATAGTAACTTTTTAAAAATAAATGAATCTAAAACAAAAATTTTAATTTTTAGGATGAAAAATAAAAAATTAGTAAAATTTAAAGAGATAGACAAATTCTTATAAACGGAAAGTAAAGTAAATTTGAAAGTGATATTGAATTCTTGCAGGTAGTGCTGTCAAACGATTTAAATTGGAATTTGCAAGTGAAAAAAAATAATAAGTTCAGGAATTGGAATAATACAAAAATTATCTGTCATTGTTTCAAAGGATGAAGATGAGCCTTTATTATCCTTTTATGACTTGCCATTTAAATTACTATAATTGTATATGGAAAAATTTGAATAGGAAAAACGTGAAAAAAAATAGATTCATTTCAGTTTAGATTTTTAAAAACAATGGAACGAAATAATTATTTTCATTTAAATCCATTATATTTTAAATATGGTATATTACCTATTGAAAAATTCATGAATTTCTGTCTTAAAAATAATGTATGCAAGGATAAATATAAAAATACCTGGAAAATATAGAAATACATTATTTAAGGGGATAATAGAAATCTAAGAAGGAATAATCAATATAAATTACCCAAAACCAGAACAAAATTTTACAGGAAGTGTATAGAATACTCATGCTTAAAATACTTGAATAACATCCTAGATATTTTTAAAGACATCATTTATCAAAAATTGTTTAAAAAGAAATTTTTTTAATATCTTAGTAATGGGAGGAGGGTGCGTGCAATTCAAAAAGTCCTTAGTCATTTAAATCTTTTATTTTTTCTGAGGACCAGTCTTGGCTTTACTGAGTGTGCTGTTTTTCTCTGCTTTAGTATAAAGAATCTTTTGTAAATAGCATCTCATTTTATACTACTGAAGATATACACATCTGTAACTCTGAGAGAAATAAAATATTTATTATTGTTATTAATAATTAGAAAGACGGTGTGGAGACTTTTGTACGTGCTTTAATTTTTTTTGTCTTATACGCAGGGTATTTTAAACTTATTTTACCTTTATTTTGTTTACGTATTTATGTTTACTAATATTTTGTAAATAATTTCTTGAATTTAAAGCAAAATAAATGGCTGTTTCACGATACGTTCACATCCGTCTCCAAAACAACGTAGCATGTCAACGATTTCAGAAATCATCGTAATGATTAGGAGAAATATCGGCGACGAAACTCTTCTATTTGATTGTGTGTATTTTAGGGAGTTGTAAATTTAACTACAACTTGGGCTAATTGAAGTCGTAAGCCATTCATCCCGTATGTTTCGATTTCATCGTACGTGAAATGTCGTAAATCTAACGTACACTCTTTCCCAGAGGTATTCTGATTTTGCCACACCTAGACCAGATGTTTAATGAGATAATATAAAATTCATTGCGGAATCCCTGTGCGAGTTTTATGTCTGTGCGAAAAAAGGCTAAAACCGGTAAGCGGGCTGCCAAGCATGACATTACCAACTTTAGATTATAATCTGAGTGACATTTATGTCAATGAATTCTGACCTACTGCATAGTTACAATGCTCTCAAACAAACTGTGACAAAACTCTAATTTCGACGACTCCGTACGACTGTTTCTTTAAACAAATACGACAGTTTTCCAGTTTACGATGTATATGGACTTCTAGCAATCTAAACGCCTAAATATACGTTTATCAATCTGGTAAAGACCTTCTTTTCCACAAATGACATCAAATTCGTCTCAATATTAATTTTCTATAGCATTTATTCAAGAGAGCAATATAAACAATATAAATAATTTTAAGGTGTGACGTATTGTTATGTAGAATGAATGCGTTTTGTCCTGCCAATATCGGAATGTTTTATTTTAAATATTTTAAAACATATTCAATCCTATTATATTATTCATTGTATGTAGAAGTAGAATTTAGTTTCTTTTTCCACATCATAAACATTCAGCTGTTTTCGTTCAGCAATTCAGATAGCAAATATTTCTAATTGTAAGCAAATAAGGTTTAATTATATTCAATGGGGACAGCAGCTGATAGGCCTGCAAATACTACAACATTAGCCAATAAAGACAAAGGAGTTGCACAGATGCGCAAATATTATTGGCCTCATGCAGGATTTTTAACAACGAATCAGCTGTATGGCTAGATCCACAGCTGAGTATTTATCATATTTGTGTTGACAAATATCCTCTATTAGTTCAACTGAATAATGAATTAGCCTGACAAACAATCTGAAACGAAACCAGGCGATAGCTTTAAGTCGATTGAAAAAGAGCATTTTATAATCCATTTCATTTCTCTTTTTTTTTTGTATTCCACTGTTAGTAATAATCAAACTTCCAAAACTTACTCTTTTCGAAATTGTAAGCTAATTCTTTACATCTTTGTATGGTATTTTATTCAAAATGACCCATAATCATACAGTGTTTTTGTATTGCTGTCTATTTCATGTAAAATTCGTGAATTGTTTGGAATTAATGACCTCAGCGCAAAAGTAAGGAGTTTTAATTACAATAGATACTCAAAAACGCTAGCTTGCATTGCCTAATGATAAAATAAATATCAAATGTTTTGAAACTACCAGAGAAAAAAAATATTTTGGATAATTCAGAATTCAAATGATAATAAATGCCATGTAAGTAAAAACTTATATATAATGTGTGTACTATATGCCTGTATCATACATATGCACAATGCATGTACGTACAGGGTGCCGGGATAAAAAGTATACAAAATCTTGAAATTACATTTCCGCGAAGATGTATAATAGACAATCGTTATTTACACTACTATAAAAGAAAACTCGGTTTTTTTTTTTACTCTGTAATTGTCTCAATGAAATTCAATGCTGCACCATTTGTTACACGACAAACGTTCAGACGGTGTGCAACCCCGTGCCACTTTACTTACAGTCCTTGCGCCATAAAAACACGATCAATTAACTTTACTGGCAGCCCGTTTAGTGCAACTGTAGCCACAGCGCGTCTTCTATACTAGCTTTCAGAGACTGAAGGTCGTTGATTTTGAATAGTAGACGATGTTCTTTGCATAATTTTACAGGAAAATATTCACTGCGCTGAAAGCTGACGACCGAGGGTGTCAAGCAATTAGTCCATCTCTTCCGATCAATTTCACAGGCATTTCCAACTCAGATGAACGAAGAAGCTAAAGTGCGCGGTAAATGTAACTCGTAGAATGAACACTAAAAAAATGCCCCTTACGATGGTGTAAACCAGATGGGCATATTATTCATATTTTCCAAGATAAAATTTCATTAATTAAAATACTTTTATCATGACACTTTGTATTACAATACATGGCTTTTGTAAGTATAAGAAAAGGAAGAAAAGCATAGAATAATTCATTATTAATAATGGAGAAGTTCATTGCAGAATTACACCAGAGTTCTTTTGCGGAGCCGTGGGGGTTCACAGATTAAAGCTCCTTATTTGATTCGTAAGATTGGAAAACGATGGTAATAATACTGTAAATTGGATTCGAAACCGCAACTTTTGAGTTACGTTGTCGGTTTAACTCTTTCATAACCATATTAAAAAAATAACCTTCTCTTTCTACAAAGTAAGTGCAGAAAGAAGGGAACTCTCTCTGTAATGACGGGCTAAAGATGAGGGCGTTAATCAGATTACCCAAAGATCGGGGACTCGAATTCAGCCAAAGCATGTTCATTGTTTTTTCTAGCTCTTATGAAGAAACTAGAAATGTTTTATTTCGAACCCGATGCGCTGGAAACAAATTATTTCGAAATACTTACAATTGTCATGTGAATTGCAAAACACCAATCTATTTCTCCAAATAAATTTAAAAAGTAACCTGTCAGTTTCATCATGGAGAATATATGCAGTAAAGCAACCTCTTCTTTAATTTCGATAATTCTTTTTTTAAAATATTTTCCGAATTGTAGTGACACGAATATTACTACTAATAATAATTAATACTATTTATCATATTTAGTAATGTTAATAATAGTAATAATAATTAATAATATTGATCATATTTAATAATAATAAACCGAAAGACCGAGACACGAAGAACCCAGCAAAATACAGACCAATAACATGCCTTAACACCCTTTACAAAATCCTTATTGGATGTATCACCGAAACAATAGGACATAGGACAGCACTGCAACATAAATAACATACTGACTGAGGAACAGACGAGATG
>QLNU02015360.1:289493351-289509273 GCA_006491805.2 Dysdera silvatica
TTTAACCATCTTGTCTATTGTTATTTAAAGATTCCTAACATCAGCGAATTTTCGGCGGCTGATTCCAGGGGGTGCTCGGCCCCTCTGTCCTCAGCATGGTTACGGCCCTGGGTTCACCGAGATAATTACGAAATGTTTTGAAATTATGGTAGGTTAACAAATCTATTTTGAAGATACTGCGCACTAAGTTCAATAAATAAATAAAACAGAGATAACATGTTGAATGCGTAAAATTATTAAATAAGTTTTATACGCATTTGAGAGGTTACTATCTCTGTTTTATTTATTTATATGAGAGATTGTTGAATTGTACATCTTATGACTGCTCTAGTGTTGTTTAATGTTGACCTACGTAACGTGATTTCCACACCCCGATGTTCTTTCAAATGATAAGGTTTATAGTGTTCCCTATCAAAGCCCAATCAACAGCAAAAGTAAATTTCACCATTGAAACAATAAGAAGTCTAGTATTTGTTTAATGCTGATATTCGTGTATATCGTTATTTCACTATATTTTCAGATCAATCTACAAGAATCTATGTCTTAAAGAGCTCTTTTGAGATAAATTTGTCTCATATTAAAAGATATCCGGTGCTACTATAAAATAGAACTTCTTGATGAAAGACCCTCTAACAAAGTCACCAAACATCAACTGTTATTTAAATATTCAAATCCCACGCGAACTCTGTTATTAGACCTCAGTGGTATAGATATAGCTCCACACAGTTATATAAAAATTCTTGTACACTTGCAGATCATTTGTGTATATTTATGTATCCGTTATAGCATCAAGATTTTGGTGCGTCCTTGAATGTCACTATAACCGCGTTCCACTGTATGTATATGCAGGGTATCTTATAAATGTCAAAAGAAAATCAAATAGCGTTATTCCTTGAAGAATTTTGACATAAAAACTGATCTCGAAAATGGCAAGAAATGCTTTTGCACCTAGTTGCAATTAAACTTTAATCAATTACCATACAAGTAGAATTTGTTAATAACTTTCAAAGTCAGTTAAAAATTAATTCTGGAGCATTTGTTTCTGCAAAGGTGTGGTATAAGAATCTAGTAACATTATTTGTTATTTCAACATGAAGAACCAACGCTCATATGTAAAAACCCCTTTCAACCAACTGGGCTTATGCGACGTCCTTCCACGTGGCGTGAATACTAACCCATGAAAAGCTCTGTCATTGCCAAATATAATTAATTGCTACCAAGAGGTGGATTTCTAAATTATTTTGCAAAAATTTTATTTTCTCACAGCATTTATGCAATGTGCTTTTTTACACTGTAGTTTAAAGTGATATTGCTTGTATAAGATATTATTACCCTTCTCAGGGATAACACAATTGCCAAATAATGGTCAACACACAAAGCCACCGGGGCGAGTTTTTCTTGTTTTTTTCGTAGGGATTTTTATTATGAATAATAATTTTACACCCATGTTCAAGCTCAATGTAGAGCCTTTTTAGTATAGGAGAAAGGAGACATCGTCCCCGTCCTAGAGTCGAACTAAGGTCCCCTCCATTGAGCCCGGAGTGCCTTGACCGCTAGACCAACGATGATAGGAACAACGCTCTCTTTCTCCATATATAAGATATTATTACCCTTCTTAGGGATAACACAATTACCAAATAATGGTTAACATACAAAGACTCCGGGGCGAGTTTTTCGTGTTTTTTTCGTTTTGAGTTTTAATATAAACAATAAAAATTGACACCCAGGTTTAAACTCAATGTAGAGCCTTTTTAGTATAGGAGAAAAGAGACATCGCCCCCGTCCTAATAACTATAATACCTCAATATTACTACTCTTTCCTATGAACAAAAATCCTATGATCCTAATTTACCATAAACCGAAAAAATTCCAATTTCAAACAAAATTTGCAACAAGGTAAGAATAACTATGAATAATTGTATGAATAATTGGGATATGGATAAATATATGGATAACTAGGATATGAATAAATATATGGATAACTAGGATATGGATAAATATATAGATAACTAGAAACTTCGGCAAAACTTCTACAGCATTTTTATATTTAACTTCTATCATTCATCGAACTAGGGTCCCTCCATTGAGTCCGGAGTGCCTCAACTGCTTAACCAATGAGGATAAGGAAAACGCTCTTTTTCTCCGTATATAAGTTTGTAAGATATTATTACCCTTCACAGGGATAACACAATTGCCAAATAATGGTCAACACACAAAGCCACTGGGGCGATTTTTTCGTGTTTTTGTCGTGGGGAATTTTATTATGAATAATAATTTTACACCCATGTTCAAGCTCAATGTAGAGCCTTTTTAGTATAGGAGAAAAGAGACATCGTCCCCGTCGTAGAGTCGAACTAGGGTCCCTACGTTGAGCCCAGAGTGCCTTAACCGCTAGACCAACGAGGATAAGGACAACGCTCTGCATCTCCATATAGAATATAAGTTTGTAAGATATTATTACCCTTCTCAGGGTTAAACTCGCCTGGAGGCTTTCTGTGTTGACCATTATTTTGCAAGTGTGTTAACCTTCAGAAGGGTAATAATACCTTACAACCTTATATACCAAGAAACAGAGCGTTGTCGTTGGCCTAGCGGTTAAGGCACTCTGGGCTCAATAGAGGGACCCTAGTTCGACTCTAGAACGGAGACGATGTCTCTTGTTTTTCTCCTATACTAAAAAAAGCTCTAAATTGAGCTTAAACGTGGTTGTCAAGCTATTATTCATGATATTGCGTATATTTGTAGAAAATGTGGGCATATGTACAGGATATTTATCAAGCCCTTTAATAAATATCTTCGAATGAAAACGAAGTATAAATATAAATTAAAAATAATTACAAACTAAAAAAATAACAGATTTTAGAATAAATTCATAGAGTTAATAACATCGAAATATAATGGAAATAGTAAACCTTCAAAGGCTACATTATTTAGCTTCGAAGTTACTAACAATATAATAAGGCTGTTTCTAAGAAATGGATGTTAAATTTTTGTTGTAATGAGCTAGATTTTAATTGCAGTTAGAGTACAAACATGGAGTTGTCGCCAATTTTAACATTGCTTACTTATGTCGAAATTGTTCAAGAAATACCGCTATGCCATTTTCTTGCAACGATCAATAAACACCATATCTATGATTATTCAAGCATGGGTACGGAAATTTTCAGCAAAAGACATTTCTTTATGAGTGTAAGTTTTGCTATTATGAATGAGTACGCACGGGTAAATTTTCGTAAAATTAATTACAAAATTCATTCCATTAAACTGAAATAGATTGAAATTCAGTAAAAATATTTCCTTCAAAACCAGGTGGAATAATTAATATATTTGTGAAGGGTTTACCAATTCTGGCAAAACAATATTTTAAATCTTTTTTGTAAAAAAAATCTTTCTTTTTCATTAGCTCACATATTTGAAATTTTTTTGCAAAAACACATTTTTAGAAAGACACAATGATTTTTGAAAATGCCTAAAATGCTTCTAAAATGCATGTACAGTTTTTAAACGTAATAATTCAAAGCTGACTATGCCATTATGGAAAATGAAATTCGACTTTTGCTGGAAAGCAAAGATATAATTGCCAAAGTGTCGTGAAAGTGATGGCATGGAATTTCGAAATAGATGATTTAAAGGAACGCTTGGAAAACGGGATGGAACAAATTTTAGGTGTCCGTTTCCACATGTGACCTGGAAAACATGATTTAAGTGCAGTTACAAGCAGGTGCTAAACCATAATTTATTTTTAATCATCGTCTATGACAGTTTCGAAATCATAAATCATTCCTCTATTTAACATAATCCCTTAATTGCCAACAATTTGCTTCCTCCAAATAAATTACTTCATACAAATATCGCTCCCAGCGTAGAAGAGAGAAAAGTCGTTTACTATTGCATAAATACGTGAAGATTCAGTAACAATTAATTTAACAATTAATTAGCATAAATTTTCACTGTAGTAAAAAAAAATTGTTTCAGAAAGTATTCTCTTTCTTTATCTTCTTTGTTATTAACAGAGACATTAATTTCAAGCAAAATTTTTTAATTAAAATATTTCCGCCCTTTGCATACAAAAAGTGCAATAGGAGGAAGGAACAAATGGGCATCTTTTACTTTTAATATCGAAATGCAGAATTATTAACGTGAAAATGAGAAAAGTTTGATTATAAATAATTAAAGTTATCCAATAGGGAACTCTTATTTCGATACTTAAAAGAGGGTGGATTTAATCTAGAGTAAAATTAAAAAAGAAAAAGGAATATATCAGTAATCCTTCGCTTTTTAATAGCCCGCCCAAGTCATTAAACTAATGAAAACGAAGAAGCACCCTCTTTTTATTTTTAAGGAGTGGGTAGAGATTTAAAAAAGGGGAAGAAGAAGAAGAAAAACTATTGGTTGTCATTACCCTTTCCGAAATTCGAGTCATCGAATGGGGGAGAGCAGCAGATCATAAAATGTTCCATTACAGGCAAAATTTCATTCGCTGGACGCAGACATGAATATTTATTAACTTCGGGAAAGGAAATCCTGATACTCTACGACTTGTAATTTTATGTTTAGAAACCTCTTAGTCGTAACACGATCGTAAAACCGAGAGACATTTTTCTCGAAGAGAATGGAACAAGCCAAAAGGACGAGGATTTGGATTTTTCTGCAGTCCTATTTGCTTCGTCGTCGCTTGGACGTTACAATGATTGGGCATTTCATTTTCGTTATGTACTTTCTGCAGTTCTTAGTAGCTGCGGATTTTTATTTCTGCTAATGTTGTTTAACGACCCTTTTCTAGATATTCAGACGAAGACAGGACGTATAACGGCGAAGCTCCGTCATAAATAAAATTGCCTTTGATATAAGAATGGAGGTTATTTATTGAGCTGAATGTTATAAAGAAGCGTCTTTTTTTCCTTTGCATTTATGCAAATTTGGGCTGTTCTCGTTGTGAATGCCTTACTGGCTTTTGGGTGGGACATGACAAGAGAATATTAAGCTGCCACCATTTGGAGATTTAATAAATAATAAACGAAAAGCATAACGTTAATGGTAGCTTAATAGGGTTGGGCTGAACAGACTCGTGTTTCGTATCTACAATTCACATATACTATAACACTCACACTGCAACACTACTGACATTTAAATTTGTATTCTTCATTAATTCATACGAATTATTTTTTAGGAGGAAGTAATATATATATATATATCTTTCTGGTTTTTTTTTTCTTTTTATATATCGATGTTAAAAATATGTTGTTGTTGTTTAATTAGCTCACGTATTTAGTTACGGCAGACACATAGATACACCCAGGCCTGAGCACCGACGACATAAATATTGGAGAGGGACAATATAGAGTAGAAGGATTTTGTTGAAATTGGAGGGGGCCTACTGTCAACATTGGGATGGACGGGTTCCCCTGTCCCCCCCCGCTAACGGCGACTGTGCACCCAGGGTTCGCATCACCCTGTTTCTTTATAGCGTGGTTTGCTAATTGAATTATAAGAATTTTTTTACAAATATTCATCTAAAATAATAGGCCTAGTACTTATAATTTTTCAAGATCGTCCACCATTGTACTAAAGAATCAATTCGCTAAGAGGAAGTGGGGGGGGGCTTCGTGACCTTTATGTTAATATTATAATGAGCCCCCACTTCCATGTAACTCTGTTTCTCATATCTCTCCATTTCGATAGAACGCTTCCCCAGTTTTAAGCGGGATCTGAATATATAAATATACAAAGATAGTTTTTCTTTAATTACAGTTTTGTAATCTAATGTTATATGGAATTCAGAGTATTGGAATTCGGGCTTTAATTAATTACCTAGCTTAATCAGTGCCGTCTTAACGGGTGGGCCAAAGGAGCCAGGACCCCCGAAAGAAAGAGTTTAAACGCTTAAGTTTCAGTAAAAACATTTTTAGTTTCGATATTGGTTCTTCTCTTGACTGCAGAGAGAAAAATAAGAAATTGAATTATTCGTCAGTTTATCAAAATTCTGATCAATTTCGAAATTGACGAGGCTAGTTCAGTAGCTATTTAAACGCCATAAATAAAAAATAAACAAAAGAGTTTTTCAATTTGTTGGCGTCTTTTTATTGCCGTTGTAATTCTTTATCTCGTTTCCTTGGCTATAAATAATGCAGTAAATAAAAAGACTTGTAACGCGTCAAATAAATAGCCAGAAAACAAGCTAGTTTAGACAGAGGTAGAGGGGGAAATCACTAAAACTAATCCCTTTTAAACCAGTTGGAAAGAGCTAAAGTTAATTGGTTGAAACTGGGAGGCAAGCTGGCCAATAGGAAACGACCTTGAGGTGTACAGACTGTAAAGAGAATTCCTTGGTGAGGGGGAAAGGGGAAACTCTGATTATCCCCTTTGCCCCAGGGAGGAGGCTTCGGGGGCACAAGTTTAAGGGCAAATGTTTCTTCAATCGAAATGATTCTTTTTACCCGAACTTGTTTTACGAACGTTATCTTGTTAGGTGACATTCCCCATGTCGTAAAGAATGGAAAAGGGAAAAAAGGAAGGGCAAAACACTGAAATTCGCTTAAAATACGACAAAGAAAAGAGCTCTGTGATTGGTTCATAGGTTGACTGGAGGCGTGGTTAGGAAATCGGTAGACAACATGGCGTCTAAAGAAAAAAAGAAAGATGGGCGACGGGTTTCTTTTGTATCGCTATAGTTTCCACGCTTTGAAGGCACTGGTCAACCCATAAATTACCATACAAACACGTATCCTTGTCTTAAATACTACAAACACAAAGAATAAATCAAAACTATTATGGGGAAAAAAATTGAAAACCGAAATATAATAATACAATCGTCTGTTTGACTGAGTAAAATCAGCTGCCACCTTTAATTCCAAAATATTTCTAAGTCCGCAACTAACAACAATGGAGTTGCGATTAAAGAAATGTCAATTGGTTTTAGCGCAAATTATTCAGATTATAAAACTAATCAATTCTTGTTTATTTCGTTATTAAAACAATTTCAGTGGCAATAAAAAATTTAAGGCTGTAGATGGGATTAAATCTGAGATAGCGCCTAAAAAGAGCCAAACTTTGCCAAATATATCTACAAAAGAATGGCGCCGTTTTATCGCAAACTTTCAGGAAAGTCATGATAAAATTCGATTGCCCCAGGGCTTATTTCGCTTAGAACTTCTTAAGATAAGCCTTTATCTACGTTCCACATATGTTCGCCCCGGATTCGCCGACAGTAAAGATAACCTTATTTGGGTGGGGAAAAAATAAGGTGGCTGCAGCGCTTTCTTGACACTTTCTCTAACGCCATTTAACCAATGCGCATCAAAATTTTAGCTAAAAACTACAAAGAAAACGAGTGGAGTGAAACAATAAAAATAAAGAGTTATTACACAAGTATTTAAACCATTAAAAGAGAAAGTTATTTGCAGCAATAGTTTTTTAGTTGACATTATATAATGCATTTATTTTAAAAAAAAATAAATCTGTATACAGGATGAGCGAAATTTTCCTGTTTTAAAATAATGCACAAAATAGAAAGTACAATACCATGAGCATTATTTTTCAAAGTACAGTATAACCCCGATTATCCGAACTTCGCTAAACTCATGTGGCCTGCCACGGTCAATGTTTCCGGTATAAAAACGTTCGTGTTTTTTTTCTAGTGTACTCGGACTTTAGGAGAGAAATCAATAGAAATGGTGGATATCGAACATGTACAGAAATATGTACACACTTTGTACATACTGAATATACTGAACTGAATATATTGTCAATATAATTGTAGCTTAGTAATATGTAAATGAACGTATTTTTTTTATAAATGCCGTGGTTATACTTCGCACCTTTACATTGAAAATTGTTTGTGCGAAGTTTATGGCGCAAGGAGAGCAAGGGGCATTCTGCCCGGGCGCCTACAGTTTTCCGAGGAATTCGGACCTCTTAAGACCCAGGGAGTCAGCCCCCGGACTACGGGGAGCAGTTAGTCGGTAAGAAGTCTTATTTTTGACACAGTTGGGAGTCGAATCCAGGATAACTGCACACTAGGCAAACGTATTACCACTGCAGTGCCTAGACTGAAAATTAAATTTTCAGATGAGCTGAAATTTTGCTTATCCGAAATCGGGTTCACTCCTCTCCCTTTATTTCGTATAATCGAGGTTCTCCTGTAGTATATATTCTAATTCGATTTATCGACATTAGTCAACGAATAATAAATTAATATATTTGTCACTTTAAGAAATTTTTAAATATACGATATAATTATTGAAGGAATTTGTGCAATAATGTTTTCTTTTGATTGACTGCCATGTGTTCCCCACTCTGGAAGAGAGACATAGGCGTACGAAGAAAGTTAATAAGGGGGGGGGGTTATAGGCTCAATGGGGGGTTACAGAGCTACAACTCATGGATTCCTATGTTAAGTATACAAAATTTCATTGCAATGGAGTGTTACAACCCCCGTCAACACCCCTGCTTACGCCAATGAAGAGAATCTTGCAACAGAAAAGCTGATTTTTACTCGCTTTCATTTCCAACCTACCCAGGAACGTGGAGTTTTCAAAATTATTGGGGTACACGCACACATTTATACATTACAATATATGTAAAATTGCAATTTATTTCAAATTATTGGGGGAGCCCATATTTAATACTACGCCTATGAACTTACCCATTAATTGCAAATCATTTCTAGGTTTATTCCAAGCATTTTAATGTATGAAAATCCATAACCATACACCATCATTTACTATTCCATAAGATTGAATAAACATTATAAATTCCATGCAATGGTAATGTACTGACAATAACCGTCAATTCAAAGTCTTGGAGCATCTAATGGTAATTGATTTGGACTTCATAGATTATCTCTGTGAGTAGTTGGTTCTTGTCATTTCTAAAATACGTGCTTATGTCAACTGCGACATGTAAATACAGTAATTTAGACTCAGTGACCAATAAAAGGCGCATAGCCCGGGATATAAAGTGACATGAAAAAGACATAGACATTCGAACGCCTATTTTCTTCTTTCAGAAACGGATATAAATCTTTATCTATTGATTAATATCAATCTAAATTAATCTTAAAACGATATAGAACATATAACATAGATAAGATATACTAAGACTAAGAATTAGAACCTTATTTATATTGCAATATCGACCATTATGAAATCAGCTGCGTTTATGATCAGATTATGGGAGCTTTTATAAACTCGGAATATAAATATTCTCATACACGCTACACGCATATATTCTACTATAGACAGTATATTACTAAATATGTTAGAATTGTAAGAATCGTTTATTAGAAAATTAAAAAATACATATAAAAGAAGTTTGAAATTCGAGACATCTCGAAACTAGTGGATTGATTCCCGCGGGAACATCCACACAGTAATCGGATTTAATGAGAGCTCCATCTTAACGGACGACTGAACTGAGCTCTGATACAAACAGAGGATCCGAATTGGTAAACACACGCATAAACTTTGTTTATTAAATTTTCTTACTGCAAAAATTTATAAATTTGAAAGTTAGAGTAAAACTCAAACCCAAAAAAAATGAATCTCAGGGCCAATGAAAAGCGTTAAATGTTACACAGTTCTGTTTAGTAAATAGTAATATTTTAATTCAGATAAATTTAAACCTTTTCTCCTTCTAAAAGAAAAAAATTCTTTTTAAATATCTGTCTTTTGTTTATTATTTGGTATATTATAAACATTCTTCACGCACCTTACAAAATTGAGGTGGTGTGTTTAATTTTAAGTTATGGTATTAATAATGCAGGATTTTAAAAAAAATCTTCTTAAAAACTATCAAACATAATCTTATTCATTATCCTTTAAATAATTTATACAATATATAGAATAGTACTTTAAATAATAGCTTACATAATTAATCATAGCTTGCAAAATATTATTTTGTAACTTTTTTGTAAGTTGTTTCTAAGTTTGCAGTCACCCCATTACTCTTAAATGCTTATTTGCTAAAAAAAAAGTTAGAAAAACGGATTACACAAGTGCTTTAGCAAAATCTGAATCTGGAATATTGTGCTCCAAACATTTAATTTTGGAGCAAACTCTAGATGTTTCCAAAATTGTTTTCGCTTTCTTCTTCCAAGGGAAATATCTGCGACAGCATAGCGAAAGAGACAGAAAAAGGAGAACTAATCGGCAACCCTTTTCATTTGTTTCCCCGTAAAACCCTCCCTACCATTGTTAGCCTTTTGTGTAATCAAAAATTAATGCGACTTAGCTCCAAATATTGAGATTTACTCTGTACTAAAAGTAAACGACGTCGCTAATAGCACAGATAAGAGACCGCCTCTATATAACTTGTTGTCTCTTGTAGAAGAAAAAATCTTACAACATATCGGCACTGCGGGAGATAGCATTATGAGCAGTATCACAGATTCGTTGTCATATCTGTCGCTGAAAAACTATAAAAGGCTGCCTCCTCAGCCATAAAAACTGGGTAAAGTCTATTTCATCATACCCAGAAATTGTACTTTCGGGTTATCGTGGTTTGTTGAGAAACTTTCGGATGTGGGCAAATTATTAAATTCTGAGACATGAGTTGGGGAGGAGATTGACAGCACTATCTGAAGGACTACTTATCAAGATGATTTTCGTTTAGAAGGCTTCTTACGTTTAGAAATGATTCTATTCCTAAATTGTGCTGGATGTTTGCAAAAAACGTTCTAACCATAGTAAACCTCGCAAGACATTCTAGATTTAAATAAAATAACAAATAGAAAAACAACGTTTATAAGAGTAGTAGAAATTTCATTGATCCAATACGCTTTTAAACGTTGTTTTTCTCTATTTGTTATTGATTCTGCGTAGTGTTACGTCATCGGATTAAATTTCTAGGTTTGTTGTTGAAAAATCAGCACGTGGTTTACAAGCAAACTTTAGAAAAATTCACGATTTGATCTTGAAATTAAGATATAGAGAAAGAATGTTTCCCAACTTCTAGATAACTTCTTAAAACTGAAATTCCATAAATGCATTGTTAACGTGAAAAATGAATGCGGGGAATGAGAAATTAAGAACACTACCAAAAATGTATTGTTTACTTTATTTCTACATTCATTCTGAATAACAATAGATAATTCTAAAAATTTGTTATATATCTGCTTCTCATTTTTATTATTATTATTTTTTTTTCATATTTACTAATTTTCGTACGATAGCTTTTCTCAGAGTGTATAGTAGGTGCTGAGAATATTTTCAAAATTATATAACAGTGAATTAAATATTTGAATATGGCAAAAAAAAATCTCTTCCCATTTGGAAGTTTAAAAAAAAAAAATGAAGTAATGTTAACTTACTCGTAAAGAAAAGAATAATTTTCCGAAGCCTGGTAGGACACGAATACACGACCATTTGATTGCCGGTCAAGTGCTCTACCAACTAAGCTGCAGGCGTCAATCATTTCCTCCCTTACGAGCATATATAAGGCTTTCTATGGACAAGCTCCGCTATTAGTGTAGCAATGCTGTGACTACTTTGTAACCAAAGCGACAAGTCAAAGGAGCAAGGATGTCCGATAGAGCGAACTAGAATTAATATTATTTAATCAACAACTTTTTTTCATATTAAGCAATGATGTGGCAACAATAGATATAGAAAAAAAATTGTCGTTTTAATAATATTAATTCTAGTTCGTCCTATCGAACATTCTTGCTTCTTTGACTTGTAGCTTTGGTTAGAAAGCAGTCACAGCACTGCCACACTAACAATGAAATTGTCCATAGAAAGCCTTATACATATATATTCGTAAAGGAGAAGATAATTAACGCCTGTAGCTTAGTAGGTAGAGCACTGACCGGCAATCAGGAGGTCGTGGGTTCGGGTCCCACCAGGCGCCGGAAAATCATTCTTTTCTTTACGAGTAATTTAACATCTATTGTTGCCACATCATCGGCTAATATGAAAAAAATTTGTTAATTCAATAACGTAGTAATGTATTTCGATCTACCCTCACAACAATTTCCCGCCAGAGATAGACTGCCTATCTCGTGCCAGCGTGTGATAAGGGACTGACTATCAATACAACCTCACATAACCGGCAGCGAATGCGTTAATAAAATTTTATTTCTGTTAACACAAAATAGCCCTTCATTAAGTTTACATATTTCTATACATTTCTTGAGCAAGGTATTATGCTACAAAGTATAGCTATGTCGCACTGTATACAAAACGTTCCTCTGTATTAGAAAGTATTTACAAGTTTAAAACGTTCTAAAGAAAGACCACAGGAAAGTACCTTCTTTTTTTTTCTTTTTCTAAAATTCCGTAACGCCATGTCTTAAAATAAACCTCAGTCAAAAGTACACATTTAAGCGTTGGAGAAGACGTAACGCACGGGTTGACATTTCTACATTCAAGCAGGGTTGCATTTTCTGCGCATCATTGTACTGGGCAGATATTCAAGTCCACCAATCAATATGTGCACTGCCGCAGTATCGATTTTGCGAGCCGAAGTCAGCGCCTTTTGAAATCAATAAGCGTATGAGAGCAAAGAAATCTGAATATGCTAATAAAACTGCCCATCGGGAAATAAGCCTTTTTCCGTCCTCTGAAGCGCCATTTTCTTTGAGGAAATAGAAGATCAGAGGATTATGACGATTGTTACACAGATAGTACGGCAG
This sequence comes from Dysdera silvatica, assembly GCA_006491805.2. Taxonomy (NCBI): domain Eukaryota; kingdom Metazoa; phylum Arthropoda; class Arachnida; order Araneae; family Dysderidae; genus Dysdera; species Dysdera silvatica. Next base: position 289,505,983 of record QLNU02015360.1, read on the forward strand.
ATTAATCTGTTATATTCCATAATCTTAATCCTTACCAAGCTATCATACTTTTGGAATTATGTCGTACACACTAAACTGAAGAGTTAACACGTGGCTTTCGTTTATAATGACATTTACCGCCGATAGATGGCACTGATATTCAAAACTTAAAATCTAATTTTGCATTTATTCGTTTCACACGTACACAAATTTCGCAGTTGAAAAAATTAAAGTACAATTTTTATAACTGCTACTTTGACAGGGTGGATAACGTTGAAATGAGATCAAATCTTATATATGCGGTACATTTTTCTTTATCTACATATATGGGCACTCATATGAGTACTTTTGAGGGGAGGAGAAAAATTATTACCTCCTTCTCAAGGCTGTCAAACATTTTAGTGAATGTACAAGATACTAAAATGCTACAAAAATAATTGATACTGCTTGACAATTAGTAATGAGCTAAAAAGTACCTTATTTTAAAACGTGACTGTAAAACCTTTGAAACTAAATGCATAGCAGAATTAGGCAAATAAAATTTTTGAACGGCTAGGGGTGATGGTGCCCCCTCTGCCCCTTATATGGGCGCTCATGTTCACATATAGCATTATTCATGTACAATAAACGATAGATATTGTGTAATCAAACAAGTGGTTTTTTACAAGTCAGGAGGGTGCAGAATGACCATTGCTGTCCTGGCGCCATAAAAATACTACAAACCAACACATCGAGAGTACAAGTCACGAGCTCAAGCCAATGGCGGATGGTAGGGGCGCTCAGCGGCATCTAGCCCCTTCCGGGAATAACAGATTTACAATTAACTGTACCCCTTCAAACCCGGCAACAAATTTCGCGCCTCCCACCCCACCAAAAAAACTTTTGGACCTGCCCTTGGCCTGGCAGATATATCCCTCAATTCTGCCTCTTTCTTTAACACCTTATGAATTGCAAAGCCGTGTTAAACGAACATATGTAAAAAAGAAGAGATTATCGCGAATTTTAGCAACAAGGACTGAAAATTATACAATAATTTTTTGCCACCCACGTATTAATTAGCTCAAACTAGAGCTTATTTGTTTTGGAGAAAAAGAGACGCTTTCCCCATCCTGGATTCGAACCAGGGTCCCTCCGTAGGGACCGTCTTTTCTCAAAAAGCTCTAGTTGAGCTAGCATAATCGATAACAAAAATTATTGTATAATAAATTCCCCCACGAAAACTCACAAAAATCTCGCCCCGGAGGCTTTCTTGTGTTGACCATATTTGGCAATTGTGTTATCCCTGCGGAGGGTAATAATACCTTAATAACAAGGACTGAAAAACCTGTCAGAATGACTCTTAGTTTTTGTCCCCCAAAATACACAGAACTAGTTTGTAAAACTATAAAATATTCAATGAACGAAAATTTAATAGCTAGAAGTTTTCAGGTGGATTCATAAAAAGACGATTTGGATAGTTTATCAACAAAGGGAAAAAGCAGGTCCATTTGATTTTAATCAACGATGTTTTTCTTTATGGTGCAAGGACAGCCCAGGTCATGCTGCATCGGGCATATAGTTTACCAAAGGCACAGGGCCTCCATCGCTAGTGGGTCGGTTCCCGAATGCGAATCGGTAGAGGGAGCTGAAGACGTTCTGGGTCAGGGGAACCCAAGCCCGATTTTCTCCATGGTAAATAGACTGTTTTTTCCTTCATAGTTTGACGTCTAACGGTGGCCTGCCGTGATATATAGGCCTGCTATATTCAACTAGAACTCTAGACTAATTATTTAAAAACAAACCAGAAATAATAAGTCGATTATTTAAAATCGAAAAAGATTGCCAATATGCTAAATGTATAAATATCGTATACAGGCCTGTAGCCAAGCTGCGGCTAGCAGGGGCGTGGCCCCAGTTGCCCCATGCTTTTGCCTCTGTTGCCCCCATCGAGCTATTTATATATATATAACAATCCCTCTGTGCCTTGCCCCTTCATCCTGGTTATAGGCATGGTCGTATAACAATATCGTATAACAAGCGAAAATTTGAAACGGTAATTTGTAAAACAGTCCACACACAATTAAAGCACTGCAAATATTATAACTGAAATGTACAGTGTCGGAAATATATATTGTAATTCAAATGCAGATTTTGTCGTGTATTTTATTTTTTTTTATTTTACTACTTGCCGTTCATTAATCTATGCGCACAAAATTTTAAAAATGTAAACTCTAATTTTCATAAACGTTCTTCGATGCAAGTAAATCAACACTTAATGCAATTTCTGTTCCATCCAATGGATCTAAAATTATTTAACTTAAAAATAAACTGATTTGGATCTATACCGTATTGTAAGCAGTTTAGCTACCATATGATTATTTATCTTTGATAATCATAGCACGCGGTGCATACATAAATATGTCTGTGCAAATGGATCATACACAGGCAGTTTTCGTGCGTATTTCATTTATAAAACTTCATTGAAGTAGACTTTCAAAACGAGAAATTCTTCCATTGTCTGTTATTTTCGTTTATATATAAATCGAAAATAAACCACATATAAAACCGTGTATAAAATCCAAATATATATAAATATAAAAGAATTGAAGTAAGAGAGAGAGGTTGATTCTGCGAAATCTATTCCGAATATTAATTTTCATCCATTCTTTCAAAATTATTAAGTAATTATTTTTTTTACATAAGGTAGTATTAGCTTCCGTAGGGTTAACACAATTGCCAAATGGTCAGCACATAAACGCACCTGGACATATTTTTCTTAATTTTCGTGATTAATTTGATAGATAACACAGATGCTACCACACACGCTTAAACTCAAACTATCCAAGGGCGCAGTATAGCCCAGATGCTCTTGCGCCATAAAAATTCCAAACAAACAAACAAGCTATCCAAATAGGTAGAAGCATAATACCTTACAACCTAATATACGGAGAAATAGAGCGTTGTTCTTGTCCTCGTTGGCCTAGCGGTTAAGGCATCCCGGGCTTTGCGAAGGGACCCTAGTTCGACTCCAGGACGGGGACGATGTCTTTTTTTCTCCTATACTAAACAAGCTCTTGAATGAGCCTAAACGTGGGTGTCAAATTATTATTCATAATAAAATTCCCCACGAAAAAACCACAAAAAAAACTCGCAACGGAGGCTTTGTGTGTTGACCATTATTTGGCAATTGTGTTATCCCTGCGGAGGGTAATAATACCTTACACCTTTACATACGGAGAAAAAGAGCGTTATTACCTGTCCTCATTCGTCTAGCGGTCCAAGACACTCCGGGCTAAACGGAGGGACCCTGGTTCGACTCTAGTGCGGGGACGG
>QLNU02015360.1:289523026-289543011 GCA_006491805.2 Dysdera silvatica
CGAAATTTTCGAAAATTTTTCATACATTCACATGCGATTTTTTGCGGATTTCGAAAAAAATGAAATGTCCCTTTTTGGGCCAAATAATGCTCTTATTGTTCTGACATCGATATTTCTGGAATACTCATAAGAATCTGGTTCGGATTAATCTAACATTGGGACAAAATCAGCGAACCGAAATTTTGGAAAATTTTCCATACATCGATATGCGATTTTTTTCGATTTTCGAAAAAAAAAGAAATGTCCCTTTTTAGGCCAAATAATGCTCCTATGGTTCTAAAATCTATATTTTTCGAACGCTCATACTGCCCATGTTCGTATAAACCCAACTTTGGGACAAAATGAGGGAATTGAAATTTTCGAAAATTTTCCATACTTTCATATGCAATTTTTTTCGATTTTCGAAAAAATTTAAAAGGCCCGTTTTGGGCCAAATAATGGTCCTATCGTTCTGAAATCGATATATTTAGAACACTCACAATAAGCTGGTTCGTATACACCCAACTTTGGAACAAATTGAGGCAAAATAAATTTTCGAAAATTTTTCATACTTTTACATGCAATTTTTTTCGATTTTCGAAAAAAATTAAAAGGCCCGTTTTGGGCCAAATAATGCTCCTATCGTCCTGAAATCGATATTTTTGGACCACTCGCACTGAGTTGGTTCGTATACACCCAACATTTTAACAAAATGAGGGAATCGAAATTTTCGAAAATTTTCCATACATTTGCATGCAATTTTTTGCGATTTCCGAAAAAAATTAAAAGACCCGTTTTGGGCCAAATAATGGTCCTATCGTTCTGAACTCGATATTTTTGGATCACTCACACTGCGCTGGTTCATATACACCCAACATTTTAACAAATTGAGGCAATCGAAATTTTCGAAAATTTTCCATACATTTGCATGCAATTTTTTTCGATTTTCGAAAAAATTTAAAAGGCCCGTTTTGGGCCAAATAATGGTCCTATCGTTCTGAAATCGATATTTTTGGAACACTCGCAATAAGCTGGTTCGTATAAACCCAACTTTGGAACAAATTGAGGCAAAATAAATTTTCGAAAATTTTCCATACTTTTACATGCAATTTTTTTCGATTTTCGAAAAAATTTAAAAGGCCCGTTTTGGGCCAAATAATGGTCCTATGGTTCTGAAATCGATATTTTTGGAACACTCACAATAAGCTGGTTCGTATACACCCAACTTTGGAACAAATTGAGGCAAAATAAATTTTCGAAAATTTTCCATACTTTCATATGCAATTTTTTTCGATTTTCGAAAAAAATTAAAAGGCCCGTTTTGGGCCAAATAATGCTCCTATCGTTCTGAAATCGATATTTTTGGAACACTCGCACTGAGCTGGTTCGTATAAACCCAACTTTGGAACAAAATGAGGCATTCGAAATTTTCGAAAATTTTCCATACTTTCACATGCAATTTTTTTCGATTTTCGAAAAAAATTAAAAGGCCCGTTTTGGGCCAAATAATGCTCCTATCGTTCTGAAATCGATATTTTTGAAACACTCGCACTGAGCTGGTTCGTATATACCCAACATTGGAACAAAATGCCAGGGCAGCCTTAATACGGCAGCCGTATCGGTACTTCGTTCAGTTACGTATTGCTCTTAGCGTTTCGCCAATTTAAAGAAGTTGAGCATATTTTACCATTGTGGAGATCCCACAGTATAAGATTTATTACGGCAGTATTTCGTTCCAAGAAAATAAGTTTAATTATTGGTTTTATGACTATTCAACACAGAATAGACTGAACGGAATGATTTCATATTTTGGCTAGAAACTGATTACGCATATAATAAATTGGGTAGAAGTGAATTGTAATCTATAGCATTCGCCAAGAAAGCTCGCCAAACTCTTAAATGCAATTTTCAAAAAAAAAAAAAAAAAAAAGTTTGGCTGACATTATTTCGCGAAAACATCCACGCGCGGGATTCAAAATAAAATGAATGCTTCTCTTATGCACAAACTGAATTGCAACTTGCAATGTGATTATAAAAATTAAAGTAAATTGTTTTCTGCTATGACTTTCAGAAATAAAACAAAAATAATATAGAACTTCAATTTAACGAATAGAGAAAAAAATAACTTTACAGCTACTTCAAAATCAAATATGTTTAAATTTAACAAGTTAACGCTAGCTCTGTATTACTGGACGTATTCTAAACTTTTAGAATACATCCCGCGTTCGCTTTTTCACATTTTTCGAAACACCACTAGCTCTCTCTCCATGTTTGCCAAAAAGTTTGGAAATTGGAGATATTTTAACTACCTTTTAATATTTAATTTCTCGATTTCCAAGGGTCTATAGCTGCTAATTTTCATACATTAAGGATTTTAATCTGTCCACATTAAGCTCAATTAAATTCGTTAGATTCGGCATGTGGAGAGCTCGGTAGATTTGGGGTTTTACTTGTAAAGTTTTCCTGATTTTTATGTCTTAGCAAGTAGCAAATACGCCCCAATCTCCTAAAAATTCCTCCAATAATGCAATCCTCTCTATTTTTCCGATACCTACCTTCTCCTCACTTCCAAGTTTTGTAATAGCGAGAGAAAAACAACAATATGTTGTACTTCGTTCAGTTACGTATTGCTTTTCCAGTATAAAAATGAGAGAAATACATTGAAGTAAGAAAGCTGTTATTTTATTACTATAACCTACTATTGTTGCTATATTTTTTACTATTCTTAATGGATCAGATTTGCCCGCCTAAAATTTATGCCAACTGGAAGAGTTTCTTGTATAACATCCATGAAACTAATGGTTTTATAATGTTATTTCTACTTAGGAATATTTATATTCAACATCATTAAGCTGTTATTTCACTTCGTTTCTAATTCATTCATTTTCAATCAACTTCGTTCTTTAATGATTCATCATCTTCATTCTCCATGGATTCATCGTCTTCATTTTCCATGGATTCATCATCTTCATTCTTCAGCGATTTATCTTAAATTCATTTTCAATCACCTTCGATCATGTTTCAGTACAAATAAGTACGGAGACGAAAATAATTTTTGAAGTTAAAAGTTATCGTTAAGTTTATAAAATTATTAGAATATTATGAAATTTTCGTAATACTCCGCTGTCTAACAGTCGAAACACCTGTTACCTTTAAAGTATTTTTTAAGATTGGAGCCTATACGTTTCTAATGATATGGAAATGACGTTTAAAGGGCAATACAATAAATATTGTTCAACCATCTGTATATCCTACGATACAATTATTCTCCTTCTGAAGGCAAATTCACAATTCATTACAATGAATTCCTTTTTGGAGTCTGGAATTCGATGATATAGAATTATAGCATTGCATTTTATGCGTCAAAATTGAACCTTTTAAAAGTACCACTTTTGAAAGTTAAACTATGAACAAAGTTCTAATCTATTCTTATAAAAATACTAAAATATTTGCTAAGGACAATAAGAAAACAAGCAAATTTTATAAAAATAAGAAAACTGAAATTTACACTTAACAGTAACTGTTGATGATGAATTGTACAAGAAATCGATGAAAAGGTGGTCACAAATGGTGGCTGTATTTCCAGAAAAATGGTGGTAAAAAGGTAGGGCACGCCACAAGCTTAAGTTGATGACATGGTGTCCTTACCGGCCATGTACACTGAGTACGAAACTTATTTTTGTTACTAGCAAAATTAATTGATCCGATGATCCATTTATATGCATGTTTTATTTCCCAAACTTCTGCTATGAGTCATTTGGGACGGAACCTGTGGCTAAACGGGACCTCCAACTATATTCACATACAATTATGCTTGCTGGGACGCTTTTGCTGCTGCTTTTATAATCACTGGGTCACAGTAAAATTGATGACTTATAAATAAATTAAATAATAATTCAGTCATTTTCACGCTTTGATTAGTAAATTATAAAAGTGATTAAATTAAATAAAATATTATTATTATTATTATAGACAATAATTTCATCACTTTTACACGTTTTTCAGGAAAATGTGATTAATTCCGACTGCTATGAATGCGCTAACGTAAATGTTTCTAAAATCATAGATATTCTTGTAACTTGCAATTTACATTTTATGAATAAAATACTTTATTTATATCCACGCAGTTTACAAAAAATAAAGGGGACGATTAATTTTTCCATATAATCTTTATGTTGTGTTTATTGATTTCACCTTAAATATTGGACGAATGCGATCACTTATGATATCATTTCTCACACATGGTGAATGTGAAATACATAGCGCGTTTAAATAAATATATATGATAGTTCATACGAATCAATTTCATCTTAAAAAGAATGACATTACCTTGATAACATGTAAAAGAAACTGACAGGAAATAAACTTGAATTCAGCCCAACCATTTTACACGATAATGGTTATAACTAATTTTGATTCTGGCCTTAATTAACAGACTATTTCGCCGGCACTTGTTTCAAGTGTTGCTGTTCTTTAGTCTTGCCGAATCTGTCTTCTTCACTAACCTGTTACAAGGGTAAGCTTGTTTTCTTTCATAAGGTTGAAAGTATTTTCTTCCGTCGTTTTCGACTTTAATTTCAAGTAATTGATAACTAAAAGATTACTTTAAAATATGTCTATTTTGAAAAACGAAATCTGATTTAAAAAGAATTAACTGCTTTTGTTTATCAATTGCATAAATCAATTCATTTCGTTCCCAAAATACTTTTGCTATTTCATAATTTATTTAAACATTATTACCAATATTCATTCTACCAAATGCGGAAAAAATAATTTTATTAAATTCCTTTTAGTAAATTATGATATCCTTAACGATATCGTGCTAATGTAAGTAGCATTAAGGTATTATCTAATTCATATTTAGTTTGAATAGTTTTGAAACTATTTTTATTACTGTACCAGTAACTTATATTATTAATTTTCTTAGAGGAATTTTTAAGATATTAATATATTTAACATCGAATTAACTTAATTTTGCTACAATTAATAATAATTTTAAAAGTATAATTAATAATTTAAAAGCGATTAAATAACTATTTCTTCAATTTTCTTGCAATATATCATAGTCTTCGTTGATTTTCTTCTTTGATAGAACGTAAGCTCTTCATTATCTTGTCTGTTGCTTGTTTTTGCAATAAATTTTCTCAGAAATGTATTGACAGAAAACGTAGATATGGTATTTTGTTTCTTCGAAATCCATAAACTTGAGATCACTTTCCAAATCTTTCCATTCAATTTCATCATTTTTAGCATATGTGCTGAATCTTGAATGAGATTTTCATTGACGTTAGTCGGATTATTTCAGCTAGGATTTCATTGTTTTCATTTGCTTCACAAATAAGAAACGTAAATATCTATACACGGCTTTCCCAAAATTTTATTAAGTGATGACAATTTTATAAGAATTTAAACAATTAATGTACAGTTTAAATTTTCATAGTAATATGGTACCGACATTTTTTAACTTATAAATAAAGTGTTGTAAGATATTATTACCCTTCACAGGGATAACACAATTGCCAAATAATGGTCAACACAGAAAAGCCTCCGGGGCGAGATTTTTGTGAGTTTTTCTAACTGGGGTGAGGATTTATTATATGTCACGACTTACGCATATATAGCTCAAACTATGACTTTTTTTATTTTGGATAAAAAGAGATGCCGTCCTCATCCAAGTTGAGGACGGCGTCTCTTTTTCTCCAAAAAAAAAAAGCTCTAGTTTGAGCTATATATAAATATGTGGGTGGCAAAAATTATTGTATAAAGAAAGTGTTTGTTCATTTTAATAACTTTATATACGATACTTTATTACATTACTTACGAAGAAACTTAAAAATATTCATTACCAATTTTACCTAATATATTATTTAAAACCGGCATTTATTATACTTATACTATATTTATTGAAATTAAGGATAAATGCATTGATATAAAACAAGGAATCATATTTTGCTGCATATTGCAACAAATATGTAGCATAAGTAATCTGACTATTGGCGTTTCCTCTTCGAGCGCTAAAATTATGGCAGCATATCTTACTTGTTGCAGGAAATCTCTATGCTGTTGGGAAAAGAATTTGAAATAAAATTAAAAACAGCAGTTTTTTACATTTTCATTTAAAAAATTGCAAATAGGCATTATTTCGCATTCATTGGGCTGTGAATGATAATCACTTATATATAAATAAACGTTTCCATTTATGAAAAATTCTAATTTCTGACTCCGTTCAATTTTAACCTTTAGCCGAGTATGAGGAAATCGTAAAAATTTTCTTAATAAATCATCTTCAATAATTATATATTGTCATTATAAAATCTTGTTTTCTTTGCTCATTGCTATAATAAATGTCTATATTTGTTATATTGACCTATATTTATATATAAAAGCAAACAGTCTAATTTATAGACTTCATGACGCAAACACACAAACTTTCACATGCGCAGATAAAAATACTACGAAGTTTACTAGCTCTGCAATGGCATCACGTACCGCCAAGAAACTTTCCAATTCGGTCGACAGTAATGCTACGTCAATGTATACTGAACCTATCTTAAGTCGTGAAACTTTTCTTTTAAGAAACAGAAAGAAAATACCGCTTGATTTGAGTTGCCAGGTTTCGTAGGGATTTTTTATTTTCGCTTAAGACGCAATCAGGGAAGTGGTCAAAAACGTAGGGATACGGAGGGAGAACCCGTTCTACCCATTGCTATATTGAAGGGGGAAATCAAATTAAAAAAAGGGGAAGAATATCGATAGAAAGGATCGTATCTGATTGGATAAAAATGTAAGCTTATTTAACCAAGTAGCTGCATTTCCATATTAGGAAAATTTTCGAGATATGTCGTTGGTTTTTAATAATTTAAGTCGCCACAGTGGATACTCAAATACCAAGAAAGGAAATATTTAAAAAAAAAAAAACAACGAAAAAATATTTTGACGCTATATTGCTTTTCAAATTTTCCAAATATTTTGTGTTTTCTAATTACGCTATTTTAGCTTTTTAGGTAATTGACGAAAATAAGCCTTATAAAACTTACCGTGGACGAAAGCAACCGGACGAGATGTCGTTAAGTGATTGCGTCATCGGAAGAAAAATCGCCAAAATGAAAGTGATCGAAAAAAATCTTTCGTCATCTCTCTTCCTATCAGTTTCCTGGAATGAAAAAAGAACATTTTTAGCCAGGTATAAAATTTCATAAGCATATATTATCATGTTATTACTCGCTCACTATGTTTCATTTTACGATTATAGAGAATGTATTTTCTGTTCAGTAGAGATGAATTTAAAAAAAAAAAAAAATTGTTAATTCTTGACTTGCCAGGTTAAGATGCACGGCAAAATATATATTATTACCAGTGTGAAAACGAATACAATACTTGTTTTAAAGCAAGCATTTTTTACTTATCTGCGAAGCTATCCAAACTGAATACAGTCAGGACAAACAAATTTTAGAATCTTACCTGTTTGAGGTCCTGAGAGGTTAGCCTCAGGTTTCTGAGCCTCTTGTTTGTTGGAGCGTGTATGAGAAAAAGACACTAGCTTTTGCAGCGCCCGTAAACTAGAGTTTTGGTGACAGGATTGTCTCCGAGGATAATATTTTATAGTTATTTCAGGGGGTTTTTGGAAAGGCGAGTGTGTGTGTCCACAAATCTTGGCTCGCTCTCTTCCCTTTCCTCCCCAAAAAGCGTCTTCTTCGGCCCCTCCCGCTCTTAAATTGCTCTGCACCGACCCCCGCTTACCATTCCCTTAGAAATAAAAGCAAGTTGACTTGAAGACCATCAGAATTCGCGCAGGTTACTGGGATAAAATCTTGCGCGCCAATTTGGCGAATTTTGGCACACTCTGCCAAACGCGCTTAAATAAAGCGCAATACATTAATATGTTATCTCCTATTTTTTAAAAAAAAACTTACAAAAAATACTTAATTCATGAGATTAAAAATATCGAATTGGAAACAGACTTACTTCATTTTTTATTTATTACTTAACTACTTCCTCTTATTACTTACTCTTTCGGGGGAGGGGTGGCATATGGGGCTAAAGGATATAATAAAGAATAAACGCTAGAATTTTTATAAATTTGACGAAACGTTTCCAAATTTGAATCCTTACTTAGAATTTTTCAATTAAGAAAATCGTTGAATATTTTCTGACAGTTTCTGTCACTGTTAGTTTAATTGTGATAAAAAATTTAGTGCTCAATATTCTGTATATGCAGTGAAACCTCTCTACAACGATAATATACGGACCGAGAAAAATTATCGTTGTAGAGGGATATATCGTTATATCGTATATCGTTTTTGGGAGGTTTTACTATATTTACATACAAGAATTTAAATGATAACAAAAGACGTGAAATACAGAAAACTCATAATATTACTATAAATATAAATAATTAACATACAGGTTATAATCGTTTGATAGTAGCCCTCATGGTATGTCATTTTTTCTTTACAGTATTGCCTTTCCCCATTTCCATAATTTGTTTCTTGCATTATGTAGTTATTTATAAATTATCTAAATTTAATTTATCAACAAAACAGCAATTTCGTATTTAGTTTATTTCTAACAATAAAATGATTGTTAGAGCAAGTGAGGTTTAATGCTTATTAATTTTTGCTTTTTATTTATTATATATACTGTTTAATACTTGTTATAACTATTACAACTTAGTAGTGATATTGACGCTTTAGTAATGTATGATAATTATAATTTAAACGAGGGTCTTTAATCTTATTCAATTCAAGTATTAATGTGCTTCTGTGCTTTGTTGTCTCGTGGGCCACAATGCCGTATCTGCAATGTCAGGATTGAATATATATATTAAGTACAATATTCGTATTATCTCATTCTTTTACCATTATTTTCACACGTTTACTCATTAATATAAAAAGTGAAATCAAACATTTTTCAATACGATTTTTGGTGCTCTTTATTTTTGAAGCTCATGCTCAATGCTAAGTCTTATTTTTTGATAAGCGACAGAACTTTTGGGCTGCCTGACATTGTAAAGTGTAAAAATGCTAAAAGAATAGAATAATCAATCAACATTTATTTCGCCACGACGTACAATTATACATAATTGAATGCAATGGGCCAACACCATGATGGTGGCCTGGCAGGAGATAGAGAAAAAAGCCTTTATGAAAATGGTTTGACGAGTCACGGCCCCTAAACCTTGTCTCATGCGCCGATTTTTGCCAAACTGTGATATTTTCATTCTAAATGAAGTAAAATCACGATAATCAGCTCTTCTGAGCATATTTAATGATGCAAGGTTCTTCGTGGAGACCTTAAAATGAACCTGAATTCGAAAAACATCGTTGAAAAACACGAAGAATAAGAGTCTTTCAATAAAATATAAAAGTTGAACTGTAAGATAGAGTTAAGCTAAAGGGATAAACGTAAAAATATGGTAAACTGTTGGCAATGATGAAATTGATACCATGGTGGGTGTTCTAAAAAAAATTTAAAAACGAAATTTTTATTATTATAAAAGAAATAATCTTACGAAGAATTTAATCTCTAATTTTATTATCGATTTGATCTTAAAATGCGCAGTTATTAATAACAATTAATATGAGATAACATCGATTTCGTCAACCATGTTAATTATCATTTTTGCGTCTTGCAGTGGCAACGCTTTCGTCTAGCGTGCGGTTATCCCGGGTTCGGCTCCTAATTGTGTCAAAAAAAGAACACTCACCGATTAACTGCACACCGTAGTCCGAGGTTTGGTTCCCTAGGCCTTAAGGAGCTCGGATTCCTCGGAAAACTGTAGGTCCCGGTGTAGGATCACCCCTGCTGGCCTTGCGCCGTAATTTTCACACAAACAAACAAACTATATAATTTTTATTTGTAATTTCTGATTGGTTGATACTTTATGGTGCAAGAACAGAGCAAGGGTAATTCTGAGCCAAACAAGATGAGACTAATTCATATTTCAAGTATTGTTTCCATCAACGTAGAGTATTCCAAATTATTGGGGGGTGTGTGGGGGTGCTCAAGCTTATATAGCTCTATTATGTACATTCAGGGCCGGATTAAGGTTTCGTGGGGACATAAACGATTTTTTCCGGGCCTATTGTGGCATAAGTTAAAAGATTGTGTAATTACAGTAGAACCCGTATATAACGAGGATCTTGGGACCAATGAAAATGCTCGCTAACTCAGTTCCAGAATTTAAATTTTAAACTTTGAAAATAAATTGGATACAGATAACATATTTCCATGCAATTTGCATGCAAAAGCTCTAAAATTCAGAGAAAGCATCGCAGTAAAATGACTATCCTAGTCTCTAAGATCTAATTAGCAGCAATTTTAAAGTAGCGTTGAGTCCTCACCGCGCTAGGCCCCTCAAAAAAACAACAACAAAAAAAACGGGCCTAGACATTTGTCTTGTTTGTCTATGCAATAATCCGGCCCTGTGTACATTTATACATGCCAATATATATATATAAACTTGAAATTTATTTCAATTTATTGGGAGGCTCGGGCCCTTATATCTATGCCTATGGTTATTGGTATGTCTTGGTTTAGCTACCTCGTAATAAAACGAATCTGTGTATATATTTAAACATATATTTTGTTCAGATTGCTCAATATTGGGCAACATGGTCTTTGATGTCATTGTGGCTCAAAACTCAGTCATCCAAATTACTCAATAGCATGCAAAAGCTTTTATTAGTATTTTATTTATTTATTTATTTATTTATTTATTTGATTTTGTACAACACTAGAAAACATAGGTTAAATTCACTATTACACGAGCAAATTATAGCATATAGTTGATTCACCATAACGACTGATTGAAAAAGTCCCAGTAGATCTCCTATAAGTACAGTAATATTTTAGTGTATATTTAGTTTAGGGTTGTTTGCGCTTTGCGGCGCAAGCGGGAGAAGGGAAGGTTTCATACCTCGGAACCTGCTACTCTCCGAGGAATCCGAACCCTCTTAAGGTCTGAACAACAATGACAAGTCACTTTGTCAAGTGAAGAAATTTGGCCTTCACTTGATAAACAGAGCAGTTGGTTCTCGAAACGCTGTGCTGAAAGCTGTAGAATAGCGATGTGATGTATAACATCAGTTTAATGGAAAAGAAATCAAGATATCTGAGTAAAAATAATGAATGCATTAACTACTTATCTTTTGATGGCCAATCCTGAAATGCAACCAGTAAGGCAAAATATAGGACAATTTGGAACCAGCCAAATGAAACATCGAAATTTTGGAAACAGCCAGATAAAATCAAATTTGATCTAATTAAAAACGTAGATAATAGATTGAGCTCAATACATTGGGATCCTTTTACCTAGGGCCCGTCAAACGCTAAAAGGGCCCTCCACACACAACCCAATTTGCTCGAACCTCTAATGTTAAGGGAAATAAACCCCGCACCACGGTGAGTAGAAAAAGGTACACTCCACTATACTATTTGGAATCGAACCCGGGTTAACCTCCAAGATAAACAAATGCCTCACCATTACGCCATACTAGGGCAGGGGATCTACATTTTCCGAGAAATTCGAACCTACTGAGACCTTGGGAATCGACTTCAAGATAGAGTCTGTTTCCATTAAAGAAAGTCCGATGGAACAATTTGTACTTCAACGGAGGTGACGTCACAAAACGGGCTAGTCGCAATTAAGCAGCAATGAAGTACTCCAATTTCAGAACTTGTTTTTAGTGAACGTTTGTCGGCGCCAAAATCAAGGTCTGAAATGTGAGTCCTCCTCTTCTGTAATGGGATAGTCCGTTTGTGACGTCACCTCCCGTTATTTCTAACTGTTCCATCGGACTTCTTTTCGTGAACGAACAGTACAGTGAGCAGCTTGTAGATAAGCATCATTTTTTGCGGCACCATTGAAAGCTGAACCCGAATTGAAGGCACACTAGTAGAACACGTTACGATTGGGCCATCGCAAAGCCCAACACACTTGTCACTGGCGATTATATTTTTGTAATTGGCGAGAAGGAAACCTGTTTTTCCCAGGTTTCTGAGGGGGTGAGTACTGTTTAAAGGATTACGGTTTCCCGCGATTTGTTAAACCCTGGTAATATATATAATAGTGCTTTATCAAAAAAAAGTCAAGTCCAAGCTTTTAAATCGTCCGTCCGTCCATCCTCTTCTCATTCGACCTTTAGATCTCTTTCCTGTAATGTTGCCCTCCAGTTCCAATTGGGGTAGCTTGTATTTTCCTCTTCTCATTTTGTATCTGCAATATGCCAACTTCCTTCTTACAAGGGAACCCCTTTCGCTGTTCACTGCACTTTGAGATCAGACCTATGGGAGATGATAGTGCTTGACTTCCTGATCACGAATATGTAATCATTTGTCTGCTAAAATAGTATAACAATTTTTTACGAATATTTGAAGTCCAAAAATGACACTTTTACGCCAGGTTTGAAATTTTTTAATCGCACTGTATGTGAGCAAAAACAGGTTTGAAGTCGGTAAGATTATGAAGGATCATCGTATTTAACGGATAAAAATAAAAAAATTATGTCTCAGCTAATTTAAACAGTATAAAAAAAATTAATATGAAAAATGAACTTTTAGCATAGATATTTGGCGAATTTGGCGACAATTTTGAAGAGTTGGCGGGACATTTAAGTTTCGCATTCCACTAGCTATATAAACTCGTCCGCAAGTGTAACGTCAATATAGTTGTACGAGTTTCCGATTGTGAGAAAATGAAAAATATAGTGAACATAATTCAATCCGTTTTGAATTTGGTCGTTAATAAATACGACACGCTTCCGTCGTTAATAACTGATCAAGAACTTAAGGAAAGTCGGGAAGTATTGTCGAAAATCGAAAACATAATTTTTAATAACAATGTCAGTGAAAATATCAGTTTAGATTTTGAAGACAATTGTGATTTCCGTATCGACGAAGAAAGTGATATTAGTATAGTCGGTGACGAATATTATAACTGTACTGTAAAGGGCGATCAATTGGCAAATGAATTCAGTTTAGAAAATATGCAAACAATTGTTCAGTATTTTGACAGTTGTCAAAAAAATAAATTCCAGAAAACAAACAGGAGATATCCAACAGTAAAATACCCTACTTATATTTCGAGGTTTAGAAAATATATATCAAATATGGGCACAAATATAGAAAAGTATAAAATAATAAAAAATGAAATGTTAGCCAGATTTACAAAAGCTAGGGAAAATTATTTACCTGTTCATGATATAGATTTGAAAAGATGGGCGATCCTGAAATCCCAAGAGTTAGGATTTGAGGATTTTAAATGTTCCGATAATTTTATAGATAATTTTAAGAGCCAAAACAAAATAGTTGCGCGGAAAGTAACAAAATATATCACTCAAATATACACCCAGAATATGGGTAATATAGAAGATAGTGCCATAGAATTTATTTTGATAACGAGAAATATTACTGCTAATATTATCCCCCAACAAATTTTTAACTCTGATCAAAGTGGTTTTAATTATTTTCTTCCAAATTAAAGGCAGCTATCGCATAAAGGTGAAAAACAGACATTTTCTTTAATAGGGTCTGATTTTGGCAGAACACATTCATATACAATAATGCCAATAATATCAATGAATGGGGAACTGACAGGGAAAATGTTACTTCGTTTAAGAGAAGCTGCGGGAAGATTTGGCTTGACTGTCAAAAAGAATTTATTTCAACCTCCAAACTTATATATTACATGCTCCAAGTCGGGAAAAATGGACAAAATCAAAATGAGAAAGTGGGTAGAATGTTGTATGAAACCCATCATGTCTCCTCCTTCCTGTGTTTTACTAAACTCATGGACAGGTAGTACAGACCCAAACACTTATTAAGATTTTCCGGAAAATTGTATATCCTTGCAAATACCCCCCAAAGCAACATCCCTCATACAACCGCTGGATGTTTATTTCTTTCGACAATATAAAAAATTTGTACAAAAAAATAATCAACAGAATAGCAATCGATGAAATGGATATTGACATACGACATCGAAATGAGATAATAAAAATGCATTCTTTGGTTCACAATCAATTACAGTCTAAAAAATATCGCCCTATATTACAATATGCTTGGTTTAGGTGCTGTTATAGCGATCATGATCCCGGAAAATTCAAAAATGTTGAGGAAATTTCTTTTGAAATTGAATACAACAATTGTAGCCGAGATAATTGCAAAAATCTGTCATTCTTAAAATGTGCCCACTGTGATCAATTGCTTTGCTTCACTCTTTTCTTTTTTTGTACTGTAACACTTTTACGACATTCCTGAGATGTACACAGTTTAATTTTTCTCATTTTTAAATAAAGAGCATAATTCAACAATTAATCCACAATTTATGGTTACATAACTTCATGAAATAAAATACATTTCATGAAATTTTGTTCACATTTTTTCTAATTACAATAAATGCATTTTCAAATAGCCTACTATTAAGTTTTGTTCACAATTTTTTTAAATTCCATGGTTGCAACAGCATGTGATATGCAATGACCACATCCAGGTTGTGTAAATATAGCAACTTTTCATTATTCATACACGTCATTTATTCATACTCATATATTCATACATCTCATATATTCATACATTTCATTTATTCTTACTCACATATTCACACATCTTGTATATGAATACTCATATATTCATTCATTCATACATTTCATTTATTTATACTCATGTATGCATGCTTATATGTATTCATGTGCTTCTTTTCCTTATGAGATAATATTTTGGAAAAAGAAATGTAAAAGAAACTTGACATGGGCTGCGGTAATACGAAATAACTACTTCGCCAAATTCGCCAAATATCTATGCTAAAAGTTCATTTTTCATATTAATTTTTTTATACTGTTTAAATTAGCTGAGACATATTTTTTTATTTTTTAAATACGATGATCCTTCATAATCTTACCGACTTCAAACCTGTTTTTGCTCACATACAGTGCGATTAAAAAATATCAAACCTGGCGAAAAAAGTGACATTTTTGGACTTCAAATATTCATAAAAAATTGCCATATCATTTTTGCAGACAAATGATTACACATTCGTGATCAGAAAGTCAAGCACTATCATCTTCCATAGGTCTGATCTCAAAGTTCAGTGAACAGCGAAAGGGATTCCCTTGTCAGTCAGAATTGTGGTCATGATAGCTCTTTTCGTATTGGGTTTGTTCAGGACTTCTTGATTGGAGACCTTGACTGTCTATTTTGGTTGGTTGTATTTTTATGACGCATGGACAGCAAGGGTCATTCTGCGCCAATAACTGTCCATTTTACGTTCAATAATATTGTAAGGGTCCACATTTCGAAAGTTTCAATCTCTTAATCCTGGCGTCTTTTATTATTATTATTTTTTTTTTATTCACTTCCCAGGTCTCACAACCTGCAGAATAGGCCAAATATAGCATTTTAGAATTAAGATTCTAAGTTGCAGATTTAATTTCCTCTCGTGCAATATTTTTTACATTTGACAAAATTTTGATTTAACCAGGACAATTTAGTACCTAATTTCTTTTGTTTGAGAATTATTGTGGTAACAATGTTTTCCTAGATGGCAAAAAGAATAAACTTATTTTATAATATTGTTTTTTCAATAGTTACAATGTTGACTTTTTTTACTAATACACATAGTTTTTTTATATTAATAATAAGTGCAATTTTTTCGCTTGTTGTATCAATTTCATTGATGAGTTCTTGCAGATCGCTATTTAAGGTAGCTATTATTACGACATGTGTGTGTGTGTGTGTGTGTGTGTGTGTGTGTGTGTGTGCAATACATAAATTACGCAAAGTCAAATTATGATAAACTTTTTAGTAGATTATGATAAAAAATATGAAACCATTAGGTACTTATTTCGAAAATATATTCCTTTTTGTAAAACAAAATATGGAAAATATTTATCTCAGAGTTACCTTTAATAAGTAGTTACATTTTTCTGAAATAAGTATTAGCGCCCTTAACCGCAGTGAAAGCACGTTCTCAGCGTTATTAACGTCATGTCGAACTAATGCAACAAATTCATTATTTTTGTCATTTTCGTTGGCCATCATTCTGATAAGTTCAACCGCTAACAAATCACATTTGAAATTGACAACGACACATCTCTCTTATTCCAAATCGATGACAACATTTTTTAAAGGACATGCTTCTGTAAATCTCCCTACGAAATATACGTTGAAATTGTCAAATAGTCCTTTTTTTTTCACTTCTTTTACTTAAGTAGCATCCCCCCTGTCGTTTCGTGGATAGTTTTGGCGCCATGGTTGGCGACTGTTGGCTTTCATTCATTTGTGCGTCGAAAAGGTGAGATTCAGAACTGCGCATGCTCAGATCAGTAAAAACAGAGAGAAGCCCAGCCCTGCTTTAAAAATGGATAACAAGCTTCTTGCAATAGCACCTCCTAATAAAACCCCTTTACGACCCCAATAAATAAGCATGCGAGAAAAGCCGAAGTTCGACTCGAGACACGCTCCCGAAAACATCAGTGATGACTATCTTCTTTTTAAAACCAAAAGACACTGGACAAATATAACGACACTCCCACCAAAATTTAATATTCATATTTATGTCGCGAACATCATAAACTTTCCTCTTCCCGACTCTCCCTCTTTAATTTTCAATCAACGAACGGGAAGCCATTTTTAAAATACAAAATTTCTGTAGAATATCTCTTCAGGAATAGCCAAGTTTAGCACACATAATAAATATGCTGCTCATATTTTCAATAATATGACTTACTTTTACGACGGAGGGTATTAATTTAATGAACTTTTAAAATAACATCAAAATTATTCTGAAAATTAAAATTATTTTTCCTCTGGAGAAACAACAACATGGTTTTGTATTAATTTTATAGGAAAATGCTGTGTACTTTTACCCTAAAATGTGAAACTGGTATAGTTCGTTCGCGGAAAGTTGACCGATGGTACCTTTAGAATTCACGAGAGCTGACGTCACAAACGGGTTGGTTCATTACAACAGAGGGGAGGACGTCATTTCAGAACTGGTTGTTCGCGAACGTTTGTCTGCGCCAAAAACCAGTTCTGAAATGACGTCCTCCCCTCTGCTGTAATGAACTAGCCCGTTTGTGACGTCAGCTCCCGTGAATGTTAACGGTACTATTGGTCAACTTTCCGCGAACGAACTGTACTTACTCGATCACACTCTATTATTTATTAATTTTAAAAAATGCAGGTTTGCAAGTGACAGATATTTTTCAATGACATCATCTTCTTACTTGGGATATTTTTAAAAATTTAATAAGGGTTTATCGGAAGTTAAGTTAAAATTTAGTGGCATATGTAAAATATTTCGTAGGGACCTGCTTGCAGAACCAGGGGCCACATAATTTCGATTCGCAGGGCGGTGATACCATATATTTATTTATTCTGATGAAATAACATCGAATAAATTCCAGTTTATGGCATACGCACTCTGTTATTTTTCCTGCTCCTTTTTTTTCCCGACATCCTATATCCTATTTTTCTTTAATTTTTACATTTCTTCTTCTTTCTTCTGATATTTTATATTTTTTGTTTCTCAACTTAAATAAAGGCAGAATGGCCACTATTAAACAACCAGTCATCAGTTACATACGTTTAGGCACGTTTTTATACTACAGTTTGAAAGTTTTAATACCATAATTCGTGTCATTTTTACACTAGTGTTTTTATAATTATGGAAAAATTATATTTTTGGAGGTTTTTTATTGACCGTTGCCAACAAACGTGCCCGATCATTTTCGCTAGCGATACGCGGATGTTGTCAAAGTAATATTTGACGGAATCGAATGTACCATTTCAGGAAGTCTCAGAATCTGTTAATTTCGATGTCAATTCACTGATTAGCAACGTCAGTTACAGCTATCGTTTTCGCGTTCATCCTATCTGCTGCCTCTTAAATAAACATTAATGTTGGCGTTCGTGACATTGGCACGCTGACACACGTAAAAAAACATCATTAAAATGGTCGTTACAACGCGTAAAGATGAATTACGACCAGACCGTTACGTTTTTACGATAACTTCAACGTACCATTTACTGCAGCTTTTCAATTGTCGGAGCGCAAAACTTTTATAGCTCGTAATGGTCCTAGAATATCGCAACTGCAACATTCAAATCATGCCTATATATTTATTCATACGCCGCATGATTTTTCATCTTCACACCTCTGAAAATGCTAATAGCGAATATTCACCCACCAAGTTTCGTATCGACAAAATCATCGGCTGTTAAGGTTTGCCCATAAATCAGCTTCAGCGCTAATAGAAATTCCGTGGGCGGTTTAAATGTATTTCGACAATTTTTTCAATATATGCAAAGTCAAATATATTATTGTACAGGCATTTAATATGCACAAAATATAGAAAAGTAAAATGAGGTCATTAACAATAACCGAGAAACAATATATGAATAAAATAAACAGAAGATATTGTCAATAATAAACCTTAAATAACAACACTTAAAAACATAAATACAGATGCCGGGATGAGGGATGGGAAAAAGTGCATCTAAAGGCCTGATAAGTTCCCACCTCCACCGGAAACGGCAACTCAGTGATAATGTTATGTATATAAATAAATTAAAACAGGAAATTTGTTTGAAGAAACAACATTAAAGGGACAACACATGCAAATATTCAGATTACGTTCAAACAATGATAAACTAAATCAAACAACAATGTCAATCAATCAACGTTTATTGGCGTAGTGATACCAACGCCGATGGTATGGCGTGATTAGATGGTGAAACGTTCGAAAGAAAATAAATATTTCTGCCTTCGGTGGGACCTGAACCCACGACCTTCCACTTGCCGGGCGGATTTAGGTACCCCAAGAGAATTTCTGGGTATTTCTTTCAGCTAAAATGCTGCAGAAAGCATTTAGATGCAAGAATGCAGGCGAAAGAGAAACATTTATACCAACACTGTAATTAAAATTGTGTTTGTTTGCACACAGAGAGTTATTTACGGCCAGACTTGCCATCTCGAAACGTGAGTCTTGCAAGTTAGAAACTGAGTGATAAAAAGTAGGAAAAACAACATTTTTAAGAACGAAAACATTGAGACTTAACTTTCTTGAAACTGGCACAAACCACGACAGTCCTGATTTTCAACTTCGTTTAAAACATATAAGAAAAATTGAGCTGCATAAATTTACATACTTTATATCCGGACAGTTTTGATATGCAAATGTATAAAAGGATGTTTTGTATCCTTCGTTATATGGGATCAACGCGCTGTGAATACAACTTACCAGATCAAGCTCTATGTTCTCCGTTACTGAATAAGTTTATGCTATTGTATACATATATTTTTGAAATTTTATTTGTTGTTTTGAATAATAATCAGTGAAATGGTTAATAATAATTGGAATCTCGTTAAAAAATTGAATTGATCAATAAATTGATCATTGATGCTAAAGTTGGTTAATTTAACTATTTGCTGACCTCTGACCGCAACTAAATTATTACGAAATAATAGCTGTGTATATAAAAAAAGGAAATTTACAATAGGTCTGGGCGTTAGCATACAAAATAAAAGATAACCTGTTATTGTAAAAATAATTCGGTATTCCCTTCAGTAGGCTATAAAACTTTCAACAGAATAGCTGTTTTAATTGATGGAAAATAATATAAATACGTTTCTCCATATTCTCTGAAATCTCTCATTTCAAGTATATTAATGTGTTGCGGAATTATCTTCTATTAGTTTAAAGTTTATTTGAGTAAAAATATAGCGTACGCATGTGAATATGAGTAAATAATCAGTAAATAATCATAAATAATCATAAAATATCAGTAAAGGTAGACAGGTTAGTATATGTGCTTTTAAGGAAAGGAATTGTAGACCACATGGATCCTTCTTCAAGTACATTTTCATCCCTTTAAGGCAATTTCTTTTTAATATTCGCTTTCTTGACTAACAATGAGTGCAATTCACATTGAATTGATTATAAAATTTACCACATATCAATGTTCAAATTAAATCGCATCCTTTGTTCCAGGTGAATTAAATATAT
>QLNU02015360.1:289543111-289571145 GCA_006491805.2 Dysdera silvatica
TTTCCTATGTTAGCCAATGTTAATTTTTGCTTACTAGGGAGGGGGGTTGAAATGGCCAAAATATTGCTTACGTAATACTTGAATACTTCCTTATCTGTATAATTTACGATTAATTTATTCATAGATCGGGGACATTCGTGTTAACTGAAGGATAGGTGGAAAACAACCTTGTAGTAAAGAACGATTAAATAACGCGGTCAGAGTGTCATAAGTTTCATTTGAAATGGTCTTAAGAAACTTAGCCTCAAGACCACCAGGGTCGGAAGCCTTACTGTTATTTTGAGATTGGAGCAACACACAGATATTAGAAGAAGTAAAAGGTTCCACATAATTAGTATTTAGGTTGCCGGGGATATATTGCAAATAATCTGAATCAGTAGTAGCAATAGTACTACGCGAAGCCAAAGGAGCAGAGGTAGAATGATCATTAAATGATTGTGAAATCGCATATTCATTTTCAATCAAGTTATCGCCCAACGTAATCTGCTGTACATGATCATCAGCCTGCCTATTTAACAAAATTTTAATTCTTTTACAGACTCTATTCAAATTATAAGTAGCAAAGTAATTTTGATAATATTCTCTTTTCGCTTTTACAGTTGCTAAAAAACTTTTTAATTTGCTCCAAGCAAATTAAAATTATCTTTGTAACTATACAATATTCCAAAAGGATGGCCAAGTTATCAACAAACTTGGATATATTTCCCTTGAAAGGTCTATATCTTACAGTGGTTATATGTTTATCGTTTCGTAAAGATCAAATTTTTAAATTGGCCTCAATGAGTGTAAACATATTATTAACAATGAAATCAGTATGACATTTTTCAACAAATATAGCCACTCCGCCACCAGAGGAGGAGGGTCTATTTAGAAAGAAAGGACTCTATTTATCAACGTTAACGCAGATGTCATCAGATGACCAAGCATAGAAATCTATTAGGTAGGATGTATCAAACAACAATTGCTCAGTCGTACCAGAAATACTTCTGCAATTCAAATGTAAAAAGGAAACACTATTGTCAGAAAAACCAGAAAGCGAGTATTAATAGATCTCAAGAACACAGTAATCAAACTTACAGCCAAAAGAAAAGTCAGGAAGTTGGGTTTAAAACCGGACCAAGCAATCAAAACCCACCTAGATCATCATCAACTTTAATCGGGATTGGGGAAGGAACTCATCTTTTGTCAAGAAAAGTTTACGTCAAGTATTCCAAACGTATTTATATTTATGACTAAGTCTAACCTGTTGGCAGGGATTTATACACCCCCAACACCCCTTCAGATTTTTTGATACACCCCCTTAATGAAATCTAAACACATAATGTGTTTAATGAAAATAACTTAATGAAATCTAATCCACAGCCCCTAAAAATATTGAACACCCCCAGTTTCTGAATCCTGGAAAAAAACCCTGCCTGATGGACTCCATAAAACAACGAACTATATATATGATAATTAATAAAAACTCTGAAATCCTCGCCGATTAAACACGTTTAGTTTGTCAAAAGATTTCTACTACTTTTCTTTGCAGAAATGATATTTCTCACCCGGTTCTCGGATTAGAGCCTTGCCATAATCTTTCTAGGACGAGTCTCCGCCGGTTTCTTTCATCCAACGCAATGCAATTCACAACATCGGTGTCAGCAAGCTGAACATCCGGTACATCGGTCAATTTCTCAACTATATGGAAACAGTTTCATTAGGAGACACGGGGAAACCTTGGAACTCAATGCTAGTATCGTAACTTCTTTGCTCCAGCTTATGAAATAGACCTCTCAAAGGAGTGAGATCCCTATGGAAGCTGCATTTTGCGCACGAAGATATCTCTCTCCCGTTGGATAGTCTGTATGTCATCTCGCAATCTCCCGCAAAAGCTTCTCAATCGAATCAGATATTTTGGAGAAGAACTTCACGCTATAGTAATTCGTGGTAAAAGCCTTCCTGTCCTTTCTTTTAAAGAAGTAATTTCGGATATAAAGTCAGTAAGCTTCTTACTCTCCCCAGGACCAAGGGGTTTCTCTATATGATTAGAGACAGACTCGAAACAGGATCTGAATCTCAACCTTAGCCTCTTCTGCTTCGAAAGCTTACGGAAATTATTTTCGGTAAATTCAATGCAGAAAAAAGTGGAAAATCAATCCATATATTGAACTATCGATAGAGACCTTAAGGGCGGCGAAATTTTCTGCACGAAGCAAGCACTTTACACTATTCATCCAAAAAAACAAGAGCGTATGCTCAGAAAAACAACGGACTTGAGAAAAGGTTAATTTCAATAAATGTAAATACAGTAAAACCTCCTTAAGGTGACCACCGTCGGTTCCGTGAAAAAGCGGTCGTTCAGAGAGGTGGTCTCTCAATGGAGGTAAATTAAGCATTGGGTCAATGGGGAAAGGGAGAAAATCCATTTCTAGAAAAAACTGCTGTTAAAGGAGGTGGTCGCTGAATAGAGGTGGTCGTTAAGGGAGGTTTTATTGTACTTGACCCGTAAACAAGAGTTTAACCATCAGTTATAATGGCAAGCTGAGTACCGTAAACCGAAGGCGAGCCACAAAATATTTTTAAAAAAGCATTGTTGCGAGACGTAAGAAAACTATTATTTGCAATAGAAAACAATGGCAGAACTGTAAGCAAGAGTATAGCTATGAGGATAAAAATAAAAATGTGGCAGTCTGAAGTTAATAGTTAGGATGATAATGAAGTTCTAGTCTGCGAAATTAATGAAAATGCAGAATTCAAGTACTTGTCTTCGTCAGAAGGACACGAATTTGATCTCAGAAGGATGTGCTTGAAAAGCCTCATTTAACTGTGTATAAATTTCACTGAGCAGTAAAGTTAGACATCTAAGAGCAAATTTGTAAGAGCGATATAAGAAGCAGCTGTTTCCAACAACCAATGCGGCTATAAAATCATGTATATTATCCTCATTATAATTGAAAAGCTTGTTTCCAAAAGGCATCAAGACAAAAAATTTAAACAATTTACTTTTCGGTGGGATAGTTAGCAGTATGTATATATATATATACAGCAATGTATTTCCAGTATATAGAAGTTCCAAACGGAATTTAGTAGCAAAAATGCACTAAGAAAGTCAAGTTTGTTTCCATAAAGAATTTAGTCGCAAGTAACTTTTGTATTAAAAGGGCTCAAGTCAAGTTTAACCAATTGCAACACACGGTGAGATCACATGGTTCGTTCGGCGCCGCGCCCTTTGCAATCCTTGTTTAAAATATTATAGCGTGTTGCGCAGAGTGGTGTGATTCATAAAAATGAGTGATTCAAATGATGAAGCTGTGCAATTTTCTCCGCATTCAAGGAAACCTAAATATGATTCAAATCTCTGGGAGAAAAGTGTGAAAAACAAAACAAAACGTCATTCTTCTTTTGGAAAGCATGCGACAGTCGCCTGAAGTCATATTGACTGAGTTTAGAAATGAAGATTTGTGATAACCACGTGACTATATATTATTTAGATGTAATCAAATGCTTGGAATACATTCAAACGGAAGTAAGTCAGTTTATTTCATTCTTTTTGTGTCAAAAGGACGTTAGTCCTACTTTTATTTCCAAAAGGGATTAAGTCATTTTTTTTAAATTTTCTTCTACGTAATTGTATTGCAAGGATTTTTTTTAATTGTGCAATTTAGTGTTTATACCATGTAACGATTATTGATAAAAAATGCCTTTCCTGCAAAATAAAAAATAAATTCTATATTAAAAATTCACGTTTATTGAAAAAAAATGAAAAAAAAAACTACAGCCTTTTGGAAACGAGCTCTTTAATTTAATAACGTCTTAGTATTCACATACCGTTTTTAACAAAGGATATTGACTTTCTAACTAAAATTTTTTAATTTTTTAAAATTCTTTCTTTGGTGTGGATAGGGTCTGACTGGGCTGCCTGCCCCCGGCGATAGGGCTCGCGCCCTTCAAAAATCCAAGTTATGCGTACTTTGAGAAAACCCAGTCCGCCCATGGGTATCGATGCGTACTTTGAGAAAACCCAGTCCGCCCATGGGTATCGATGCGTACTTTGAGAAAACCCAATCCGCCCATAGGCATCGATGTATACTTTGAGAAAACCCAGTCCGCCCATGGGTATCGGTGCGTACTTTGAGAAAACCCAGTCCGCCCATGGGTATCGATGCGTACTTTGAGAAAACCCAGTCCGCCCATGGGTATCAATGCCTCCTTTAAGAACAACTCCCCACCGCTTTTAGTCTAAACCTTTCTTCTTTGAGCTCCGCGGTAGTGCAGCGATAACGTGTTCGACTACCTCTCCGTTAACCCGGGTTCGTCTCCCAATGGGGTCAAAATAGAATGCTTACCAACAAACTACTGACTGTAGTCTTGGGCAAGGGCGGATTTATGGTTTTGCCGCTAAACGTAACTAGAGGCATAACAGAAATTTTGGCGCTTTTGCCAAATTCTTAATTTGACGCTCCTGGTCGGTATTTAAAATTTGTCTTTTTTTGCAAGTATTCGTGAATTTGGTGCCCTTTGAGCCTCTATTAAAGAGGCGCCCATGGCAGCTCTCCCTTTGCCAATGTCTAGTTATGTTTCTGAGCAAAACAATTCAAAATTAACAATTCAATTTGCCACTAAAAATTCAGCCCCGCCTTTGCAAACTACTCGGCGGTAAACTTCTCGCCAAAATTTGCTGATATCAAAATTTTGTCGCCGTAGGCTTCATTATACTCAGCCTATTGGTAAATCAGCCACTGGTCCTAGGGTTAGATTTCTAGGCTTTAAGGCGTTCGGATCCTTCTGAAAACTGTAGATACGGGTGCAACACGACCTTTGCTGTCCTTGCGCCATAAACAAAAACAAACAGCAGCAAACCTTTCTTTCTTCAATCAGTGCAGGGATCACTAAAATGTTTGGGAATAGAAATTGACATCTTATCGCGTTCTGTAATTGATTTGTTTCTCACGAAATAGACGAAGGCGTGTATCCATTAAGTCTATAATTTGCATGAAAAAGTTTCTTCGTAACAAATAATGATTCAGTAATTAACATAAAGTGACCTTCGTGATCTTGCACGGTGAAATTGAACGAATTTTTTAAACGAAATGAGTCAGTATTTTTTCTATCGTAATTTTCTTCTTCCTATGCTTATGTTACAAATGGAAGTTGGATATTTTCAATAAAGAAGTTATGAAAAAGTAAAAGTGTGTGCGTCACCTACAGCTGGAAGGTTCAAATCCAGTTTATAGCATGGCTATTATCAGTTGTTGTTATTATGTTAAATAAAAAGTTTTTATCTTGAAATCTACGAAAAAATCATTCGAAAATATTTACACATCCACCAATTTGACAAATAAGTACTCCATGGTTACTGAAAATGAATTTATTTTGTTTTCTTAAATATATGTACAATGAAACATCGATAGTATGTATCAGTATAATAATACATTTTTTCCTCATCATACCTTCGTTTGTCTTTTGACAGTTCTCAGGAGAATTTAAAATCGAGGTTTCGCTATATGTGTGTACATATAGATACTGCAAAATTATTAAAAAGCTTGTACCTGTTCTGCTTTTAGAGGTTAATTTTAGCGAGTATTTTTTGCTTTACATACAGTACAGAGTTAAAAATATTTAATATTATATTAAATATTATATACTTAACATGTTTCCTACCGCTGATAAGCTTGGTTCGTCATGATTGCTTAAAAATGTCATGACGTGTTTCGCACGTCATTATTTCTTTCTTTTTGGTTTTACGGCTCAAAGACTACAGTGGTCATGCTGCGCCGGGACCTACTGTTTTCCGAGGAATCCGAACCTCTTAAGGCCTAGGGAACCAAACCCCGGACTACAGTGAGCAGTGCGATCTTTATGAGATCTCTGAGTAAGCGTTCTTTGCACTGCTGGGAGTCGAACCTCGGTCATTGCTTCTATTGAGTTTTACCAGATACTGGGCATTGAATTTTTGAGATTATTTTTTTTTATTAGCACAGATGTAGATCAACACTGTTTTGGATAATAATATAATGAGCCACTTATAATAGTTCATTTTTAAATCATGATTGTTGCGTAAAATTTCGTCAACCGTCACCAATATCATTGGTTTTTTTAGGCGTCATTATTCAATTAAATATAAATCATTTTAATAATCAAATCTTTTGTTAACTGTAACAATTTAATATTTATTTATATATTCATTTTTATATTTTTATAATATATATTTCTATTATATATATATATATATATATATATATATATATATATATATATATTTTCATTATTTATATATATATATATTTATTTATTTATTTCTTTATAATCAAATATTTGGCTACAAGTACTATTTGTTCTGTGCTCTACCAAATTCATGCGATTTTTATTGTAAATTTTCAGAAAACAATTCCCGTCTGTCTGTCTGTCGTGGAGACGTTATTACCATGTATGGACGTAGTCCTTCGAGCACTATCCGGACCACCAATTATAGACCTTCATTATATCCCACAATTGCTGGGTGGAGATAAGGAAACAGAACGGAAATGCGCAAGCGCTGTCGAATTTGTTACGAATAGGAGAAGAAAGGAGATAAAAATATGTGCATAGCCCCTGTTTCGAACTACCCGCATTACACCGAGAAACTTACTTTGTGAATTTTCATAAAAAATTGAAATTAAGTTCTTACATTACGATTAAATATAATTTTTTTCCGCTTTTTGTGGTTTATAATAAAATCTTTATATTTTTGGTTCATAATAGCCAGAGAAAAAAAAATTGACATGTATTCAGACAAGACTCGAACCAACAACCTCAGTTGTCACTGCAGTGTCTTAACTGCTGAGCGAGTAGGGTCATGTGAGACTTTTTATCATATATAGTCTATACGTTAACCAAAGAAATATCCTTAAATAATTTAAGGAGATTAATTTTCCTCCCCCTTTTCTGCTTGAATTGTTTAAAGATGTTAATTTTCCTCCACATTCTCTCCTTAAATTGTTTAACGACAAAAAATTTCATCCACTTCCTCCCCTTAAATAATTTAAGGAGATTAATTTTCCTCCATATTCTGTCCCAAAATTCATTCCTCCATACTCTCTCCCTAAATTAATTAAGCCGATTTAAAGAATTTAATTCCTCCAAAAGCTCCTTAAATGATTTAAGGAGATTTAAGTAATTTAAGAAGATTATGGATGAATTGCTCAGTTACGATTAAGTCTAAACTATAAAAAATGGAGAGTTAGACCTAGCCGAAAGTCTTCAACACGACTTCAATATACTTAAACATATCTCTTTATTTAAGTTTTAGTATTTTATTTTACATCTAATTATAAGTTAAATATTTTTTTCTGTGTAAAAGGTTATGCCATCATCCTATTCAACTACTGGATGAAGGTTTCTCTGCGTATGTCTATTTAAAGCAGTTCTTTTCCATTTTATCTGAACTTGTTATTTTATTTCATTCACCTATCTAGTTTGAGGACGTTTCCTAGGTCTTCGGTGGCCTTTTTGAGTCCAGTTGAAAATTTTTCAGATGCCTACCTTTGATCAGTTCTTCTTGCATATGCCCACTCTATTGTCATTTCCGAGTTTTTGAATTAAAAATGATATTATCTCATTCTTTGTTTGCTCTCTCACCCAAGTATTTAATTTTCAGTCTCTCCCGACTCTTCCCATCATGTACCTCTCCATTCTCCTTTGTTTCGTTTACAATTTCTGTGTTGCCTTTTTCATCGGATACGATGTCTTTGTTTCATAAGGTAGGACTGGTAATATGCTTTGGTTGAAGACCTTTGTTTTGAGACACAAAGGAAATTTCTCCTTCATGATGGAAGCGTTTCTTTGAATGTGTTCCTGCTTCAACTGAATTCAATATGTTTGTGGCGTTCCTTCACAACTTCAGAATCCCTACGTGCCTGGAGAACCTGGAAAACGTGAAATTGTCAGGGAATTTCAATCGTCCCTTAAGATCAGAGAAAAGTCCGGGAAAACAAGATTTTCTGTTCAAACCTGGGAGTCAGGTAAAACATTCGGAGCTTCTGTTTGGAAGAGCTAAATCTCCCACGAACCTAAAGCTATTTCCCCCACAACTGAAGTACAGTTGAAAGTTTTGTTTATCACATTAGTCAGAGAATGTTTCCGAGAAAGTCAGTGAAATTTTTTCTCCAATGTGGAATCCTGCAGTATTTTTTTACATTGATATTAGTTGGCCAAAGTAAGTGAACAAATCATCAATTTCGAGCTCAATATTGTCAATTTATATTTCTGCTCTTTTCCATGAAATCGATGAACGTGGCTTTAGTGATTGCAGTCATGATTGGCAGGTGTGTGTTACGGTAGTGGAGTATTCTAAATGAGACACTAGGCCATCAAAGGCGGATCTAGGAGTCTTTTAAGGTGGTGGTGGAAGGGAGGAATTTATTTCCAATTCCTGTTTTTAGCGAAGTGTCCAGTACTGTTCATTTCATTTTCTGTGATATAATCTCGGCTCAAGGGGTGATCGCCCTATCGGCTTCCCCTTGGATCTGCCAGTCACAGATTTATTCAGAGTACTCATGAAGTGCGTTTTGTGTCCTGAAGTTTAGTAGCCATGTAATAACTAAACCTTCGTTGTTTCCAAGGGTACACTGTGAAAATCCAAGTGATAGTCTATGTGCCAAGGAGAAGTTTAGACGTTTGTATAAAAACGGTCCAGTACCTCAGTATTGAGTACATTTTATTTTTAACTATTTCCTTGCCTTAAAAGAAAAAAAACTAAGAAATTATATGCAAAGAAAATGACATTTAAGTCCTTATTATTAAAAAATAAGAAAAAGACGCAGAAAGTATTTATTTTGTTTGCATAATTGATTTATATTTTTTTTCCTTTGAAGTTTAATTGCGATCTTATATGATATTTTTATTTATTTATTAATTAAATTTAATTAATTACAATAAAACAATCAAAGGCGGCTACCCTTTGTTCAGTGAAAAATTGGTCCCTCAGAGAGGTGGTCTCTTAACGGAGGTCTATGGTTGGAAGGATAAACATGAAATTAAAGCAAACAACATTTGAAACTGCCTACGTAAGTGACAACATTTTTGTCACATTTGAAAGCAAAACATAAAATTAGAAAATAGGATTTAATAATAAATATTAAATTGCAA
This sequence comes from Dysdera silvatica, assembly GCA_006491805.2. Classification (NCBI taxonomy): domain Eukaryota; kingdom Metazoa; phylum Arthropoda; class Arachnida; order Araneae; family Dysderidae; genus Dysdera; species Dysdera silvatica. Next base: position 289,552,220 of record QLNU02015360.1, read on the forward strand.
GCTATGAATTTTGCAACGTAAAAGAAAATATCAGTTTAATGTTACAGTTTTTGTCCCTAAATAATGTTGAAATTCAAAAAATATTTAATAAAATATTCTATTAGTAATTCTATAAATAATTGAACGTTTTCGTCAGATACTGAAAAGTGTTTCCATTGATCTAGTCACTCCTTGTGTGTTTTCTCAGGTTTGAGGGGATGGGGAGGTTTTTTGTTTTTTTTTTGCAAGATTTTCGATGATGACTTTTCATCCAAATTGAGTGTCTGAAAGGCTAAATTTTTTTTTTTAAATTTGAATTCTATTTTAAATTAAAATAATTTTTAATGACAAAATCTTGAAGGGGAAAGTCATTGCTAAATTTTTATTCCATTCGAAGTTGGAAGATAAACAGGAATTAAAATTTCTTCCTTCTCAATCATCAAAATATGATCGCATCTAAAGGGAGAATGGTTTCTGATAGTCTTAAATGGGGCTAGGTTTATCATTAAGTCTAGGGTAGTGGTTCTTAAACTGTGCTCCTCGGTTCGCTTTCGCTTTCTTTTTGGTTTTACGGCTCAAAGACTACAGTGGTCATGCTGCGCCGGGACCTACTGTTTTCCGAGGAATCCGAACCTCTTAAGGCCTAGGGAACCAAACCCCGGACTACAGTGAGCAGTGCGATCTTTATGAGATCTCTGAGTAAGCGTTCTTTTTGCACTGCTGGGAGTCGAACCCGGATTAGCCGCGCAATAGGAGAACGCGTTACCACACTGCGCCACCGCAGGGCTGTGCTCCTCGGAGCCCACGGGTTCCGCGGGTAATATTTTGGGGCTCCGCGAAGAACATTGGCATCAAAATAATCAGGAATTGGAAAAATAGTATCTTCTTAACTAAATTTATTGATCTCGTTTTTTAGTTTCAAAGTGGAATGTTTTATTTACATGTAATTCGGATAATCATAATTTCATAAAAATTTCTTAAAAGTAAGATTAAAAATTTTAAAAATGTGTGATCTTTGTCTCACCAACTACTCCTTCGCAAAGAGGGTAGGAATTTTGTTAGCGTATTTCCTCCTACCACCGTTTAAAGGTCGCTCCAGTATTATTTAAATTTAAGCATATATTTTGGGTTGTTTTATATCCTTCTCTATATAAGCAAAAAATGCAAATATCTGACTTATCTCCATGCTTACGGAAAGTTTTCATTCTCTGATTTTTATTTGCTTCTGTAAATATAAGTTTTAAAAGCGATTTATAAATTGGTATAGGTTTTAATTAATTAGTGCATTTCTGTTAAGGCAGTTGTCACTTGGTAACAACCCCCACTGTGCTCGTTGTATTATTTTCGATGCGTAAGACATCGAAAATAATACAACAGAACTATGATTACGCAACTTACGTAAGCATAGTTCAGCCCCCCTCCCGTTGCCCAAAATAAAAAATAAGCAAAGTTTAAACCCGATCCCTTCTAAGATATTTACGTAATAGTTTAATGCCCCCTTTATACATAATGAATTGCTAAATTTTTAAGGTTTACGTGATAGAATTTGGGGCTCCGTCATATAGTTTTGGATTTAAAAGGGCTCCGTGACCAAAAAGTTTAAGAAAAGCTGATCTATGGGGTGGGTGTGTTTTACGAAAAGGTGATCATTCAGAGAGATTTTACTGTATTTATTAAATTTCTATGTTTAAAGAGAAAATTCACCTTTTATGCACAGTAAACTCAAAAGCCATTTTGGCATCCTATTCAGATTAACCAAATTAGAATAAACCGAATTAATAATATCCCATTTTTAATTCAGAAGAAACAAAGACGATTTACCTATGTATTTTTTTTTACGTTATTGCCTTTGAATAGTTAGAGCGTTTGTAATTTTTATTTAAATGGCTCTTAATTATCAAAGAACGTTTGCTATTATATTGTCTATTAATTACATCTTTAATTATATTTTCAGATTAACATCACTGAATAGAAGCTCTAGCGGAAAAGCCTGATTTATTACACTATTATATTATTATATTTTATATTATTATATATTTTATATTATTGTATATTTTATATAAGCTACAAAATTAACCGATGAAACACCAAGACCAATTCTGATGAAGTGCTCTTGGCCCTAATTATATATCAACCGATAAAGTTTGCTCTGGTGGCTGGATAATCAATCAATTGTCCTCAGTTTTTGCTGCACTGTCTATTTCATGTAACTTTCTAATAAAACTCTCCCTAACACTCTAAAAAGTCTTTTGTTTGTTTGTTTGGATGTTTTATGGCGCAAGAGCATCTGGGCTATACTGCGCCAAGAAATGAAATAAGGTTCTTCTATAGCCCAACACTGTTGGTCCAGTAGTCATAAATATTTATTCCAACAAGCCGAAATCATTTACAAACCACTCGCCCCCTCTGAAGTAAATTTCCTTCTTGAATCCTTTTTTACTCATGAAAATAGTCACAATTTTATTAACGACATGTCAATTACAACCAAAATTCATTCTGCATGGACTCAAATTCTTTAAATTATTTCGTTTCATTTTTTTCAATAACTAATTATTCCTTCATTTTTTCCCGTTCAATAAATTAATTTTCCTTAATTCCCTTTCTTATATATTTTTTTACTATTATCGTCATAAGGTATCATTCCATGTTTCCTAAAATCTGTTACAAATTATATATTAATTCATTTTTAATCTGTACTTCTGAAGATGATGGATACAATTCCATCGAAAAGCTTAAAGTTAAATAAAGTATTTTTAACTGTGTCTACCGTGAATTTAAGTTTAAATGAAGACTTTATTATAACAAAGACGACTTGTCGCTTTGAAAATTTTTTGCCAATTACCCTGTTAGCCATGTTATTGTGAAATTGACAAGTTATACAGTGTGGTGATGATGAAATATATTTACATTAAGTAAACCGATTGATTCGTGTCGATTCAAATAATCATTAAATTCGATAATTAAAATTTTTCATTCTATGTGAAAAAGAATGCATCACAAAAAATTTAATATGGGGATTCTTGTTCGTTTTAACGAGGAGTTGTGTTTAATAATAATAAGCGATTTCAATATCTTCATATATTCTTAGTGTAGCGATATTGAAATATTATGATATTTGTTAATAATCTTCAGAGTTATAAGAGAAGACATTTGTATTGCTAGAGTAGTTATTATAGAGTAATAATCCTTGTATTAATTAAAAATGTTTTTATGAGCCTTTTTTAAGCAAGAAACCCAACAGTACATTAATGAGTTTTTCATTTAAACGTATGTTTTATTCGATTTATCAAAGAGTGATGAGAGTTATAAATTTTTATTAGCAGTACACTTTCATTATAGCAATATGTAATAGGGAATGGTAGGTTGAATGAGGATGATTTTTCAGAGCTTGAACACAAAAAAAAAATTAAATCGTAAGACAAAGGAAAAAAACGGAACTACGAAGAAACAGGTTTTTGAATGAATCAAGATGAAATCTAAAAGCAATATTGATGACAACGAAATATGTTGATAATCCATGAGATTTAGAGATCAAGATGAGATTTAGAGATCAAGATGAGATTTAGAGATCATCATGAGATTTAGAGATCAATCTCTAAATCCATGAGATTTAGAGATTCAAAATCTCAGAAAACAATTCTGTTAATGAGTACATAAATTGGAATGGAGTAGGCTGCTCATTTGTAAAATTGGAAGATAATAAAAATACAATACAATTTTTATTTCCATGCTAAAATTACACTTCGATGGAGGAAGAAAGCATAACAAAACAAAATTTATTATTTTAGCTCCTTTTATAGTCAGTATGACCATTTTATTTTTGTTTTTCTATTAAATAAATTCTTAATTTCCTTTTAACTTCGCTTTCTCTTTCACAATTTTTTATATGATCTGGTAATTTATTTCATTTATCAATTTTATAATTTATTTTTTCCTATGCTTGTTCTTATTTTTTCTGTTTCTAAAGAGTCAGCTGATCTGTATTTTTTATATTTGGATTTTTGTATACATTTATAGTTTCGTCATATTTACCTGTTGTAATTCTTAAATAATATATCATTATAAATATTTTGTATGTGTTTACTTCTATATTCATTATATTATTTTCTATTTTTATTTGTTTTTATACTTTCGTTAATTTTGTATCCTATTCTTTTTAATAATCTATCAATTATTGTAATTTTTAAATTTACTTTATTTATGTAGACTATACACACTATTTCCATAAATTATATGACTATATGTCAATGAAAGTAGTGTTATTTTACAGTGGTAAGGTATTAAGTAATTTAATCTTGTAATTATACCTGCATTTTTTCTTATTTTTTACAAATTTCCTTTTTGTATTTATTCCAAATTAAGCGTTCGTTTACTTCAATTCCTAGAAATTTTATTTCATTTGGTCTATCATAAATGATAAATAACCATCTTTTCATAAATGTAATGCTAAATCCATTTTTATGAAACGTATAAAAACAAAGGTAAATGTTTCTTTAATTTCGAGTAGATGGTTTGGTTTGTGTTTGTTGCCCTGGCCGTTTTAATTTTTTTTAATTAACTTTAGAAGTTTAACGAAGAATTACAAGCGTAGAAATTGAATAATTTATTTGAAACAAGTGCTAATGTGAGAAGAGAACAATTTTCTTTTATAATTATAAAATTGGAGGATATTTGTTGTGTGCAAAATGTGCCTGTGAAGTACTTTTCATACACATACACACGCACACTAAATTTGAGGGCCGACGTAAGCAAATATACCGCCCTAGGCAAAGGACGTGTACGCCCCCATCGTAAAAAAATTAACACCCCAATACGTTTTGCGACAATCGGAAAGTGCAAAAATATAGCACATTTCGCCATCTCATTATAGTTCCGGCTAAAACGAAATATCGTAATCACAGCTTATCTTATAACACACAAGTAAATGATCAAAAAAAAATAGTCTGGGATTTTACTGTTGAAGGAGAAAATTGTGATTCGCGTGTATGTAATAGTGCACAAAGATATCAAAAAGAAAAAGCGTCTTCCAGGCTTCTAGTGAGACAACGGTATTGCTCGCACCACTGAAAAGTGTAGCGGCAATGAGAAAATGTTATGCAGAATTACGTAAATTGATTAAAGGAAAATTTGCTAATGTAAGAAAGCAAGAATTTGATTGTATGGAAAAGAAATGGATAAAATAGACTGTACATAAGGAATAGTAAATATTTGTGAAGGCATTCGATCGAAAATAATCCATTCAGTTCCATTATTTTTTATTCCATTATTTATTTATTGCCAACTTTATATGAATCATCCTACAGTATTAAGTACCTTTAAAAACAATTTGCCGTGGCGCCGCCGAGTTCACCTATATGGTCGGCCGAGCTTGCTACTGCTATTACCACTACTGTACTTTTTGTGCTTACAATTTTTCATTTAAATATTTCGGATTCATTTTAATTAAAATCAAGGGTTTTAAATTTAATCATCTGTAGTTCTGTAATTTTTTTTTAAAAATGAATTTTTTAAAATTGCCTTTAGGGCTAAATTCCAAAATTTGCATTATTTTGAATGGCAGTTTAAACAGATTATTTTAATTTTACGAAGGCTAAAATTTTATCAGAAGACTTCTTAATATTTTCTTCTGCAAGTCATGTTTTCCACTTTGAAAATATGGCTATATTTGCGTAAACGAAGTTACTGTGGATAATCTATTAACAGAAATTTTGAACTAACATCGATATAATTATATTTATATAAATTATTCAAAGAGTATAGTGTTTAAATTTTAGCTAAAATAAAAGCAATTTTAAGTAAATATAAAATAAGTAAATATTAATACTAGATTAACACTTTGCTCACCCCTTATTTGATCATACATTTATAACATATTTTATTGACATTATTTACCTGTATCGAGTATGAAAATATCATAAATTTTGACATTATTTTTGAATACAAGTACAATATGCTGCTTCCATCCCAACATTTTTATATGTCTTCTATTTTGAAGTCAAACACATCAATTTCAGTTTATTGGAAATTAAATGGATGAAAGAATAGCAAGTCAAGATATTAACGAAAGAAAGACTTGTTAAAAATTTGGACTTTAAACATAGAATTTTCTGCTTGGAGTGCAACTAAAAGAACAATAACTAGTAAAGGTTATAATGCTTTTTTCAGAAACCTGTATGCATTTATAGTTACGTAGTTGATAATATAAGCTAAAAGAAAATTTTATATCGAGCAAAAGTTTCTATTTTGTATATTACAAATTTTCTTCATTTCCCATTTTGAAGCTAACCTTAAAATTATGATTTTACAGTAAGTGGTTAAGGATATTGTTTTGTAAACTAACACAGAATAATTTAAATCACATTATGTTGAATAATAATTTAAGAAAACTAATACAGAATAATTTGAACTCTAAGAACCTACAAATAATCGATAGCTTTCTATTTTTGCATCATATTTGGTATGCCTCATATTAAAATTCTAGCCTTTTAAATTGAAATTTTAAATAAACACAAATTTTCTCTACTGCGCACAGGCTTAATCAATATTAATGTTTGCTTCAAGAGCAATTTTTAAATCTTGCAAATAAAAATCAAAATTTTAAAATTTTAAAAATACCTTTAAGTCTTTAAAACATCGAGTCCGTTAATAGATAGTAGATGCCGATAGTCACATGGTGAAAGGAATTTTACTTTACAATTAGCTGCGTTGCTAATAGCAGGCTTTCTTCGAAATATACATCATTTCTGTTGTACTAGCTGGACTCTTCTTACTGGTGATTAAATAGTGTCATGTAACCCTGGTGAGTAATCAATTTCAAAGTGCTTTTCTTGTTTCCTCCAAGGTGTCGGTGATCTCTGATGAAAACGGAGCTTCCTGATCGTATACTGAATGTATCCTGATTTGCAAAACCTTCCGGTATACCTTCAGTATACGTAACAGGCAACTCCTAAATCTTCGTTCGAGAAGCTCTGGTGAACGCAAGGCAATCCAAGTTTTTATGAAGATGCTATTTATAAAATTGACGTCTTCTGATCCATTGCAGCTACATCTTCTTCCACGAGTAAGTGGCATTGATCTTATCTAATTGTTATTTATTGTTTTGAATCGCTTAGAACGAAAAAATTTATTTTCACTCTTAATATTTAATTTTAAATTTTAAAGAATTAAAAATTGTATTTCATTTTTATTTTATTTTTTCAATTAAAAATTGTCGATAGACGTAGTTTAATTTGCAAATATTATAGATTATTTTTTAATTTGCTACTGAAAAGCCACTCAAAATTCTGATTGCAAAGATATTCTCTTAAACATTGAAAATAAAAATTATGTTAAATTTGAAATTTGCATCACCTAAACAACTCTTCAGCGAATATTTTTTAGGATTACCACTTGAAATAATATTTCCTACAATAAAATCAAAATACTTACCTAACTAAAAAATTTACATAAATAAAATTAATTTTAAACCGTTTATCATAAACGCATAGTATTAACGAAAATCGTAGGCAAATATAAACACAAATTAAAATAATAGAAATAATTTAGTAATTTTAGATATTCTTGGATGATAGCCATGTTAGATCTTTTCCTGACTTTCTAACATCAAAATGCTAAATAAGTTTAAATTTAACTTCAATGTTAGGAAAACGTTTAAATATAAAGTAAAACCTGGCTTTTCCGCTAATTTCTCTGCCTAAATAATAATAATAATAGATTTTCAATAAAAACAAATCTATTTCAGAATCTATCCAAGGTTCAAGACACCTGTTCATGTCTTTGCACAAAATTCATCATTATGGTTTTAGAAATAAAAATTGGCTAAACAGGTTAAACTGCAGTAAACCACGAGACTTATTTTTAAAAAAATTTTAGCATTAGAATAAATATTTATAAAGAAACATTTTCAACAAGTCTGTGTCACTGATTGCACTGTGCACAATCTTTATACGAGTAAGTAAAATATTCAAATATGAAGAAAAAGCGAAAAATGATTGCTGGAAGTAAATGTCACTTCACAATCGAGTAAAAAATTCTAAAAATTTTTTTCCAAAAACGAACGAAAAAAACTATTTTAAAATAGCGAGTTGAAAGAGGATGATCCTGGACGACAAATCTAGGAAGCCGGGAGAAGCCTGTGGACCCGTAAACAGACTTAAAAAGAAAGAAAATTTTTGAAAATAATTGTTTCATATCTCCCCTTTCCGGCAACGTTCTTGAAATCAGTAAATTATAAAAAGTCGATTGACAAAAAACATGCCCATTAAAAGAAGTTCGGAATCCAAAAACGTAGAAGAAGTGAGAGACGAAGCTTTTTTAAAAAAAAATCTAGGTCTTGGAAAAGCGGGATATTCCCAAACAACCTACCGTTTTGGAAACATCCAAAAAACTGATGCGATCGAGACGGAGACTTAGGAGCAAGTGACGAAAACGCCGGGCAGACCTGAGACTAAGCATCGCTGCATCGGAGAAAGAATGAGGAAGGGAGGGGGGGGGATGTGGCATAGAGTTTCAACCTCGCGCAGATGCAATGCTTTTAGGGGAGGGGGGGTGTAAAATGACTCTGTCAGCTTTGGCATTGGCTGCTTCCAAATGCAGCACGTCCACAAGCTAGGCAGTTGATCCTTCTTCCAATATACACACACACACATGAAATCCCCACTTTCATCCCCATAACCCCTCAAATGCCCCTGCATTGCAGATGTCGAGCCGGCGGGGAGGGTGGGTTCTGATTTGGTACGGCGCTTCTCAAGAACAATTGTCCATTTCTTCCATTTGACCGTTTGCTACGTAATGCAGGGACGAACCATACCTATAATATAGGACCATCTCGTTAAGGGCTCGAGCTGTGTGGCCAGAGTCTTTTGAAAACATGGCCATAGGAGAGGTCATAAGAAATGTCAATGGATGGAATGCTCTTCCCTCTCCCCCGTCACTAATTTTAAACAGACGATGGGACAGTCCATGTTCTCAAAATATGTCAATAGGTTACGCCAGTGGGTTTCTCAAAAACTCAACGAGAGTGATTTACCTTCCTGACATCTTAAAAATACTGGTTTAGGTTCATGAGAAGTTTGCGAATTCCTGCAAAGAGACGCCCTTTGACCTGAAGCGACCTCTTGACATTTTTCTTTTCTTTCTTTTCAGTTTCTTCCCTCTCTTTCTATTTCTTTTCTTTTTCCTTTCTTTCACACCAGTATCGAAAATAATGATAAACCAACGGACAAAATTGCAACTGACCAAAAAATTGACTGAATAAAACTCATATATGGATAGATTAACATTCATATACACCAGCTTAATATTTATCTATATATATTCCGAGAGACAATATTTTTATTATTAATATTATATATTTTAATAATAATTATTTTTAATTATTATTAATTATTTATTATATATATTTTAATAATTATTTAATATTATATTTTAATAATTATTTTAATATTATATATTTTAATATTATATATTTTAATATTATATTTTAATAATTATTTTAATATTATATATTTTAATAATTATTTTAATATTATATATTTTAATAATTATTTTTATATTATATATTTTAATAATTATTTTATATTATATATTTTTAATAATTATTTTTATATTATATATTTTAATAATTATATTATATATTTTAATAATTATTTTTATATTATATATTTTAATAATTATTTTAATATTATATATTTTAAATCCCATACACTGATTTTTGCCGACTTTTATTTATAATATTATTATTTCGTCGTCAAATGCAATAACATTACATGATTCCACTCGTTCCTTTGATTGTTTTTTGTTGTTGTGTATTTCAGAATAAAATTGATTAAATTGGTAACTCGTGATTGTGTCAGCTATAGCCATCGTTTCCCCTTAGAAAATGATCCTAGGTCATCATTTTGAAATATCAGCGCCATCCGTTTCATTGACGAAAATTGATTTAAGCTCCAATGAAATAGATAAAGGTAAAGTTCAATTTCCAAATTGGAAGAAATAGACATAGAGTTACTTGTTATGTAGGCTATCAGTAATATATCAAAAAGGTCAGTCAGTTGCTGAATAAGGAAAGATTAACGAAAGTGATGATATACAGCAACCGTCCTGATTCAAATGAAACCGATCGTTTGATAAAATCGAAAACGACGACGTACTGTCATTTATCATTTATCTTTTTTAATGTCTCCTATAAGTTTATTTATTTTGATTTTGCTTTATCTGGAGATTGTTCCTACTGATATATAATTTTAATCCCTAGAATATTTGATTATTTTCTTTTTCGCGGTAGCTAAGATTTTTTCTTTATTTTTTTTAGCTCACTTGACCATTTTTTTTTTATTCAAAAATATTGTTGTTCTTCTCGCTGAGCTACGTTATCAAACACATGCTAAAATCCTTTTCATTCCCTTTATCAAATTGAGACTATCTCAATAATTTAAACATTCAATTATCTTTATTTAATTTCATTATCTTTGTCAAATTAAGACAATCTCGAGGAATTTAGACATTCAATTATATTTATTTCATATCATTATCTTTGTCAAATTAAGACAATCTCGAGGAATTTAGACATTCAATTATGTTTATTTCATGTCATTATCTTTGTCAAATTAAGACAATTTCAAAGAGTTTAGACATTCAATTACTTTGTTTCATATCGTCATCTTTATCAAATTAAGACCATCTCTAGGAGAGTATCTACCTTTTATCTGAAAACGTTATGTTCGTGGACAATCATCAGAAGTAAATCAACCCTTTAACCTTGATAGCTGGACTAAAATAGAGTTGCATAAATTGACATGTCTTAGCCGGACTCGAACCCGGTAATATTACGAACTTTATTATCTGGTCCCACGCATAACCAAAAGAAAAAGCACCAGTCTTTAGCAATAAGAATCGAAACTGTAAATGTAAAGTGGAAAACGAGTATTATATCGCCTTGGAAATTTCAAGGAGCTACTTGAATAGCCAATTAAATGGCTTTAATTGTTCTGACGCTTTAGCTATTGCTTTATATTTCTTATATTTATGTTTGTGCTTTTTATATTCCTTATTCTTCTTTAATACGATGACGTAATGTATTTAAAATAAATGTCCATGCGTATTTAAAATCAGAATTATGACATTATATTCCATATCCACTGGCGTATGCAGGGGGGATTATGGGGGACTGTAATCCCCCATTGTGATACAATTTTGTATGTATGTATATATTAGAGTTGTGGCTCTGTAACCCTCCCTTATGAAATTTCTGCATACGCCTATGCCCACGTCAGGTCATAATGATAAATGAGATCGTTGGTATGTCGCTTGTCCTCATAATAAAAATATATTTTTTGATTGTCCTTTTAAATTTAAATTTATAGATTTTTCAAATAATTTGTTTTATCATATACCTTTGCTATTTCTAATTTTTATTGAGATTGTACATAAATTTAAACTATTTTCTTGTTTCCTATTTTATTGCAGTAATAAATGTAAGGATTTGCAATACTGGGTGAGAGCATAGAGTATGTGTAAAGGATATGGAAACAGTAGATAATATTTGTGATATTAAATTGAGAGGATCTTGTTAGAAGCCTTTCTGCACTACTTTACAAGCGGATGAATACTAATCTCACTATGTACTTTACAGAATGAGAGTAACGCCTAAAATAAAGTAATTTTTGTTGTACATACAAAGTTCAAGGCACTAGTAAGAACAGCAGAGTTATTAATTCAGTTTTACTGATACGTCAAGCTATCCTTCCTCAGTAACATGAGTGAAGGATGCCCCTGAAGATTCTCTGATGATCAGGAGAAACGCTGAGAAATATATGTTCTACGTGAACTCTCATTAAGGAAGCTTCCACTATATGCCTGGAGGAAAGGCGGATATTATTGGCTATTATTAAAATTAATTTTATGTTCATGTCATGCTTTATGCAAATAACCATATAAATTTAAGACATGATGTACTGAGGAGTTAATTTCACCACACAAAATGGAAGCTAAAGACATTTTAACTATAGCTAATATAAATAATAGCGCACTCAAAATCTACAATACGTGACCGCTTATATTCTAGATTTTCAAGAACCCTATATTAGAGAGTTGGCATTTGCCTTTTCTCATCCTAGTTTTTAAATGTTAGTATACGGCAAAAAAATAAAAATAAAATATATGAATGAAATGGCAGACAAGAATAAGGAAAGCATCTATTTACAGAACATATCTATTTTCGAGAAAGTATCTATATATAGAAAATACCTGTTTGCGGAAAAATATCTATTTACGGAAAAGTATGAATTTACAGAAAAGAACTTATTTACAGCAAAGAAAAGCATGTTAAAAATTTAGAACGAGTAATATTCATCTAAGCGCATTCCCTGCATACAGTGTAAAACTATGTAATGTTGTACCTGGATGTATGGTCGGTAGGATTTAGATTTCCCGTAAAAGAAATTACATGAATTATGTATGGTTAATTGCCCTGACAAAGTTTAAAATAACATTTTTTATATTATTTTACATATACGGATATTCGAAATCAAAAACAAGGCACAAAAGCCTGTATGATTCTTAGTATTTCGAAGAAAACGAAGCTATACATATTTCATAGTATTCGAAAGGAAACAAAAAGCCATATAAAAATCATAGCACTAGAAAGGAAACAAAAAGCCATACAAAATTCACAGTATGCTCAAGAAAACAAAGCCACACGTAATTCACAGTATTTAAAAGGAAACCAAAAGCCATGCGCAATTCATAGTACACGAAAAGAAGCAAAGCCATAAAAAGCCAATTTTTTTAATGTGTAAATAGAACAGAAGAAGAAAACGAGACCAGTCTCATAAATAAAATGTAAAATCGCTGTGAGAGTTGTATAGCTCCCAGAGGTATGCGGCATCAATGTTTTAGGAATTCAAAGCGAAATATTTTTCTTTGCGCTCCTTCTGCTGAAGTATCTATAATTCATGAATTAATATGCATTTTATAATAATGGGTGTATTTCTGAACGACAGTATTGCTGGTAGAATTACAAACATATCCATTGGACGTGTTTTAATCCCGCTAGTTTCATGTTGGCTAATTATATTATGGAAAAGTGTATATCATTTAATGATTTTTCTGTGGCCCTTCATTTTTTTTTCTAGAAGAAATAGTAGTGTTTTTTGAATTTGAGTATTTTACTAAGAAAATTTTACCCTTTTCGGTATCTTCTTATAAACTCCCTATATATCTTCGTATAAACTTCCATTTGTACTTTAATACACAAAGTGCATTAATTACTACTTGTCTAGTCTATTATTACTTGCGGTTGTCGAGAAAATAACGTAACGTTTTTATTTTTACAATTCTCGAGCTCAAATTATCATAAAACACGTATCTGCGAGAAGGTCACCGTCCATGTTTTCTGACTCAAATTAGGGCTTTTTGACCCATGCATTACATATTAGAATATCACTGCCCTCAGAGGCGGATTTGCAACTTTGCCGCCTAATCGTACCAGGTATAACAGAGATGTTAGCGCTTTTGTCAAATTCTTAATTTGACGCCCCTGACATTTATTTCAAATTTGTCTTTTCACAAGTATTCGCGAATTTGGGGCCTTTTGAGTCTCCCTATCTTTCTCTTCGGGCGGCGCCCATGGTAACCTTCCCTTTGTCAATGCCTAGTTACGCATCTGAACATAATAATTAAAAATTAAGAATTTAATTGTCCACCAAAAAATTTTGCCGTGTCTTTGGGAACTTTTCGGCGGCAAGTTTTTCATCGAAAATTTGCCGCTGTCAAAAATTTGCTGCCGTAAGCTTCAGCCTATTTAACCTATTGGTAAATCCGCCACTGACTGCCCTACTCAGGGTCAACATAGTCGCCACTAAAGTAGTTATTAAAAAACCACGAATGATCCGATACACCTCAGAACCTCAACGGAAAGTTTTTATAGAGAGGATCAAACAAATTTAAAACCTCGTTTCATAGGCAGGTTCTATCCCCGAGGGATGGAATCTGTTTGAACTATCCTGAGGTGTCCGCAATTCAAAGGTTTTACTGTATATTTTAACTTCTCGTCCATTAAACTCTGAATGAAAGCTTTCTATAAGTGATATATTTTAAGAAATTATGTCAGATATATTGTCTTACAATAATTTAAATATTTTTAATCATAACGGAACTGAAGGAGAGAATGTAATATACAACGTGGTCAGTTTCATATCATACGACTCATAATCAGGAGTAACGTAGAATCTCGGGGCCCCCGCAAAAACTTTTTGGAGCCCCCTTTTACGAAAATTATTTTGTATATACATATATGAAAAATATATATATATATATATATATATAAAATATTGTTGTGTCTTCTATAAGAAATTAACCGGCGACGCATTCCAATATTTTAAACAGAACACATGTTTATTAAATTAAACAACAATTTTTATCAACGTTTTTTAAGTGTGGTAATATTAACGCCGTTATTATGGCGTGGTTACATGGTTAAACGTTCGCAGAAAAAAAGAAATGTTCTTTACGTTCGGTAGGGCATGATCCCACGAAAACATTTCTTTTCTTTGTGAACGTTTCACCATCTAACCACGCCATAACATCGGCGTTAATATTACTACGCCTAAAAAACGTTGATAAAAATTGTTGCTTTATTTAATCTGCGTAGTGTTCGACTTGTATAAACGTGTCTATTAGTCACCGTTTCATGAAGTAAGGTTCTGATGCAAAGCGTATACTATAGCTTCAAAACTCGTCTAGACTTCATAATTTTCGGATGTTGAGTTCAATTTTAAAGGCAATAAAAACAGCTAAAGTAAATACGCGTAATGAGTTTGCCACAGTTGGAAACCGTTTATTTTATTTTATATTTTACCTAAAGATTAAAAAAAATCCTTATTAACTAAAAAATACAATATTATTATTTTTTCATTTACATATTTTAGGGAAAATAAACGACGACAAAAGGGGGGTCCCCTGCCTCGCGGGAGGTGCGGGGTTATCAATACCCCACTGGTTATAATGATATAAGTATTGGTAATTATTTCAAAATCATTTACTAGGCGTCAAAAACAGCAATCAATATTTTGCATGTTCGTTCGAATTTTTTCTACGCTTTCCTCACCAGGAGGCGCTAGATGTTCGGCTGTAGAATCTCCTGTCAGTTAATACATCGTCTGAACGCAGACTTTTCTTGAAAGCTTCGTTTAATGCCAAGCTATGATATCTTCAAAGGCGCTTAAAACACAGCGCTGCATTGTACTGAAACATGAAATTTTGTTGAATCTCATATAGCTTAATTTGGAGCGATAATTTTTCTCATGTCGCTAAATTTCTCTTGAAACTCTTTGGCTTCTTTTGCTCTGACCGCAAAGTGAAAACAACCATTGACTTGAATTGGCGATCGTTTTGATGTTTTGTTTTTCTTCAGTACGTTTCATTTAGCACTCTTTTTTACCTTTTATTTATTACTGCAATGCTGTAATTTTTTTTCACGCCGTTGTAAATTACGCTTTGTTTATTGCTGCAAAAACTTGTAATAGAAATGACAATTTCCGATTTTATGGAGAACATGTTTCAATAGGAGAACATTTTTATAGCAAAAAAAATTGTTTTTCTTCTTGCAGAAGTGTAAACACTGTTACCAATGATTTAATATTTTTTGCCAGATTTAAGAATTAAAATATATTTGATTTGACTTAGTGTAAGCGTATAGCCGGGGTAGAGGGGGCTCTACCCTAATTAAAAAAAAAAAAGGCGCAGGTCTTGTGAAGCTAAACCCAATGGATTAAGTTCGGCCCCCTCTTCCCCAAGCGGAGGCCCATATCTACGCCCTTGGCTAAGATGCCTATGTTAACGAGAGTATAAATTCGTGTATGTGACTGTATACAGAGCCAACGAGAGGGGGGCAGCAGGAGCCCGGGGGCCCGGATGAAGACTAGGGGCCCGCACTGGCAAGGACCTATGCTGGGGGGGCGCGTTGTCTCTCGGCTCCCCTGACTGTATGAGAGCAAAACGTAGAGAAGGAAAAAGTAAAACTGATGTGACTTAATTTACAATACATGGTCTCTCTCTCTCTCTGCTTCACTGTATGTTAAATAAGATTACTATGAAGAAAACTATTATTCAGGGCTGTAACAGCGGTCGTACTCATATTGCTAATTATAATAAAATATTCAAAAATGAAAATCTAAATATGTACTAACCGTTTAGTCAGTCTTAAATATTTAGCAAATCGTTGTCTTCTCTTCATTTTGTATATAAATAGGAGAATAAAATTTTGGGGTAATGGATGTGCAATTTATAACTTCTAAGCTTATATCTTTTTGAATATACAAATAGTAAATGTCAAAATACACTCAGCAATAAACATATAAAGCTTTATGAAAATGACAAGACAGTACATTTTGCAATTTACAACTTCCCGAATGCTAAATGATTCACATTAAATCATTTTATCACGCTCTTCACGCAACGATGCAAAAAAAAAAAGTCCCACAAAAACTCACGCAATAATAATTCTAAACATCTTTCTAATTCTTTCTGAAACAGAAACGTAAGTCTCGTACCGATTTTCTATTTAAACCCTGCCTCTGACGCTTTTTTTTCCTTGATATTTTAAACCAGGGAAGATGAATATTTTATGATTTTATTTTAATTAATTAATTTTATAAGGAAAAGGAAGGAAAGGGAATTCCTTTCTGATAATTATATAATTTGTAATTTTATTATCTTCTAATCGAAAATGAAACGACGTTTCATTTTTCAGAATCGATAGAGTGTGTTCAATATTTGTGTATCGACATTGTAGATAACAGTTTTTGGGGTTAGGTAGAGTGCATCGACACGTTTCAAGCAGGCGTGGCTGTCCTTCGTCAAGAGTTAACTGTAGCGAACTCCAAGTAAACACAGGGTGCTTACTTGAAGTCGCACTCTGTCTTCGCTCCTGTCAATTCCTGATGAAAAGCAACGAAGCCTTCCTGAAAAGCGTCGATAGTCTCTACCCAACATGAAATATTACCCTCTACAATGTTAATATTAATATTTAATATATTTTACGTAGATCTACGTAGAATTTATACCAATAGAGCAAGGTTTTGTAAACATACTATGAAATATAATCCATTCCTAAATGCGAAATCAATAACTAATCAATTTAAACTTTCTTGCGGATAGCATGCATATAACGTTCAATAAATGTATAATACTAATAAATAAATTCTGCATTTTTAACACAGGTGTGATTAACACAAGTGATCAGACAAAAAATCTCTTAGACTTGTATAAGATATAGACCTAATAAAGGATCTGCCACATGTCCGAAAGCTTGGGTGATCTTTTTCATTGCTATTTTACCAGTGTTTAACCTATCGTAAGTCAAAGGCCTGTATTACTCATAGGATTATGCAACTGAGAGAGATTTGTAAATAAATTTTAAAAAACCAACAAAAAGAAATATTATTTTTAGGACACACGTGTGTACTTATTCAGTATTCTTTAAATAAGATCCAGAAAAGTGTTGAAATATTCTACACATTGATAAAAATCCGTTTCTTAAAAAACGAACAAATAATATAAAGTATCCTAACACGATGAATTTGGAGAGAATACAGATAATTTTGACAACTCAAATCAAACCCCAAAAAATAAACATTCAAAAATTTTTTGTTTGAGAGAAAAAATTCTAGTATTTTTTTCCTGATATTTTATTTTAAAAATTTCGAAGATTGTTTGAATTGAATTGAAAAGATTTCTTTGTCCCTTTCGATTTCTTTTGGTGCAAGAGAATTACTTTTTTTGTAACCATCTTGCTTTGAAATGTTCATGTTGCCAAGAAACTCTCTGAAAAATTTTCGTTTTCTACTTCTTCTTCAGCTCTTCTATAGGTGAACAATAAATTTTGCTGTCCTTGCGCCGTAAAATTTTAGCCAATCAGATTCTCTAAATGCACAATGTAGTTCCATTTTTATCTAGAATTTTTAATTCTATAATTTCTTTCTTTTAGGATATCAGATACCTTATTTACGACCTTCTTGAATCTTAAATAAACCAATTATTTGCTTACACTTCTTAAATCGTTTTTATAAATTGCTTTTCCCCAATATTTCATGTATCAGATATTGTTTATAGAAATTTTTTCCATGCTTTTGTGCAATTTTTGCTATGGTTCCAAAATTTTATTTCTATTCAGTGAAATGAGTCACATCTTTTAACGTATTTCAAACTTTTCATACTGTGAGCTTGTTTTAGCGTTCTTTTCTCGGAATGTGGTCTCAGCATTTAATTAAAAGGGCTGTAACGAGGGTTTAAGCTGGCTCAAAAAGTGCTGTCACAAAAATGCTAAAATGGGAAAAAAGTTGTAGCAAAATGCTGCAATGTAAATGCTGCAAAAATGATTAGGTGCTTTCATCGCTTGAAAAATCATACCAATAAAATTATTTACATCAACAATGCTTTGAATTACTGTAAGGGTTGCTGTAAGAAATATATTTTAAAGTTCAGGAAAAATAATGAAACATGAAGCGCAAGGTTAAGTTATTCAAAAACAAAAGGTAAAGTTCGTTGCTACGGACACAATTTTCTTTCTCGCATTTTAGATTAATTCGTCGCATTTTTCGAAAAATACACCGTAGCTTAAACTCTGGCTATAACACTTAAACACCAACGCAAATACTTAAATAATTACAGGGAAACGTGAGTTGAAAGATTACAGAGTAATTTATTAACGCTTTTGCAATTAACCAACGACAGGGATATCACGGTAGACATAGTATTAGAAGTGTGGTGGGAAGGGAACGGGTAGGAATGGCATTCTTGCACTTATTTTTAAGTGGAACGATAGGTCCCAAGCAAAAAATTAGACTGTTTTGTATTAATTAACGTTTGGAGAAAAAATATCCAAAAACATTCTGGTCGTTTTGAAAAAGTGGCCGTAAGATTGCAGCATTGACGAACATCGAAACAAT
>QLNU02015360.1:289571245-289584869 GCA_006491805.2 Dysdera silvatica
AAAAAATATTCTTACGCGGACCGGAATTAAGAATGTGAATAAATATTTTTATGTACAAGATGGACGTACCGTACCCAGTAAATTAATTTTTTAAATAATATTTGTGAAAAAAATACTTACAAGCTATTACTCTACATAAAGAAATGTAAATCATCATAATTGAAAATTTTTATTGAATATATATTTAAAAACAAAAAAATCCTGTGTAGCAATAGATGGTGCATTTAATTTAGAATGGCCTTCTTTAAATAAAAATGGTATGCTTAAAATACAAAAAAATAAAAATAAAGGAAGACATTTTATTTCAAGGTCAGTAATAAATCGGGAATTCTTGAGACGCGGTATTTCTATGTCCGCTTACAACTGTCCATTCCCGCTGAAGCTGATTGGTCACTGCCCAGGTCCCCTGGGGTCATTTGGACATATGCGAACAGTAGCTAGCGTGTCCGAAGCTTTTACAGTATTTTATCAAATTTGTCAAAATGAATTTGACTTTGAGTAGCCAGTAAGACCTTGCTAATTTTATTATATTTTTCAATCTACAATTTCTCTTTGGAATATTTTATATGAGGTAAGCGATTATTTACTAAAATATTTAATTGTGATTTTTTCTTTTTATTAATTGAAATTTTTATTTTTAACTGTGTGTCTCTTTGAAAAATATATTAAATTACTGATATTTACTATTTAAAATGCGGGAATTAACCATTTTTTTACATGAAACTGAGTTCCATAACAGCGAAGTATTTATTGATGAATGTTTATCAAGTTTGAGATTTCCATTTCTTAATTAAGAATACCTATTAAATTTTACAAAATGTAAATTTATGTCTGAATTATGCATCTAATAAAATACATCTAAATATTTTTTGGATTGAATTGACATTCTTTTTAAGAAATTTGTCTATAATGTTTGAAACTGATCATCATATTAATAAAGCACTATGCATTTATTAAAACGTTTAGCTTCATATGCTGTGTTCAATTTTCTTGACGGAGTTACGTTAATAATGTATTTCGAAATTAAGATATTATTAAAATAAATATTTCAGTATAACCCCGGTTTTCCGAAATGAAGAGGGCCTGACTCGATTTCGAATGATCCGGAAATTTAATTTTCAGTGCAAAGATGCCAAGAAATTATATTTATCTAAAACTCACGTATAATTATATGTTACTAAACTGCTATATTAATAGTGAAAAATGTCACAAAATATATTTATGTGTTAAGATATTAACTGCTTTGGAAATATAGTCCGATATCTGCATATGTATTCGATACATACAAAGTATATAGGCCTACCTACATTTATATACATCTGATATCTACGACTTGTATCGGTTTTCTCCTTAAGGCAATAGTCCACTAGAAAACAAATATGAGTATTTTTGCCCAAAGCAATTAACGAGTATCTATTAAAAAAAATGTATTAAAACAGCATACTAGCCATTTCGATGAACCTGTATTTCAGTTAAGCGAAACACTAATAATCGGGGTTCCACTGTATATCTTTGGAATTTGTCGAAATGTAAGATTGATAAGGGAAAGTGACAAGTTTAATCAATTTCAACTGCCTTCGAAAAATAGTATATCATTAAAACCATTACAAATCAGTCATATTATTAATACATTTTTATAATTACAAATATTATAAATTACTTAAAAATTACGCACACACACACATCTATATTTAAGTGCGACCAATTCCGCTTTTTCATATTTATTAGCAACGCATTTGTTCATATTTTACAATTCTTTTAATGTAATGAAATAGTAATTTTTATTATTGAAATAATAATAATATGAAATTCTCTGCTTATCCAATGCCGTACTTGTTATCATATTGTTCCTGGTTGTTTAAAATCTAGCTTCGTGTAAACACAATTATATAATTTATTTTTCCTCGGTTAATTTTAACTAAAACCTCCTTACTACCTTTAACCATAATTTGAAACCTTGCAATTGTAACCATGTGAAGGTCTTGAAATATCTGTAGTTTCAAAACGTAGAGAGATAATTGGTCCATTAAAACTTCAAGTTCCACGATTATTTATATGACCAGCCGAAAGAGGACAATTAGTTTAGTGTGAATATAATACTTTCTAAATATCAGGGTTTACTCTGAATCGATCCTATATACCAACAGCGAGAAACGGTGAGTTTAACCAATAGGTCTCCGAAACTTTACACTGGTATGGTTATGTGTCAAAGTAGCGTTGGCTTAATATTTTTAAATCATAACCATTCTATAAGTTGTTCGCACTTACATTCTTATTTTAATACGATATTAAATACGAAGAATAAAATTCAAGATCAGGGATACAGTCGTAAAAAATATAACAATACTGAAATTCTGTATTAGATATCGTGTTATTGAAACGCAATTGACATGAAAACGTAATTGTCACTTATGATATTGACCTATATGAGATTAAAAATAATACTAACACGCGTTACTCGGGCAGTTTTTTTCAAATTAATTTTCCCTAAAGGGATTTCTTAAATGGTTTCATTCGGCCTACATTAAAAACAAATTTGTAAATGGAAAACAAATACGGAATATTTCTATCATTGACTGAAATATACTTTTATTTTAAATTTACATCCAATGTGTGTTTCTTTAAGTTTTTTCATCCAATTCCAAAAGTATTTATTCTTTGGCTTGCCGATAATATTTTTTATGACTGACAATCCTTTCCAATGGCATCAAGAGAGAAAGAAAGAGTATAACATATCATAACGCTTATATTTGTTTGATATCTAAAAAGTGCAAATAATATCATAAAAGTTACATTCACATAGTCGGTAAATCTTACTTGGGTCATAAAACCTCTACATGAAGACTTTGGCGTGCGCACGCTAGAATTTAGTGTCCTTGCAATTGTAATAAAAGAAAACAATTCTGATAAAACTGTTTTTTTTTTTTTATCTGACCAGAGCGAGCTGTGTAAATCATAAGATGAACACGTGGAAAGTAATATCACTTGATGGTAATAGCTAGTTACTACATTTGCGTCAAATTTTATCAGCTAGTAACAACATACCATATTTTTTGTTTTTTAGAAAATGGCAACACATCATCAATAGCATGACATAGATGTAATATATATATACCATACTTGGTACTCTGATTTATGATACTCTAATATTTTAGTGGCAATGTACTTTAGTTTTATCATTTTTAAAATTTGCATGTCACTTTCTTTTGCGATGATGAAATGCTTAAAAATAGAATATTCTAATTATACGTCATTTTTATTTTCCGAAAATTTAGTATGTTAATCGAGCTTCTAAACCAGAGGTCAGCAACTTGTAACACGCATGCCACACATGGCATGGTGATTTAAAGAAATACGAGTATAATTGTTAAAGTTCAAAATGTATTTTATTTGTTTTTAGATAAAATCCATTTCTGGTTACACGCCTTTTAAAGTTGAATGTTTTTAGATATTTGTAGAAAAGATGTACCAAACCGTATATCTTACGACAAACTGACTGACCTCTTGAACCTTAAATTATCTATATCTTCAACTTTTTACAGAGAACTAGCCTATACAACACTCTGTGATTTTATCATGTCTGGCGCAGTATAGCCTAGATGCTCTTGCTCCATAAAACGTCAGAACAAACAAACGATGATACTTAATTCTATTTCCATTCTAAATTACATTTTGCCCCGTCTTGACTTCCCCATTATCACACACGTTTACTCGTCTTAAGTTTAGTGTCAGGAGTAATTAATATATTGCCCAAAAAGGTCTTCTGTGAAAAAAAGAAGCAAAAAATTGATAATAAAATAAATGTACGTTTTAAATATACGAAATAAAATTACGTTGTTTTTAAAACCTCTAAACTGGGAAGCAAGCTTTCATACAGGAAAAACATCACGCTGTTTGTGCTTTATATTATTAAGCTATTATAAAGCGTACGTCAAATGTACGAGGGCATTTTCAACAAAACGCCTTTTTCGACGCAGAATTGCTCTTGTTATTCTTGCACCATAAAGTTCGATCAACAGTTTTCAAAAAATGCATTTCTTTTAATGAATTAGAAACATATCAAGCGCTCTACTTACACTGCATTAATAAATAGATGGTAACACAAGCAGTCATAATTTGATGAGTAGCACACGGTACAATTTTATGAGTGGTTGGGTGGGTACGCAGAAAGACTGTAGTATTACACAGTATCCCAGAAAGGTTGCCAATCCCTTTTCTAAACCCTGAGAAACTTAGTAAACAATATAGCACAGTTGAAACTAGGTTTGGAATACATTACTTCGAATATTTTTCCATTAATATTAAGCTTCAGCTACACATATTTCTAATTTATTAATAATTTTAGTAGTATGTTATACAATCATGTTTAATATTAAATACGCAATTTTATTATTTAAATTTATAACTTTCGATTCGATATTTCTGTATGTGATCCAACAAGAGGCTGATCTGCGTCTATTGTTATTATCCTTAAAATCATCTTTCAAGAAGATTTCTCTGTCTTCTGGTCTTCAGAAACTGCCCGTTAGTGTTTCCTCTACTTTCTTTGCTTGTTCTTTTTTCTTTTATATCTTCGTATATTTCTCGTGTTGCAATATTTAGTTCACTTACTCCATTACAATTTTTCCTCTCCTTCAGCTACAACTATCTATCTTGCTGATGTTGCAGTTCCTTGTGGTGAGCTATCTTGCAAAGATTTCTCTTTTTAAAAACTTTATTTATGATAAAAATATTTCAGAAAAAAATTATCACCCTATTTTCGTTGTCTCTATACTTATACTCACTTTTCATTCCCGTCCTCCTTAAAAATCGAGGTACAGTATTTACATATAAGGCTATGCATCATATTTGAAAGTAAAATTGTGTTTTAAAAAAAAAATTCACTTCTACATAATGCTTCAGTCGAAGCTAAATATGAATTTAGTTATTTCCGTAGGGTAACTACATTTGAGGAAGATATGATAGAAAATATTGTTGGAATTTGGCATTTCTGAACGGAATACATTTCTTTAACAGGTTCCTTTAATAATATTTAATTATTTTCAGAAAAATTTGTTTTAATAAAAAAATTTCGCGTTTTTTATCATAAAATTTAATACGTGTGATAAACGAATTTGAAGACCTTGTTCGTGAAAGTCGGTAAAATGTCATACGAAGTACAAGTTATATCGCTAGGATTAGAATATTTATTGGAATAAATTTGTGGTATGATTCCCACGCAAGTATATCGTTACAAAATTAAGAAACTAAATACAATCAGATGCAGAGAAAAGTTTTCTTAATAAATATTAGGAAATTGATTATCAATTTATACTTGGATATTGTGTGACTTCATTCCTCTATAGTTTAGTGTATAACGCAATCTTCTTTTCTTAATAAATTGCATAAAATAATTTGCAAATTATTGTAAAATAAATATCGAATTATATTACAACTTTTATTTTTAAGACTTCGCTATTTATATCCATATCTTTCCTTCCACATTCTTGATATTGAATAATTAATTGTGTATTATATGTTTATTACTGGTTTCGATGAAATTGTCAACTCTCTGTGTACTTTCGTCATCAATTTCAAATCTGTTTCAGATCAGTTACCATCGTCTTCCTTCTTGATATTCTTCTAATTCATTTCAATCTTCTTTCAATGACAAGGGTTAAGAATTTCTCCAGCATCTTGAAAATGGCCGTGAACTTCTTTTTGTAGTTGTTTATCCCTATTGATTTTTCTATTAGTTCCTGTACAACCTTTCACACTAAATTTATCGTTTGCCGAATTCGTTTTCTCGAAAAATTTGTTTTGATTGATTGTTTGGCTTTTTTATGGCGCAAGAGCATCTGGGCTATACTGCGCCAAACATGGTAAAAATCAAAGAAAAAAAATTATGTAATCAGGAGTATTTCATTTATTCACTAAGCATGAAATAATTATGTCTATATTTAAGAGATGTTGTTTTTGTTTTCATTGAAAATTGTTCAATATTAATTAATCGCTGAATATATTTTAAAATTATGATTCATAAAATTTAGCCGCAGTTTATTTCATTATATATCTCTTTAGATTATGCATATTTGCAAAAATCAACGTAAACATTAATTTATATATTATAAGCATTTTTTAAACCATATGACAAATAACCAGCCAAAATGCCAATGCCTTACATTAAATGCTATTTTACAACTATCGGTAATATATGTAAATTTATCATCAACGCGGACTATCCATAAGGTGCCTTACATTGAAAATTACGAAAATTATAACTCATTGGACCATTATTATTAACTTCAAAAATATTATCTAACTATGAATGCACGTTTTTTTAAAAAATATAAATATTATGATGGAATAAATCTACTTTTACGAATAAATATACTATATGGATTATTATTGCTTAAAGAAACAAAAGAATATAATTTATAGTTCTTTTTAAGAAAATCACAGATTTTTTTTAAATAACGGAAGTCAGACAGACTGATATTTCTTTAAACATTAGGTGGAAAGTTCAGACTGGTGTTTCCCAACCATCGGGTCCTGGCGTCAATCATGCCGAGTCACGAGTGATTCTCCTGAAATTTTTTACTTTAATTTTCTAAAAAAATTTTATCGTGGAAATATTCAGAGGAGAATAATAGTGACTAGAAAACTCAGACCCAGAACGCCTAAATAACACCTGCTCAGCAATTGCCAATGACCAAGCCGTGTATTTTTACATATGTTAATATTCATAAATAATCGAGAGTTTTAAGACATCGAAATCTTTTAACATTCAAAAAGAGTATGCTGCTCATTATAACCTTGCCATAAAAAATACCTATAAGCCGATTATAATAATGTCAATTGCACCCTCTCTCCTTAAAACTGAACGAAATAACTTCTGCGTTGCAAATGCCAGTCAGGAAGGAAGTAAATCAGAAAAGGGTATTTTAATGGAAGGAGTACTGATACCCTTTATGATTATGCAATAATTAATTATTCATATTTTAATGTATGAACTTTTAAAAAAAATGGAAGGTAGTTAGGAGTAAATTTGTCGAGACCGGGCCCTCATCTTATAAAACGAGAATTTGTCGGGCCTTCCTCTTACAAAAAAAAAGTATTCACCTAGCCGCGGCCTCATAAAGTTTAATAAACACTACTTTAGATAACCAGAAATAACAAAAATAAACCACAAACCTTTAATAAAGGTAGAAACTGTCACACGACGTGTCATTTTCGACGTTTCTTTTTGCCATGTACAAAATGTTGTACATTTACTGGGTCTGATAAATTTGGCAGCACTGAAATTAAAACGAAACATTATTTAAAAATGGAAACTTCAGCAAATTAAGAGTATCTCTAAGTAATGTTTAAGAAAGAACACGAGGTCTACAAATATTGAAATGAATTATAAAATTACATATTAAAAAGGCATGTTTATTTTCGCATTAAAGGATTTGTACAGCATACACTTCCACATAATTTTGAATACGACAGTTTGGATAAAGTATATACAAGGTAATCCTCCTTTTAAACATCTCATCCCTAATGTCATTATCATTGTCATTATTATATTTCATGTGCTCGTTATAATAATTTGAGTATATATCGCGTTGATATTTCAAGAAGGATTGCGATTTAATTTAAATTCTGTTACGACTAAATTGTTGCCTAATTATTACTATCATACAGTGAAATCTATCTTTACGGGCTAACTTTTTTGTCCAGTGAGTGTTTACTAATGAAGGGTTTTGCTGTATATATGCATACTGGATTCCAAGAGACCACCGAAGACCTAGAAAACGTCCTCAAACTAGATGGGTGGATGAAATAAGAAAACAGGTTGGGGTGACGTGGAAGCGAATTGCTCAGGATAGACTTGTGTGGAAAGCATTTGGAGAGACCTTCATCCAGCAGTGGATAGATAATGGTTGAATATGATGATGATGATATATACACGCACATTGTTACAAATTATGTTTCTCTTAGCTTGCAACACAACGTACTTTCTTGAAAGTCAAAGTATACAATGATCTTTGGTAACCTTACAGTTCTACAAACCGAATGCCTAGGGTGCGGTTCGGTTTCTTGTATTTTTCTGATTTGGCGACTTCATAAACACAAGAAAACTACGCAATACACAACACATAATAATACACAGTTTCATCACAAATATAAATTTTAGAGACCGTGATAACCACGACATTTTTCAATTTGCAACAAATCTATCAAAAATGGACAAACTTCTA
Source organism: Dysdera silvatica (assembly GCA_006491805.2). Classification (NCBI taxonomy): domain Eukaryota; kingdom Metazoa; phylum Arthropoda; class Arachnida; order Araneae; family Dysderidae; genus Dysdera; species Dysdera silvatica. The sequence goes on from QLNU02015360.1 coordinate 289,579,471, forward strand.
ATTATATGAAATCAAAATTACATCCAGCAAAATATTAATGAAGAAAATTAAAAAAAATCTTATTCATGAAAACATATTTGATGTCTTGATTTTACTCACGTTCATATTTAGCTTTACATTTCTTTTATTCTTAAAAACTATTAAAGCGTATTTAACAAGTAATTATGTGAATTAAATATTTAAATTGGATTTGTAGATTTCACAAACAGCATTTAGTTTTCTTTGTAAATGTACTCACATTTGGTACCTGCTTTTGAAATAGCTTTCTTCAAACGAACTAAACGTTTAACAATTTTTTTAGAAAAAAAAATATTTAATTTATTTTTGAAACGATTTGGGCTCAGAAAGAGAGAGAGATGAAATATTTTGTAGATACATATTTTTTCTGATTTTCTATTAAAATATTCTGCATCTTCCTAATTTTTAATTGCTTCCTTAAGTAAATATCTCTTCGATGCAACGTTTTTCTATTATAAATCGTGGGATAATAATATATATTGCATGGACTAAGAATGCTGTTTGTATAAGATGCCCTTCGAAGCATTGTTTATATAGCATAGTTTTAAGTATATTTTAACGGATATTTATCATTTGTTTTTGAGCAAAACAACTTTACTGTTACAAACTATTCTTCAAAATCTATACGGTAAGTATTACACAATAATTTTCAGCACCCACGTATAAATAGCTCAAACTAGAGCTTTTTTGTTTTAGGAGAAAAAGAAAAACCTTCTCAATTCTGGATTTGAACTTGGGTCCCTCCTTTAAATCAGGAGTGTCTTGATCGATAGACGAACAAGGACAAGAACAACGCTCTCTTTCTCCGTATGTAAAGATGTAAGATATTATTACCCTTCTCAGGGATAACACAATTGCCAAATAATGGTCGACAACTCCCCCTTTTTTCTTCTTCTCAATAATCCTAACTACGTGATAGTTCTTTCGTCCAGCAGCTGGATCTTTTCCTTCTACTCCATGCTACAAGAATTTAAACTTAGCACTCTTAACAAGAAGTAATGATGACATGTTTAATAAAAAAACATTGTTAGAAAAATAAAAAATATGCTTCTGAATCTCTCCCCCGCATCTTTGTTTGAATAAAAATTAACATTTTTTTTTCATGACGACTAAAGTAAATATTCTAATTGTATTAAATAAGAAATATGCACGCTTAAAGCTAAGCGTATCTCTTGCAAATAGCACCATCTTTTCTGTCACTCTCCTGGGAGCGAAGCTGTAAAAGCATGAAAAAATTTTCTGCACGTTGCCAAAAATGTGCGTTCCATCGAAAAAGCTTTAAATAAAGAAACAGCTGTTATATGTAAGAAAGCATCTGCAATGTTTTCATTCGGATCTGGCCTTATACCTTCAGCATATTCATTTTTTACAATCCAACTTCTCAATGGAAACACAAATACATTGAATCCGTGTTATTTGACACGAATTTGATGTTTACGATTTCGAATTACAAACTTAGCAATTTTTTTTATTTCTATATATAAAATCAGTGTATTATTTTCTGTTTCAACGATGGTTGATTATTAATTATTTAGTATATATGTATATCATCATATTCAACCATTATTATCTATCCACTGAATCCAGTTCAGAATTTCTGTTGTCCATCGTTGATCAGTTCTTCTTGCAATATGCCCAGCCCATCGCCATTTCAGCCCTTTTACTTTAACAATGATGTCCTCTACTCTAGTTTGCTCTCTCACCCAAGTGTTTCTTTTTCGATCTCTCCTAGTTATTCCAAGCATGCACCTCTCCATGCTCCTTTGCGTTGTCTGTAACTTTCGTATTGCTCCAACTGTTAGACTCCATGTCTCTGATCCATAAGAGAGGACTGGCAATACACACTGGTTGAAGACCTTTCTTTTTAGACACAAAGGCAATTTCCCCTTCAGGATAAAACTGTTTCTTCCAAATGCACTCCAGCCAAGTTTAATACGTCTGTTGAGTTCTTTCATAATGTTGCCATCCATTGAAATCAGCTGGCCAAGGTAAATATATGAATCAGCAATTTCTAGCTCAATGTTGTCAACTTGTATTTTTGTTTCCTCTACAAAATTATTGAACATGATCTTAGTTTTTTGTAGGTTCATCTTGAGTCCAACTTCTTTACTTCTAGTTGAGAGCTCCTGTACCATGTCTTGGAGTTCTAATGGGTTCGTTGAAAAAATAACAATGTCATCAGCAAACCGCAAATGATTTAAATATTCACCATTTATTTTTATTCCCTTGTTATTCCAATTTATCAGCTGAAAAATCATCTGTAAAGCTGAAGTAAAAAGTTTTGGAGAAATGGTATCTCCCTGCCTCACACCTTTACCAATTTTGATAGTTTTGGTATCTTTATGTAACCGAAATTTTGCACTTGCATTTTTATACACACGTTTCACCATGTCAATGTACACATCCTCAATGTCTGTTGATCTTAAAGAGTTGATGACTGCTGATGTTTTAATAGAGTCAAAGGCCTTCTCATAGTCAATAAATGCAACACACAATGGAAGTTCATATTCATGTGTTCTTTCAATTAATTCTCTTAATACTTGAATATGGTCCACTGTACTGAATCCACTTCGAAATCCAGCTTGTTCTCTTGGTTGAGCTGCATCTAATTTTTTCTGCAGGCGATGTGTTAGCACTTTTGTGAAGATTTTATAAATAGCAGGTAACAAGCTAATTGGTCGGTAATTTTTCAAATCCTCTTTATCACCTTTTTTATGCAAAAGAATTACTGTTGCAGAATCCCATTGGTTTGGTATGTTACCGCTGTTAAGACATTTGGTAAAGAATTTTGCAAGTATGTCTTCTACATATTCTCCAGCTTCTTTTAGGATATCTAATGTAATACCATCATCGCCAGGGGCTCTTCCTTTCTTCATACTTTTTATTGCAAATGAAACTTCTTCTTTTAAGATTTTAGGAGCTGTTCCTTCGACTATTTCAGTGTCTTCGTTTAATCCACTGTTACTTTCATATAGTTTTTTGTAGAATTCTTCAACTCTTCTAAGTATTTCTTCCCTATTTCTTGTTACGGTGCCATCCTCTCCTTTTAATGCAATGATGTGTTTCTTCCCAACAGATAAACTTCCTTTAACAACCCTAAGGCTCTTGTTATTTTCAATGGCCTTCCTTACTAACTCACAATTGAATTTTCTTATGTCTTCTTTCATGCTTTTGCGCAGAGTTTTACAAAGTTCTATGTACTCAATCCTGGAACTGGTATTTCGATTGTCCACCTTCATATCTCTTCGCCTTTTCATGAGCTGTTTCGTCTTCTCAGATAATTTGCTATTGTGCTTTTTACAGGTTACACCACCAATTTCCCCAGCAGTTTCAACTATTGTCTTAACAATGTTTTCATTTGCTTCTGAGATATCACTTTCATCAATAAGTCCTTCCAGTGCAGAAAAGCGATTTTTTAATTCCAACTTGAATGCCTCGGTATTTTCTTTTAATTTCTTTAAATCCACCCTCTTACTTACTTGTTTCCTAATGAGCTTCTGTCGTTCTAATTTAGTATTTAAGTGCACTTTACATCTCACCATTCGATGATCACTTCCAGTATTAAATCTGTTCAGTACACTGCAATCTTCAATAATTGATTTCTTGTTTGCCAGGATATAGTCAATTTCACTAGTTCCCCCATTTGGGTGTTTCCATGTCCATTTTCTTTGCGGTTTCTTCTTAAAAAATGAATTCATGATGCTAAGGTTTTCAGCTTCTGCAAATTCGATGAGTTGATCGCCACGTTCATTCCTTTCCCCATATCCGTATTTACCAACCGATGTCTCTCCTTGTTCCTGTTGTCCAATTCTTGCATTGAAATCCCCCATGATGAGCTTGATATGTTGTTTCCCTTTGGTGTGTAACTCTTTGATTTCTTCATAAAATTCTTCAACCTCTTCGTCGGTATGGCTTGATGTTGGTGCATATACCTGTACTATTTGAAGTTGGTATCGCTGGGTTAGTTGAACAACAAGCCTCGCTGCTCGATCTGATGTACTTTCAACTTCCAGAAGACAGTCTTTAATTCTTTTGTTGATTAAGAAGCCAACACCACTTGTTCTTCCAGTTTCCGTTCCTCTATAGTAAAACAAATGTCCGCTTTTCAGTTCCACCAACTCTTCACCTTTTCTTCTAATTTCACTGAGTCCTACAATGTCCCATTTGATCTTGTCTAGTTCCTCTTCCAATTCCTGAAGTTTTGCTTCAGAAGCAAGGGATCGTCCATTAAACGTAGCCAAGGTCAATAACAAACGGCAGCCTGGGCCATTCCAGTGATTCTTAGCACCCCCTGCTTTCATGCCACACTGACCGCTGCCTTGATCAGGAGCACTCCAGCACCTGGAGACTAGGGGCCATGGTTTCTGGTGTGTCAACATAATGGAGGAATTAGCCATAATTTCACCACGCTGGCTAGACGGGTTGGTGAATTAGCCCTCCCCTTCCGCCTTTCTATCCGTGCAGCAAATATTAATTTGCCACATAAATAGAAAGCTCAGCCTGCACCACTTGAAGGCGGGGTAGGACACTAGGTTACTGGCCTGGCCGGTTCCACACATCGTCACATACGTTCAGCGTGTGGGTCTCCTTCCAGTTAGATACCAGCAACCCTTTTGCAGGCCATATATATATATATTCCAGGTGCTGGAGTGCTCCTGATCAAGGCAGCGGTCAGCGTGGCATGAAAGCAGGGGGTGCTAAGAATCACTGGAATGGCCCAGGCTGCCGTTTGTTATTGACCTTGGCAACGTATAATGGACGATCCCTTGCTTCTGAAGCAAAACTTCAAGAATTGGAAGAAGAACTTGACAAGATCAAATGGGACATTGTAGGACTCAGTGAAGTTAGAAGAAAAGGTGAAGAGTTGGTGGAACTTAAAAGTGGACATTTGTTTTATTATAGAGGAACGGAAACTGGAAGAACAAGTGGTGTTGGCTTCTTAATCAACAAAAGAATTAAAGACTACCTTCTTGAAGTCGAAAGCACGTCAGATCGAGCAGCGAGGCTCGTTGTTCAACTAACCCAGCGATACCAACTTCAGATAGTACAGGCATATGCACCAACATCAAGCCATACCGACGAGGAGGTTGAGGAATTCTATGAAGAAATCAAACAGCTACATACCAAGGGGAAACAACACATCAAGCTCATCATGGGAGATTTTAATGCAAGAATTGGACAACAGGAACAAGGAGAGACATCGGTTGGTAAATACGGATACGGGGAAAGGAATGAACGTGGCGATCAACTCATAGAATTTGCCGAAGCTGAAAATCTTAGCATCATGAATTCATTTTTTAAGAAGAAACTACAAAGAAAATGGACATGGAAACACCCCAATGGAGGAACCAGCGAAATTGACTATATACTGGCAAACAAGA
>QLNU02015360.1:289584967-289595863 GCA_006491805.2 Dysdera silvatica
CTCAGGATAGACTTGTGTGGAAAGCATTTGGAGAGACCTTCATCCAGCAGTGGATAGATAATGGTTGAATATGATGATGATATATATATATATATAAGAATCAATAAATTTAGGCAGATCATAGCTGGTCTGAATAAGAAAGAAGAATTGGACCTGCAATGTACAAATATTCATTGGCGTTATGAGCCAATAATCATGGGTTAAAGAGTGTTTTAAGAATCCAACATTCCCCATTCAATGCAGACATTATACAGGAAGACCTGTTTGTTTATAACCATCCATGTGGCAGAGATTTAAACACATTTTTTGTTTGAAAGAGACAAAAAATAGAAAGAAATAGAAAGTCGTATATATATATATCTCACATCAAAGTAACACTGTTGAATAACTTACAAGTAGTAATTCAACAAACTCAGTTCAAGTAATACCACAAATGTAAAAAAAATATAGATGAATTTATTCAGTGTCAGAAATTTTTTATTTTTAAGCATTTTTAGCAGAGTTTTTGCAAGCATATTTTATTAATAATAAAATAGGAAGTGGTTTAAGTACCTTGTAATAGCAGTAATGTAGAAATTAAATTCAAACTCGTAACTAAAAAGATAGCACATGATCAGTCAAAGGCAGTTTTGAAAGTGTCGCCACATCTTATAAACCAAGCAATACCAGATATCCAAAAGGAGTAATGAACAGGTGCTTCCATCTATATTTGAGAACTGCGATTAGATGTATTTAATTGCAATGATTATTCTTTATAAGAAACATTTAAGATTTCTTTCTAGGGATGAAATTTGCAAATGTTCTATTTATATAGTTCATTGGAAAACCATTTAAAACCAAACATTTTTTAAAAGTATCTTAAGCCTTCAGAAATGGCTTCAACTCTATTTGAAAGCACTTTCTGTCTGGAGAGTTCACCTAAAATCAAATTTTTTATAACATGTTTTCTGAGACATGTGTCATATTGCAAGTACTGAACAAAAGCAAATAAAAATTGTTTTCTTTTATCGCATATTTGAAAGACAAATCTATTATTTTCATTGATAGTAATAAGTAGCTCTGAAAAGTGAACTTAAGTTCTAGATACAGAGGTATCTTTCAGTGTTAATCCTGAGGGATAAAAATCAAGGTCCAATTGATGCTCCATACCATAGCCTATACAGATTATATCATCTATATATCTGCCAAAAAATAAATCCGTTCTTGGTGAAGACAAACTTTCATATTTATGTAAGTATAAATCTGCAGCTAAAGAAGAATACACTCCCCCTTAAGAAAGCCCTCTTACCTGTTTATAATAACCAGTGCCATTATATACCATATTATAGTTAAGACAGAAGTTTAGTAGTTTTACAAACGAGATTTTGTCAATTGATTTTATATCATACTCTGTAAATAATTCTAATAATACACGATATAAGTCTCTTAAATTGATTTGGTTAAATAGATCCTCAAAATCAAAGCACTTAATGAAAGATGGGATTCCTATCACTGGAGTTCAAAGTCTTTAAAGGTTGAAAACTATTTTTAAAAATAAAGGTATTTAAGGAAATTTTAACATAAATCTCTTTAAATGTTCGAAGAAGCAGTTTAACAGCTCTAACACTATAAGAGCTAGTAGCACATCTAACAGTGCGAAAACCAATTGGATCTTTATGAAATTTAACAGTAAGCGTCATGTATGGGAAGTTGATTGGAGATTGGATGGCTTTGAGATTCTCAAAAGCACCCTGTATGTGTTTGAAGACAGGAGTAGAGTTTGTACCCAGATTTCTGTATTGCTCTGTATTATCAAGAAATTTCTGTATGTTTGAAGCATAGAACCTCTTGCATATGATGGTAAATGTCGAAAAATATTTATCTATGTTCAATAACATAAAGCGTTTATAAAAATCCTTCAAATCTCTTTTGTATTCTGCAATGCTCTTGAAATTTTTTTTAAACTATTCCGTTTACATCATTTAAAATGTGTACATATTGGGCAGTGGTTAATGGTATTGGTATGGGATTTAAATGCTTGGTTCTATAAATTTATTACGTTGGTGTGATATAGGTATCATTAATGATAACACTATAAAAAAATTTTTATTGCTATTGTTTAATTTGAATTTATGACTGAAAGCCAGTGAAAAGTAAAACTGGAGAAATATATCAGAAACATATATTTATATATTCGAGAAAGGAAACACTTGGTTTGGCAATTAGTACTTCTAACGATTTGAAGTCAGTCACCCAACTTATCCCACACATTCATAATTTACTAGCAGTCAAGGCAAGCTACATAAAAGGATAATATATGACCACTTACCTCGTGTGAGGGGACACGTATTGGGGAATAAGTTTTGATTCAGGATTATTAAAAATTCACTCTTTCAGATTAAAGACCTAAATCTTTTTGCACCATTGCTCTGCAGGTTGTTTCTTGGTTCAATGCTTACTGAGTAATGACGGCCAAAAACAAAATTAGGAGGAGTTAATGCTAAGGTACCACCCCCGACTTGGAATGTTTTCCTTTTTTTTCCTGGAGATTTTATTACCCATTTCCAGTAGATGGACCACCTTGAGCCCTTGCAGTGTAGGTGGGAAGTTGTGTGTTGGCCAGGGTGGGTTTTACAACTTTTTTAATCACCATTTTCCCTTGGCTGGGGCCATAAAACCTTGGTCTGTATTCGTGCCTTTTGGAATTTTAGTAGTTGAGCAAACTCAAGTGAGAGCACCGAGAGAAGATGAGGAAAGATTTCAGCTCTCAGACAATAGAAAATAGAGAAAGGGCTCCTTTTCCAAGTTGTTATCGCCCATTTGGCAACAACTCATCGCTATTTCCTATAAAATAACCAGTTATACTATTGAATAGTGCTGAAGTCGAAGTTCAGGTGATTCGAGTTTTATTTGTTTCAATATTTGTTCCTCGAGCTGTTAATTTTTCTACAGTCTTTTCTCACAATTTTTTAATCTGTAGGAGTAACATTTCGCAAAGTACGGGTATAGAGAGAAGTTGTCTTAGTGAAATCTAATCCATGATTCCAATTATCTTAAATTACAATTTCAATCCAAGAGCGATAGTAAATACATACTGGTATTTGCCACAATTTTGAGCAGTTATTCTGCTATTTATTTTTAAAGGTGTGGTATTATTTTGCGTTTAGAAATTAATTTTTGAAGCCCTTTAAAATTGATGGTACATAATTTGTGAAATTTTTAAAATCCTACATATTGCCATTTCTTTAGCTTATGGGAGATAACGATGAAATATCTTCACTTAGGAGCAATTAGAGCTATACTGATTATAGAGCCTTTGAAACAAGTAACTCTTCATTTCTAATATAAATTTCGCTTTATAATAATATAAATAATATATTATGGGACTAAGTTTAATATAAAAGAAAAGCAATTAGTTTGATAAAAGTTTCGGTGTCATGAACGTTCATTTACTCACTGACCAGACTCACATATACAGCTTTTCTTAATAATGAAATTATTTTTATTACACGTATAGGTAAAATGATTTTTTTGAGCAATGTTCTATTTTTCAAAGAAGCTGTCATCGTTTAAATCACTTTTTAATATGCCAACAAAATCCATGAACTATAAATAAAAATGATTAAAATGTAGATAATAGAAATAAATTTGATAATTTTCCTTCGTAATTTAGGTAGATTAATTTCATGCAGATATTTATTGATGTACCATAAGTTGAAGATATGCAATTCAATTATCATGTCAGATGATATATTTTTAAGTACCATTTTAATTAAAGATTAATTTATGAGAAACATTGCGCAATGACGAAACTATATATTCAATAGAGATATAACATTTAGAACCTGTTTTATATTATGTGAATCTTTCCTGTTATCTAAAATATGACAGTCTTCTGGCTAAGTGTTTAAGCTAAAGATTCATTAAATAAAGGGAGAACTGTTTAATTACAATTGTCCTCATATGCACTCTATGACAAAAAAAAACAAAAAAAACTCACTCATCCTGAAAGAATTGTTCGATAAATGCAAAACTTAACACGCAAATATCTCTTTGCAAGATGTGCAGGTCATTAAAAATTCGTGGCTAACGAAGGGTGACTTTAGGAAAGCATTGGTATTATCATCTGTGCATCGTCATTGTTCATGTAAGGTTTCGTTACGAGTAGACGATTGTTTCACTGTGCGTCGATTGTTTTGTCACAAAGTATATATACTAAGGGGTGAACAATAAATCTTGTAAGTTAGTGCACTGTGTGTATTAAGGGGTATGCATTAAATCTCATCACGAGCTTCTAGTGTTTAATTGGAAGACGTACGCACAAACAATGCATGCAAATACATGTATAACTGGCCGTTCTAATAGCTAGTGTCTCTTCTGTTTTCAAATAATACAAAATGGAAATTTCTTATTGATTAGACAATTTTACACTTGAATTCGAAATGGAAAAAGGCGACGTAGAAACATCTTATTAAATAATCAAATCAGTATTGAAAGATAAGAATATCAAGACAGTAAGAACTGACAAAAATAAAAAACAGCAAAGTCTATACATCTCCAAAATTTTCAATATAATCTTATTGGTTGATTAATTTTTTTTTTCAATTACAGAAATGACATTTTAGCGGGATAAATGTAAATTGTGAGGATATTAAAACATATATTTTGTTATTTTTGTAACATACTCTTTAAAACTGTAACGAATTATATAAAAAAATTTGTCTCATTGACGAATGGAAGAACTGAATATAAAATAAATTACCAAAAAAAACCAAAAAAAAACACGAAATTGTGGTAAACGACTTCGTAAAGAATAAATTAAATTGGGCTATATAAGAGATATGAAGCTGAAAATTTATATCGTCATTAACACGACAGATATCACTAGTTAACTATGTTATGAGTAAATTTATTATGCAGAATAAACTCATTTAGAGCACATTTAAGGAAATTACCTTTTCAAAAGAAAACTTCAGCAGAAGAGCTGGAGTCCTTTCAGTATATATGCAATAAACCAATTTTCCTGTAAATCGATGGAAACATTTAAAAAACACCAAATTTAATTTTATAATATGCTTTAGTTTTTCAGACCTCTTGTATCTCTAGTATAGAGAACTTTTTGAAAATTCCTGGTTTTGACGATAGATCCATTTGCAAACTGTGATTATGAGAAACGATTTTTTGTGCATAGACTCTTATGACTTTCGACTATGCATAAAGAGAAGGGTTTATAATTAATATATGTTTCTTACACAGGGTTAAAAAGAGAGTCAGGCAAAGAAAGCATAAGTATTTCAAGCAGTTAAGTAATATTAAATCAGATATATATTGAGGGTGGCTATATGAAATAATTATAAAGAAATATGCCTTAATGAAGGAGCGGGTAAAACAATATCTTTGTAAAATTATAAACTTTAATTGCATTGGGTTGGGCCTGAAATAATGTCTCCAGTAATGGCGGGCCTAGAAATGAAAACCTTCGAAATATTGACCGAAGTGCTTAAAAACAAGACGCCGAAATTCTTAACTGGATGTCAAGAGATCAGAAGCAATTGATCTCAAGAGATGCACAAAGCAATCAAGTATGGAGATGTAAATAAAAGTAATAAATTTCTCTCTCTCTATCTCTCTAACACATATTTTTTAAAATAATGTATTCATTTCTTATGTAGCTATAGAGAAAAGGCCGCCAAATTTCTTATTAAACATTATTCAGTAGAACTTAATTTATTAATCGAACCTTTGTGACAAATATTTAATAAACACCGTTCTGAAACATCTGCTTAGTCAATATCGTTATTTTAACAGAAATCGTATATTTCTAAAATTAAAATTTTTAATATCGTTTTTATCTTTTTTATATTTTCTTTCTTCTCCTCATTATTTATTGATAAGTGATCAAAGCTATGTCATCGATTTTTTTCACCCAATTTCTTTCTTGGACATTTTCAGATGCCAAGCCAAAGTCTTCATGCCTTATTAAGTAGCTAGAGCTTGCTATTTTTTTTCTACCTGTTCGTAGTCCTGGGTTTAATTCTCTAGTTTGATTTCTCGAAAAACTATAGCTATCGGCACAGTATGGTCTTAGTTATTCGTATGCCGTATAATATGAACAAACAAACTCTTCATGTCTTTTCTCTCTCTTTCTCTCCATATGTGAGTGTGCGTGCGAATGAATACTCACATTTAAGTAAATTAGATGTATCTGGAATTGATAGAAACCCCATACTACACAACAGGGAAAAGAACAAGCGAAAATTCAAGTGGTATTGTTAATATAAAAAATGATAAGTAAAAATTAATTTCGCTTCAATCTTGCTCAAACTTAAGGTATAATTTATGAAAGGGAATACGGTTCAAGGTTCTGCAAAGAAAAGAGAATTTTCCGAATTAAAATTGTTTATTACTGCACCATTTCAATAATGCCAAATAGAATGTTAGCATGAAAGTTGCGTGAATTAAGCTAATAGGTGCAGGGAAAAAAAAGCAAAGTAGAACGTTTCGTGTGGCGTTATTGAAACGTTACTAGTTTCAAATTTGGGTATCAATATATATTGCTAAAAAAAACTAAATCAGTGTTGAATAACCATAATTCCAAACTAGAGAAAAGGAGAAAGAGATACCGGGAAATTACAGGGAACTCCAAATGATACATGTAAAAATGTATGACCGAAAAAATAAGAAAATACGTTAGAACGGAGCAGAAAAGAACGAGGTTAAAATAAATATTTACATGAAAACTTGTAGGTGTTTTTAGTAGAAAAAAGACATTGTCTCTTTTTTATACAAAAGTATGTGCAAATGCTGATAGTCTGTGAGATCAAGACAGCTCTCCCACCCATCTCCTCTTCAAGCTCGAGGAGAAGCTCTGGACTTCTGATACAGCATTTTATGTGAAAGTAGATATAAATAAAATACCTTCAAAATAATTGTTAACTGTATTATGCGTTATTTATTGATATTGTGCTCATATATTATTAGAACCATTCTTGAAATTAGTTTTATAATGCAATTTCTTAAACTTATTAATCTTAAACACTCAAAATTTCTTTTGAATTATGCAACAAAGAACTAAAAATTCAGAATAAAATTAAACAAGAAAAATAGATAATAAACATAAAAATAAAGAATTTTACTAACTTTAATTTGCTTCTAATAAGTTTAATCAATTATGAAAAGAAAATTGCAATAAACGAGTTGCGAGTTCTCTGAATATTTTAATGGCATTGTAACACTATCTTTCACTTACCAGGGCGTTTCTAAATTTTTGGATTGCCTTGGAACACATACGCAAGTAAAATTAAACGTGTCTCTTAATATTCTGAAATGGTTTTCGTAACTTTCCTTACGATTCTATGAAACCTTTATAAAACGTATGATATTATTAAATATGTAAAACTATTGTGCTTCCTTTTATATGCCTTACACATGCTAAAGGGGGAACTGACAACCGAAATTAAGATAATTAGAATACGAATGAAATTACAGTACAATCATACACAATTTTGAAACTTACGCGTGCAACTTATTATGGAATTTTTATTCAATTGCATGAAGATCACAATATGAAAATATAGGATACTATATGTAACTGAAATTTACAATACAGTTGTATGAATCAAAGAGAAATTCTAATTGTATTATTACATTACATATAGCGCTGACTATATACATAGGTCACTGTATACACTGTATACATAGGTCGCACAGACGGGTGACTTCATGACATTAAATTTAGTTTTACTTCCACATATTTATTTTATTCATAATTGACAATTCTTCGTACTTGTGAAAATAATATAAAAAATATTATAGTGTATTCCTTCTTCCACTGGTGAAAAATATTTACCTCCCAGACATAGTAAAATTGAGAGAGTATAAAAGAGTATATGACATTAAAAATGCTTAAATATAATCTAAGAATTATGGAGAAAATATTTATGCATTATTATTTTTATCAAAAAGTCGAAGGGGTAAACAATACCATTGAACTGAACAATCAACCCTTAAGTTTAAACAGCCTTGAACGTTCAAAACCCTTATCTGTCGATATGCAGTTTAATTAGTGAGAACAGACTTTCTATTACAAAAGTATAAGATTGAAAACTACTTGGGTTGTACTTGCAATCAATTTAAATTAAACGTAGGGTCCAATGAACTGTAAAACCTCTAATCAAACTTTAAACATATTTTACAAATGCCTGGTGTATTATTGAAATTGTTAAATCACTGTGTACATATGTAGGGCTGGAGATACCATATCCTCCACCATTTATATTGTCTTATTGGCAAATTACTGGTAAAAAACGAAGATGTTTAATAATCATTGATGATAATAATAATAATTGATGTATAGCTATGAGAAAGAGAATCAAACTAAATATTTTTGGAAGCAACATAAAATCAGTGTCGTTTTATACATGCCAAACATAGAAAATAGCTTAAGCAATAACAAACCAAAATCAAGTCTTCATAAATAAATATTGAACATACGCTGACCAAAAGAGATAACTAATATACAACTATGAAGTATTTGGGGCTAACAACCTTTATCAGAAACAGTTAAGCAAAGAGAATATAGTTGTTTGCAGACAAGTACTAGGTTGGAACCTTCAAAGAAAAAGAAGAAAGGGTAGGCTAAAAATACATGAGAGAGGGAGAACTTTGAGGAACAATTTGAAGGAGGAAGCTAAAAGATTGTGAAAATTTAAGAAACTCGCAAAGAGTCGAGGAGAATTAAGATCTTTCGTAAAAACTCAACATCCTACTAAGAGTTAAAGAAAGAAAAAATGAAAAAAAGAGGAATCGATGATCTTTCCTGAACTAACGTAGCGATATTATTTGAAACATCTTTCCTCAACCTCCAAAAACATAACCTAAATTTCAAGTGAATTTAATCATTTGGGGGGGGGAGAGGTGTGTTTGCAAATTGAAACAGTCTCTTCATACAGTAAAATCTTCATAACGAACACTCCTGAATAACGGACACCTCTGTTTCATGGACACATTTCCAATCCCAATGTTAGCTATGCTTTAACATCAGCGAATAGCGGACAGATTCTCAAGTCCCGAGGTGTCCGCTATTCAGAGGCTTTACTGTACTTTTATTATGAATCATTTCTAATATGTAACAAATAAAATGATGCTTTTTCATATTTAACGCATTTATAAGTTACGTACAGTAATTATATGAGTCTAATATTTAACTTCTTGAATTTTGTAGCCTACATTATTACAGAGATAATACATTTCTAAATGTACTTAATTTCGTAATTTGATGAAGTGATAAAGTTTAAAAAAGAGACATAATACATACACTACGAGAAATTATAAATGAAATGCGAAGATTGAAAACCAAAATTGAAATGAAAGTTGGTGTATCTTTTAAATACAGACCAATTGCTATTTCAAAATAAAGATCTACATATTTAATATCAAATACGCGAATTTAGATAGTTGGCTCCGTGGGCTATCCTCATTCAATCTGTTTTTTAAATCCCAAAAAAAAAAAAATTAAAAGAAAAGATCAATATATAATAATGATCTGTTTTTCCTCAATTGAATTTAAAATATCCCTGCATATTTATAACTTATAATTAACCTATTTATATAATTTTTTTACCGCTATTCCGAATGAAATAGTTTTAAACGAAGAAAAGTATATAGGAGTATATAAAAGTATACAATTTATGGAAATAGCCTTTATTTTATGACGATTGCGGATTAAAATATAATTATCATATTTTGAATTTTATTTTTAGTAATTTAATATATAAAAGGAAGCCTGAATATTTGGCGACATTGACAAAATTTTCGCGCCAGCTCAGCATCGAGAATCCAGAATGCCAGGACAACAACCCTCGCTTTTCTTTTTCGCTAACAAATCAAGGTATTCTTCTGGCCCCGCCCCCTTGTGGGGAAGCCACCAATGAACATATTCCTCTTCAGTTGCCTAGTTACGCTGGGGGAATATTAAAGGCTTTCCAGCCTAGCTGAAATTTACATAAAATGAGGGAGAACGGCACATAAAAGACTCAGAAAGAGGAGTTTTATGGCCTTTCGTCCACTCTTCGCCGAGCCGTTGGCAAGTCTTTTCTCAAAGCTTAGTCTATGGGGTTGCTGGCTTAACGGAGATTTATGAGTGAGACCCGGGTCTGGACACAATATAAGCTATAGTCTGGTATTTCTTGGGTTGCCTTCCCCAAAAGCTTTTCTGGTCATTTGGTATAGGAGGCGGGGAATATATGCTGCGCAATATTATATTACGAAGTTATCATAAGTCTTTTAAGCAGAAAATTGGGTCTTATTCAGGTCAGAAAACTGTGACCCTTTTCTAATCCTAAAAAGGCTCCAACATTGAAAATTCTTTCCCACCAATCAAATAATGAAGCATGGACTTGCATTTAAAACGTAGAAGAAAAGTAAATTGTATAATTTATCCATTTTCGTATCAGTTATCCCTTCTACAAATTAAATCGCCTAGGCCAGAGGTTCCCAGTCTGGTACGCGCGGACCCCTGGGGTCCAAGTGAGATCCCTCCCAATTTTCCAATGTTGTTCGAAAAGCACCAAGGAACGAGCATTTTGTCTTACGTTAAGAATAAATTATGAGGGGACAAAAATACCTACCTTAGATGCAGAAAAATTAGCGATGAAACACTAGAAATAAATATGTATGATGCAAATTCCGGGCTTTAAACTTTGAGTTAATTCTTGGGGGTCCGCGGTCTAGGAAAGTTAAAGAACCGCTGGCCTAGACATTTGTCACTCTAATAAAATTAGCTTCCCTTGATTACTCCCAAGAACAGATGCATTTTTAAATTGTAAGAACTGAAATTGAAAAACAAAAAATAAAATATAAATAAACACACAATTTGAGAAAAGAGCGAAAGAAAAGAAACTATGGAAATATATATAT
>QLNU02015360.1:289608336-289635649 GCA_006491805.2 Dysdera silvatica
TTTTTCTTCTTGTTTTTTCTCCTCCTCCTTGTATTTCTTGCCATTTACTTATTTGGGATCAGCGATATGACATCGGCGCTTCCAATCTTTCCTGTCTAGGGAATCTCAAACTAAAGCCGGACATATTTTTATGAGTCTTCGCATTTACTGTTAGCCTTGATATTTCTATTCCACTCTTGCTAGTTTGCTTGTTTTTATTCTTTTGTAGTAGGTAGCTCTCTTCGTAGAGCATGAGCCACCATCCAAGTCTCCAACCTCTTATCTTTTTCATTACACTTCCTGTTTTTATTTTTATTTTATGTTTATATTGTGTTTTTCATCTCCTAGGGTTATTTCCAGTCAAGGCCGTGCACAAAAAAGGGTCTTAGGAGTACATCCCCTCCACCATCTCCACTAAAAAAATAGTATTAGCTGTAAAATGAAATTTCTTATGGAAGAAAATTTTATTTCCATCAGCATCCCACCTCTCATCAAAAACTCCCCTTTTTAAAATCCTGTGCACTGGCCTGTTCTCAAGGATATTCTCAGCATGCGCATTTTTGTCGCATGGAATATTTCTTCCTCGCTTACTTTTGTATATATTTCCCACAACTCTCACATCTACACATTATGCAAGTTTTGATAACTTGCTCGTATATTCTACTTTTTTTTTTTCGTTTGCTAGGATATAACCGAGATACTGCGCAATTTCAACCTGCCGAATCCTTTTAAATAATAAATATAATATTTATACACTCGACTGTTTTCCCTTCTTCAGCATCTTCTTCCTTGTGTGTACGATTTGCTGTCTGCTCTCTATTCAATGTAGTCGAAGTCAATAACAGCTAGAAACGATTTTTTTTCTTTCATCCTCACCATGAATGTATAAAAACGGTTCACAGTGAAAAACTTAAAGAAAGGGAGTGACAGGTCACCTATAGCTTAATGGTTGGAGCATTTGTCCGGCAGACAAAGGATGTGGAATCGTACCCCAACAGGTTACCAAAAATTCTCTTTCTTTCTGCGAGTCGTTGTATTAATAATAGCTACTCCATACGTAGTTTTCTATATACAGTCTACATAGCACACTGCGCATGAAAGAAAAAATTTCTCACATCTCATAATAGTTTATAATTATTCTGATTAATACGTATGCACATACAATACATCCATACACATGATAATGCTAATAATCACCGGACACCCACTGGAAATTAAATAAAATAATCTGTGCAACACCGATACATGTCATGACTCTACAAAATTAAACTTGAGCATTCAACAGACGTGTATACCAGCTACGTCTGTCGATATAAATGACATGATTGCAAGTATCCACAGGTCCAGTCACTCTATCCGTGAGATTCAGGCAAGTTTTATATACCTTGTGAAACAATGGTTAGTGTAGGGGTGAAATGGAAACGTGAGGAAGTTATAACACTCCAATCTAGACCAAGTAAGCCGAAAAAAATGACAGCTCAGGATCGTCGTTGGATTCGAAATATGGTACAGTTAAACCGTCAAACTTCGTTACAAATGGTGGCCAGAGAATTTCGACTGGCATCGGAAAGTAATGTAAAAACTCGTACCATTCTCCGAAAAGTGGTTATGCTTGGATTTCATGAACTAGCTGCAGTCCATAAGCCTGTGGTTACTAAAGGACCTACAAGACCAAGGCAGACCATCAGAAGAGAGGATCATGTGATCATGAGACAAGAACATGAGACATAAACAAAGATCATGAGACATAAACAGTTGCAACGGCATCATTGTCTACCATCCAGAAATATTTAGAGGCTTTGCAAGAGAACTCTGTCACTCCCCCAACCACTGCCATACAGCTAGCTGAAGCAAATTTGCTTTCAAGGATTTCTCGCATTTTCTACCATTAATACCCCAATAACATTGGCTTCATTTATAGCTGTCGTGGCAGAGAAATACGAACTGGTATGAGCTGGCAAAGTACCATCTTTAACAACAAATTCTGCTTACGTTAGTGGACAGATGATCACTGTGGTAAAATATCAATAACTACTGGTGAAAGCTTTAATAGTATATCGAAAATAATGTGTTGTATTAATGAATTTATTAATTTGGTGTAAATATTGAAATATAAATAAATTTATTAACTTTTTAAAAGCAAGTTTCGACAGAAATGGAGCTAAACTCCGCCAAAAATCAATGCAGTATAAAAGGAAAATATTAATTTATTTAACCCAAGCAAAATGTTTTGATAATACATATGGTGTGCAGTTTTTACATTACATCAGTTGAATTAATGCGTTTGTTTATTAGATTAGAAAGAAATTAGAATATAAAGCAATAGTTTTTTATAATAATGAACAATTAAACAATGTAATATTCTAAAGGTTAAGAGCTTTGTCATAACTTCTCGCTATCTAAAACGTTTTTCTCAAAACAGTCAACTAGCAAATTTTTAAAAACTTCTTTGCTTTTCAAAATATCCTTTTCTGGCAAAAAATTCTACAGAAACCCCCTTGATGTAAGTTGTTTTCACTGCACGACCCTCCCACACCCAGGGAAACAGGCACAGAGGGGTAAGGAAAAGTAATGCAGAAGAGATCTTTGGTTCTACCAAAAGGCAGTTTCCATTTATTTTTAAAGAATCTTAAATTTCCTGTTTTCTATATTTTAAATTAAAAAGACTTTATTAAAAGCCTTTGTATTTGCCTTCTTTTAACTATTGAAATTTAAAAGAATATAAAAATTTAAAAAAAAAAAATATATATATATATATTAAAGTATTTATTATATATATAATTATAATTATATAATTTAAATATTATTATTTACTACTATATTATATTTACTACTGTATTATATTTTACTACTATTTATTATATAATAATTAATAAGTTATATATTTAAATTTTTAATGCGTGTGGTACAACGTACATAGTTAATAATTTGCTCAGTAATATTGATAATTTTACTTTAATTAATGTATAGATTGAAAATTTTGCTTTTAAAATTTGTATATAATTAATTTTGCTTTTAAAATTTATATACAATTAATTTTGCTTTTAAAATTTATATATAACCAATTTCTGGCTTTGATTAATTCATATATTGATAACTTTTCTTTGATTAATGTATAAATTGAAATGTTGTTTTGTAACGAACAATTGAAAATTCCTTTTATCGCTAAATTATAATGAAAGATTAATTAATGAACATAATGTAAAACACAAGTTTTATATGTGGGTTTGAAAATTAAAAAAATCTTTTAAAATTTTAAAAACTAATCTAATTGAAAAAAGTTAATCCAGGTGCAAAACAATTAATCTAATTAGATAAAATTTTCAGCGACTATAAAAAGAATGATTTAAATTATAGCGAATTTTTTTGTATATTTCTGTGCAATGTGAAGAAAGGGTAATTTTGAAAATAAGATATCAACCTTCATATCATATAACATCTTTTGCTAGTTATATCACTGTATTAGTTAAAAGTACATTATTATATCAAAAAACTTTATCATATTTAAACTTTTATTACTTTATTCTTCTTCATTGATCTGATTTCGAGGTTGATTATTAGTAATAAATCAGCTTGCAATCATTCAGAAAGAAAATATGGCGGGTGATTGAAAGCATTCCCCAAAATATAATCACAGAATTTTTCAATATACTTACCTTCTCCTTGATAATTATCGCGCCCGATACTGCTGAACTTCGGTGAACAGTTGTATAAGAACATTTTCAAGAGAATATCACTGTTAACTATGAACTTTCAATATCAAGGCGCAACTAGTTTAAACTAGGAATTTAAAATTTTATTCAAATATTATATTTGCTAAAAAAATTAAGTGAGATAATCAATCAATAAAATACCATAATCTTAGGAAACATATGTTCATACACTTTAAAATGCAACTCTCAACGTTTGTCAAGGAAACTGTTGCACTCCCATCAGAATTATCAAATCTTTGTTCCACAATAGTTTTTTTATAAAAAGTTTTGCTCAAATATAAACGTAAACAAGCTTTTTAAAACGAAAAACAATTGCATCATACCCGTAGCAGTCTATGTTTAAATTTTATCTTACTGACAACTTGAGCTCCATCCTTGTTTTTCTCCTTTATGCAAATAATATCCAACTAAAATAATATTGTAAGGTTTACGTGATGACAAGAAGCGCAAAGCAAGCGAATTACTGGTAAATAAGCATAGATATTTCTATACTCCGCTCCCAGTATAACTTACTTAGTGTTTAAATCAATAATCTCATATCAATTGGCTCCATGTTCAACTCCAGGTAAGATTGTGCGTTTAGAATACCTTGCGGTTCAGAAATCCTATTTAGCAATCACTTTTATGTCAGATGCTACTAGGAACATATTTGGAACTGCAAATTTTAAGAACTGAGTAGAACATTTTTCATTCTAATTTTTAAAATAGTAACTTTTTTAGGCAGATGAAAACGTACGGCTAGAAAAGTCTGTACAATGAACAGGGGCGTAAGAAGTTCAAGAATTATGGTTGGCTCAAGCCTCTGTAAAGGTTGATTGATTAGTTGTAGTTTTATGGCGCAAGGACAGCAATGGTCATTCTGCGCAATTCAAGGTCAGACCGTACATGCGATATAAAATAATAAATTAAAACGAAAATGGTAAAAATATATTGGATGTAATGTATAAAATTTAACAAAGGAAGCAATATAAAAAAAAAGTCAGATAAGATGGGAGAAAAGCCAATATTAGATATAAAGCTAAAAATGAGTTCATGATTAAACGAACCTCCTAAAATATCACGAAAGGTAAAATTATTCTGATTAAATGTACGCTGCTGGTTAAACATCTGTAAAAGAGCTCAAGTAATTCGGTGTTATGGATAATATTGTACTTTATCCAATGGGGGGACTTGAGCCTCTGATCTCCTCCATTTTCTACGTCATTGACAATGAAATAAGTTGTTTTATGCAGGTTTACACTTTTTTAAATAAAGGTTTGCCAAACTCAAAGAAGTAAAAAAACAGTGGTTTATTTTTGTAACGACTACGCACGATGGGATTCGTAAACTTTTATAATAATAATAATTTTTATTTATAAGATCAAGGCAAATAACCTTACATACCATTACTGAGTTACATAATTAGTATATAATAAATATTCAGTATAATCGATGTAATCAATACACAATTAATATACGATACATAAATAGAGAATGCTATCTTTGTGCCATAAACGTTGATATTTAATACACATTCTGTATATATAGTTTATTATAACCGCACATGCACAATAAATATGACTAAGTATGTAATTGTTATTTATTATGTAAGTTAGTGCCAATATAATCTTTATGGAATAAAGTCATCAACAGATTTTCGGAATCCTAAAGAATGTGGCTCCCCCTATAAATTAGTCCAAAATCATGTTCATGTAAATGGCAATGATTATAATGTTTCCTCCTCCTCTTATAAGTTTTCCTTTAGTCTTTTTTTTTTAAATAATTTAATGATGTTTCCACTTTAATTAACGGAAAAATACATATTTTATAATTATTAATTTTATTGTTACATTATAAATTTAATTATCACAGTTCGCAACATAACGTCATTGTATTAGATTATTTAGAATTATAAAAATAAAAGTCAGTCCAACATCATAAACGCTCGAATTCTGATCATTTGCCTAATCCTTTGAGCGGTAGTCACCCTCCTTCTTAAAATACGAAATCGACACTTTTTGTTACAAAATATTTGTAGGGAAAATATCATTAAAAAGTAGTATTTTGCCTCAGATCTATTTTCATCACTCAGGAAAACTAAATACCCATCCTGCAGAGTAGAAACATACGTCTGTTGTTTATTATTTAACACTGTATGCACACATGTGCAGAAAACATGCATCGTAATCGTAGAAAAATATTTTATACTACAAGAAATATTAGTAAACATTGAAATATATATCATCTCCCTAATTATAAAACCTCCTAACTCCAAATGACTAATTTTTACAGAAGAAGCATAAACAAAATCAATTTCTATGCAAAAAAAATTTTGTCGTCTTTTTTCTGAAGCGTTTTCTTCGGTATTCACTCATGAAATACCAAGCATTCAATCAAAAACTATATCAAGCAAAAATGATTATTCAAAACATCAAAAAGTGGAGTTATGAGGTTTTATAATTAAGGCGACGATATGATAAAGAATTTCGTGACATTGAAAACAACATAGAATGATGCTTTTGATGAAATTCACGAATGCTGTTAAGAGCGATAAAATTTACCAAGAATATTGATAAATTAAGACAAAAGATGTACTTTAAAATATCCAGAGCATCCAATAGAGGGAGATGGAGTTTGAACTAGATATACCTTGGAAATGACAAATGAAAGTTACAGATATTTGAAAAGAACATTGTCCCATAAAAAGCGAATACTTTCAATATAGAATTACCGCAGAACTCTATGTAAAAGGAATTAAACCTCCATTACATATTTTTATAGAAGAGAAATACTTTTAAGCAACTTTATTTAAACAGAACGTGAACATATATAAAAATTTTATAAAAAGGAATGAATAATTGCAGTTAACAAACATTTTGGGTCCAAGTCTGTCTGGGCAGCAGTGGGTAAAAACAAATCCTTACAAAGCCCTCGCTTCCTTAGCAAACAATCCAACACAAGACTACAAAATAAATAATAAAAACAAGAAAAATCATCTAATTTGTTTATTATGGCATAGCAGGTCTCACAAGACCCCTCTGTCCTGCAGGCGCCATGGTATAGAATTAATATTAAATGCTGGTTTAAGTTTGAATTATGGTATTTAAAAATTTTCGAACCAATGATTTAAATTCAGCGTAAAAATTTGTTAATTTTATTTCGGATGTCGATTGGTTCCACGACTTCGGCCCTGAAAAATCAGTTAACCGCAGCCCAGCCGAAATCGAGAAAATTAGTATCTAAAATCATTTGAAGAAGAGGTGGAATAATTGTGTATTTGTAATTGACATATAATATAATATTATAAACATAATATAATTATATTATAAATATAATAGGCATATTTGACATGATGCTTTTTTCTAACTTTGTAAAGATTAGTAGTGCGATTTTGTAATCTAAAAATGGATTAAATTATAATCTGTTAAATCTTCGTAAAATTTCAGTATCCCAGGCCGAAAGAGGTAACTTCTGTTTAATCAACTTCTGATTCGATTTTGTAGAATAATTCCTTATTGATAAACTTGAGAAAAATGAGAATAAATAAAAGAGTAATAAATTAAAACGTTAATTGAAATGAAAGTACTTATATTACGTAAACTTCCAATATATTTGCGCTGGTCTTAGAATAAACGAAATTAATGCGTATATCCCATTTTAAGTTAGCTTCGTGGGTAATTCTAAACATTTCGTCTGAGCGGAAATCAAAACTGGACCGTTGTCAATTCTTATTGTGTTAAAATGTGGGTAATTTTTTTTTGTTACTAATTAGAGAGTAGTAGTATTTTAAATTTGGTAGTATTTAATGACAGAAATTATTTCTGAAGTATTCAATATAATCCATACATGACGTCATGATTAACAAATCAACATAGTTTCGTAAGATCTTTTTTCCTATAAAAAATACTCGGATCATCAGCAAAACAAAGGATTTTAGACTGAATATGTAAGAAAAGAAGATTATTGATATAATGAATATAAATAACAGAGGTCCCAGCGTCAAAAATAGTGATTAGTAAATATAGAATATAGTAATAAATATAGTAAAAATATGAAAATTTAAGATAAAATTTGCTGCATAAAGGTCCAAGTCAATATTACGAAAATTAAAAAAGATTGATTAATTGTAAAATTAAAGATAATGGAAAGATACAGACTATGAGAACTAGATTGTTACAGTAATGCAGTGAAACTTGTTAATAATGGATATCTCAGGACTTAAGTATCTGTTATATAAATCACTTATTTAATCTATAATTCGCCTAAATCGCTATTGAAGTGTTCGCTATTCCGAGGATTAGGGGGGAAGCAGCATTGGAGAGTATAAATTGGAAAATGATCGTTATTCGGAAGTGTCCATTAACAAGGGTTTACCGTACATACATTTAACCCTCCGACTGCTTATCCCGCGATTTCCACGGGCAACATGAAAGTAACAAAATTTGCTCATACCGCGATTTCCGCGGGTGTGCAATTTTTCCATCTATTTAAAAGCGCATCCCGCTTCTCCACCGTTTAACTGTCGGTAATGCATTTTCTACAATATTTAGACTTCTAGTCGTAGTTTGGTCAACAAATGGCGTTATTGTCGCCTAAATTTTCGTATTTGCATAGAGTTCCCTAACCGATTTTGGAAGCGCTAACGTTGTTATCGTTTTTTATATCCAGAATATGGCTTGTAGGAAACGTTCAGCGAGTGATTTTTATTAGTATACATGCTTTATATTTGTATTCTATAAAGTAAACCGTAATTTAATCAAGATTTATTTTCAGAATTTTTGAATTTAAACGATTACTCTTAAAATTGATTTTTATGAAAGCCTGTTCTTATGCACGAAATTTATATTAAAAAAATCTTGTTTACAAAAATGTGCTACATATTTTAACTCTCAAATACATATAGATTTGAAATATGTAATAAAAATATATGCAATTTTTGAAGCGACTTTGATAAAAATATTGAATAATCAGAGGGTTAAACAAAAGTTTTACGAGGTTATTACACTCAATAATCATATATATCCTTTGAATAATTTCTATCCATACTTCTATAGCTACAATACATGAATTTTAAATCGATATGAATTTTAAATCAACACGGAGTTAGCTTTTTCAGAGATTTTTAAGTTAATGTTAATGTATTTCCAGCTTATAACAGTCAGGAGTACATACATAAGCAAACTTGTTAAATTATTACCAAAGTGACAAGTATGACTCAAGCTCAGAAGTTTTTATGTCATTTATATCTTTTTATTGTGTCATTAATAAAGGCCAAGCTTTTTATAATAAATTTAATTCGTTTTTGCATGAACACGGTTATAGGTATACACAGTCGTGTGCTAAATACGTTTATTACTGTATGTATAGTTCTATTCTAAATACGTTTATTACTATATATATAGTTCTATTCTAAATACGTTTATTGCTATATGTATAGTTCTATTCTAAATACGTTTATTACTATATGTATAGTTTTATTCTAAATACGTTTATTACTAATAGTCGTATTCTAAATACGTTTATTACTATATAGTCGTATTCTAAATACGTTTATTACTATATAGTCGTATTCTAAATATGCTTATACTATATATAGTCGTATTCCGAATACGTTTATAATAAATTCTCCTGGCCTCTATTTCTTGTGAAAATGTCAACTATTCGTTCAGATAAATCCTATAAATCGAAATCTACAGATCTGGATTTATTTATCTATTGCGTTTGGTAGGAAGTCTACATAGTAGTAGAAAATCTACATAGTAGTAGAAGTCTACATAGTAGTATATGCAAGCTTATATAGCAGCAATAAGCTCACATATTTTACTAATCCACACTTACATATTGTTTGATCAGAAATTTGGAAACCAAAAACAAGAAGATGTTGAAAATATCTGTAAAGTGTTCTTTCTAATGAATGTGATGAAAAACGGTCAAAACTTACCTTTTCAATTCTAAAAGAGCTGATTTTTATAGCTTAACAAACTTCTTTGGAACAGTAGTACCATAACAATTTTTCAACTGGCCTTTAAATTATTTTAACACTTCGCAATGCGTTTCCATTAAGAAACAAATTTTTTTTCATTTCATTGTTGGAAATTCGATTTTTAGAGCAAAATGCGAAATTCTTTATGAAAATCAATGTCATCTCCCTGCCTACTCTTAACGATATCGTCAATTTCCTGTTAATTGTTAATTGCAAACATTATTAAAGGCCTGGCATAGATTATGCACTTTGTAAATCAAGTATTTAATTTAGGCTTGAATTTTTCTCCGTGGAGCTAGTTTTAACAGCAATAATTGAAATGCAATAATTCACATCGGCAAATTATCATTTTATATATGTATATCATAGGTAGTAGATTTAAATTGTTTAATTGATATCAAACTTACGTATATGTGATCTTTTATTTGTATGATTTTTATTATATACTGTTATGGATTTTTGCTACGTATATGCTGACCAGTTTCGTTCACAATTTTTTTTCGTTTTTCCATGTTACATGGCTATAACTGGAAATTTCATAATTGACATTGAGTATTCGACGATTTTAAATTTTGTTAAATGTATATTTCAATAAGGCTGATACCTTGACAATTTCATATAGCCTTATTCTGAATCGATACCCAAGTAGTTCAGTTTTCTGTCTATTCCCCGTACTCATATGTCACAAAACCCGCATAATCGCGTTCGTCGACACGGATTGTTTTTAAAACCTTGTAAACTTTTCCTTAAATGGAAAACGCTAAGATTTTCTCAATAAGCAAATAAAAACTCTAATAATTTTAAAACCAATTACTTTAATTCTGAGATTAATATTCTTGGAGAATTTTATGAATGACATTATCACATTTCTATTTGAATTACAGCAATTTATCCAATTAACAACACTTAAGGGACAAAGATAAAGCGTCGTTACATAGAAAGGGCTGTTAATTAGAATATATAATGGGTGAGGACTAATATTTTAGTCAGCCTTTCGCACTTGCAGGCTTAGGACTGTCAATGCATTTGACAAATGCATTGGCTTATTTAAAAAAATATACATATTTATTTTAATTACAACTTCCATTTTCTCCACATGCACTTTTCAAACTCAACTTATGCAAATATAAATCATCGTTCATTTCGCCAAAACGCATAATTATACACAATCAAATACAGTGCAGTGGACGAACACCATGTGTAGCAGCTAGATCTGAGAAAAAAGCCGATATAAAAACGACTTGACGAGTCTTGCCCCCTCTGTTTTTCTTCACGAGTCTCGGACCCTGTACTCTGTATCATATATTAATTTTCGCCAAACAGTGATGTTTTCATTATAAATGAAGTCAAATATCGATAGTCGACTCGTCTGAGCACATTTAATGATGCAAGGTTCTTCGTAGAGATCTAAATTTAATGAAGATCTTCACGAAGATTTTTATTTGCACCTGGCAATCAGCCCGCAAGAATCTGGAAAATTTTCGATTTCAACTATTTGTTGCTGGATATATGGCTTTCTTTTTAATAATACACTAGAAACTGGAATATTGAATGTTTTGGCTTTTCATTAAACCGTGGTGGAAGCAACTTGTCGAATTTTTCTTCTTTTTAGAACAACGAATTTTCAGACGTTTGTTTGATAACGATCCGCCCTTTCGTACAACCTCTAGTATATTCTCAAGACTCAACCAGCTGAAATTGTTCGGGATTAACTCTAATTTATATTTTTCATAGTCATTTTCCCGTTCTTTAATAATTTTTACCTTATCTTGAAGCGTGCGACGTTTACTCTAGACAACCATTTTGAAACCAGTAAATCTAAACTTGAACAAAAAATACTGCTGAACCCCTTTATCTTTATGTGCAAAAGAGGCTTTATCAGTTCAGATAGCCAATTGAGGAATTCGTATTTAACAACAGGGAAGATCAAAGTCAGACACAGGAAAACGGAAAGTGGGCCGTTCAAGTATTGAATAAGCACATTTCTGGCCATTTTATAGCCCCCCCCTCTCCCTTATAAGAAAGAGTAAGCAACTGCTTGGCCCCCCCATTATGCTTACGTAAGATTTTGGATCTCTAATTTAATATTACGTCTGGTGGACCTACCCCTAAAATTCGTTTACATCCTTCTAGTACACCCTGTATATACATTTCTACGCAGCGTTGCACAAACTCAATTGCTTATTTACAAGTTTGTTGTATAATTTACTATTAATTATAATAAAGCTGTCACATGTATCATTAAACTATAAGGGATAATAATAATATAATATTTTATTATAAAAATATTTTGTTTCATTTTTATTATTAACATTTCTTACGTTTTAAGCAAATAGTGTGTAGTGAATGAAAATTGGATTCGATAAAATACATTTATTAAAAATTAATACACTCATTATATATAATTTAAGAATGTCAGGGCGGTTGTGGGAAGCCTAGAAGGGGGCTTCCGAGCGAAAAAAGTTTGAGAGACACTGGTTTAAACAATTAAATATTTAACGGCGATTACGTGTATTAAATATTTTATGTCTCCTACTCGCAATATTGTACATAGAAGTATTGCAGTTCTGTTAGGGCAGTTGTCAATTTGTGATTATGTGTTAGTACTATTATTTTCTGTGTCCTACGTAATCATGATTCCGATCCCCCCCCTCTCCCCCAAAGATGCTTACGTAATACTTGAACGGCCCCAAGGCGTTATTTATCTGTAAATATATTAATTCCTGAACCATTTGCAAGGACCGAAATATACGGTCCTCAAATGGAAATAGTCATTAATTAAACCGTATGTTATTGAGAGAGTTTAATTGCATTATTCCTATGAAGGTTTTGATAACACTTCAAAGCATCGTCGTTAAACGCAAATAGTTAAAATAGTTGCTAATTAGAAAAATGGAAATGAGGGAGGTTAGTATATTTAACAGGGTAGCATTTTTTTTTGTTACAACTATATTTTCTTGACGATACGTTTCAGTTTTAAAGTTTAATTGTAGTTTAAAAGGTAGTAAGTATTTGGCAATCATTTACCCTTTTAAGAAATTACATAAAATACGATATATATATTGGGCTCTGTGTTAAAAGTAGAAGCGTGAAATTGAGCAATATATTTTGCTCAGGGTGGTCTTGAATATTTCAGGGACCCTTGGTTCTCTTATTTCTTTTGGGTCCTATTTATACTAACTTACAAATTTCCAAATTCTGGCAATAAGAAAAAGACAATATTTAATGAATACACACAGAAATGCTTTGCTAATTTTGGACCCCTGTTTGGGTCGGTGACCACTTGGTACATCCGTTAAAATAGGACTAATTATACTGCAATCCTTATTTCACTATATTTGCACACACCTTATACAAGAACTAATGTAAAATAAGGTAAATTTATAGTTCAATAAAATAAATAACATTTAAAAATATTTGTTTAAATTAATCGTTGAGTTACCTGGTTCAATATTTAGCTTCATAAATGTTTTTCATTTGCCTTTAAAAGGAAAATGAGACATCGTATTACTTGATATTGCAGTCGAAGCTTAAATCGGGCAGAAGCCCACCGAAGCCCGGTTTCGATACATTTTCATTTTTGGCGATTATTTAAATATTAGCCAGAACCCCTAAATAGACACTTTCATGAAAAAGTAATGAATTTGTGATTAAAGTCATAAACTTTGTTGTCCAGAAAAATGGACATAAACAATTGATATGATTTATCGATTCTTTTGCAGCCATTTGATTTTTTAATCGATTTATCATAATATTAGGGCTCCTGCACTTTTTTTTTGTTAGAAATTAAGCCCTGATTGCAGTAAATCGTTTACTGAGCATTATATTAAAAGCAATTGCTTTTTCATCATGGTCTGCATCTTTAGCGTTTAATGTCACTAATATAAGTAAAGTGTTATTAAAATTACTCAATATTTTTAAATGTGTCGGTTATGATTCGGCCATTAAATTTAAATATAGGAAACTCTATTTTCAAATTTCTTACCTTTTCCCCGGACTGAACTTTGACCATGGCCCCATCTTCGGTAGAGATTACTAGAACATATGAAGAAAAATACCTTCCTCACGAAGTTAAGAAATGTTACGGTCCCAAAATAAAATAAAAAGGCAGCCATGGGCCGCTAGAACGACCCAAAAGGTGAAGGAAGTTCGCCGTAATAGTGGGCGGTTTTAATGATTAGGCCTTCACATCTAACTAAGTTCCAATGCTCGAATCAGAAAAGAGCCTTTGGTCATCTCGAAGAGCCGTAAAAGCCATTGAAGTACCACAGTATTCGCCGGTCAGCCATAACTTGGAAAATATTCAGACTTGCTTCGGCCTGAGAGACCGCCTATCTCTTCGGAAGCTTATTTTACGGCTCAAAGTTTGTTTTCCCGCAAATTTTTGTTTCCTGCCCTTTATGTTCTCCGTACAATGGTTCTTAAACTCTACGAGAAATTGGTTTTTCTCCTAGAACCGGAATCATCCATTAAGCAAAAACAGGAGAGAAAAAAAAAAGAATTGAAGCCTTCTCAACTTCTAGACAACTGTTTCGTAACATTTCAAGCACCATTACACGATCGAGTATGAAACTGATGGGCAGCTTGCCAATGCAATCGCGAAAATCAATATCAAATGAATCTAAATTGACTAAAAGTGATATGTCATTTATATTTGTCTAAAAGGCTACAGAAATAAACGCCAAAAACCTTTTATTTTGAACTAGAAATTATATAAGCTTAAGGATGTTAAGCTTTTTTATCAAATGTTATTAAAAATACAAATATTTCTTAGATATACTTTATCCAGTTTTCTCAAATGAGACCTTAAAAATCATTAAAATATCAATACATATTATACATGTATCATATAATACTTTTATGTAAACTTTTTGTTAAACGTGGGGTTATTTTTAGCGTTTGCTCGCATAATTGGTCCATTATGTTCCATTTTATTTATTCTCATTAACTTGAAATGTATTTTGAAAACATCAATCTCCTACTAAACACTATTCAAAACTGCAGTTTTAATTTCTTATATATATTAGAACCTCCATATCATGAACTTCCATATAGCTAAATTCTCCATATAACGAAATTTTCTATATAGCGAAGTTTTGGTAAATCCCCATGGTCATTATACACGAAAGTGTTTCTATATAACGAAATTTTTAACGACTAAAACAGAAAATCGAGTGGTCACGTCAGCTACCTTGGGTTCCCTAATACCGTTGAAATAAAATACGCACACTTAAAAACATCTATTTTTAAATGGTTGAATGTTATTTATGAGAAACAGTCGTTTACTGAAAAACGGGATTTTAATTGTGGTATCATATTGATGAATACATCATTTCCACTTGGATAATTTTCTATATAAAGAATTTTTTTTTCATGGAACCGTCCATTTCGTTATATGGAGGTTCTACTGTACATATAATTTTGGATTTCACTTCGCCATTGCTCTACTTATAAAGCACTTTATATTCGCTATAACTGAGGTATAAGAGATATATATCGCGT
This sequence comes from Dysdera silvatica, assembly GCA_006491805.2. Taxonomy (NCBI): domain Eukaryota; kingdom Metazoa; phylum Arthropoda; class Arachnida; order Araneae; family Dysderidae; genus Dysdera; species Dysdera silvatica. The sequence goes on from QLNU02015360.1 coordinate 289,623,493, forward strand.
AAGGGTAATTTGGAATAAAGATAATTACTAGACTGAAAAAGCAGCATCCATTATTCCAAACCATATTTCTCAATATGGATAAACAAAACATATTGTCATACTCATAAAGTCAACATACATCATAATAGTGGCTCTGCATATACAGAAATTGACCACCTTTTATGTAGAATACAAAATCTTACATATTTAGAATTTTTATTCATTCTAAAAATTGGTTTCTAAAAATATAAATTTTTAAAAGTGCAATCAAATTGTAAATTTTATTCTACAAGTTTTGAAACTTGAAGTTCCCCAAAGATATTTAAGGTCATTGCAAATTCTCAGAGCTCCTCCATCCCCTTCAAGAAACATCGACTCTTTTTCTGTATCATTTAACATCCATCGTTGCGAAGGCAAAAATCAGAATCAATAAAACTGTGCGCGGAGCTAGGAAACTTGTTAAGATGGACAAATTTTACTTCTTTTCAAGATGACGCAGCTATAAGGAAGGGGAAAGTATTTCTAAGCAGACATTTCGGTACTTTTTCCAAAAGCACCCAATCTAAAACTAACGTCCTGGAATTTTATTTTTACGATCCCTCCCCATGGTGCAGAAAAAGTTCTTGGATCGTAAAATTCGAGAAAGGGAAAAAATCCCGTTTTGCTATTCGTTTTCGAGACGTGAAATTTTCTCGTTCGGGATCTAAAGAGTTTCAAGACATAAAATAGTCAAATGCCATTTTGAACTTTTTTCATTGTTTGTATTTTTTAACCTATTCCCTCTTGTAAGGTTGCAGTTTTTTGAAATTGGCCTCTTTAAATTGTCACGGTTTTATTTCTAAATTCGAAAGATTAGATGAATTGATGGTACGTGAACAAAACTTTTTCTAAACCTACACAAGGGCATTTGATATTGATCAAGCGAATGCTTCTAAATATAATATTTCTTCGGTGTTTTTTTATTATATATAAAATATATTTGCAATTGATCAACATGTCCGCACTGATGTTCATTAATTGAAATGAATCTTCCACTCATAAAACACTATGAAAAACTGATGCTGCTAATTATGATTGTTTTACCGGTATGATTAATCTAAACAATCATTTTAAGCCATTTGCGACACTTAATATCCCTACATCCCGTAGTTTTTTCCCTTTATTTCTCCCTTTTCCGTTGAACAAATGACTGAGAATATAAATCATGAGTTTACCACCGTATCTAATCTAACGCGTGATATGACAAATATAAACAATTCTCTGGTGGTCCGTCATAAAAAGGATCCGACGTTCCGTGGCGATTGACATTGTTTTCGTAATGTCTTGCTATTTGGAGAAACAGACTTTCTGAAACAAAATCTTTTGCGCTGCGAAATTGATCCCACTCTAGTCAATTTCCTTATCTTTACACTAAATCCATACCTGATGAAAGCGAGCAAATAATTTGTTTTTAAGATGAAGGCTGCAAAAAATAAATTCAAATCGAGAGTGCGGAGATTTGTTTACTGAGAATGCGCGATGAACCGTATCACTGTTGAAAAATGAAATAAAGAGAAGTTGTCAATTAAAATTCATGAGATATATGCAATCCAAAAAAGAGATGGAAGATGTCTGAAGTACGTTATACTTAAAACGGAATAAACAAAATTTAAATGCGACTTTGCAAATTAATTTTGTAAAAAATATTTTGGTACACTTACTTTATATTATCCATGTCCAATTAAGTTCAAGGTGAAGCCTGGGAAATATAATAACAAAACTTTAGAAAGAAGAAAGATCAGATTGCAATTTACCTATAGTATATGCTTATCAATATATTATAGGTGCGTACGTATGCCAATATGAATGCAATTTTGATTGGAGGTGGAAAATGACAAGTTAAATGATGTATAAGACACTTTGGGATAACTTTCTACTTTTTAGAAAACGTGGAGTTCAATTAATCACATTTTCTGTGTATCCATAATTATATGTTTTTTATATTAAATATTTAATTGTTTACTTCTACGTTCATAAATACACATCTTGTCATTTCCTAGAATACATATTAAATTTCAGTGCGTCAATTAACATTTTATGATTCGAAAATATCTATATTTAAATGCGCACTGTTGAAAAATGTTTATAACTTTATCTACATATATATAAAATATTTTAGTGATAGAAATGTTATAAATCTGAAATTTGAATGCATTATGGTATAAGCGTTTCTAAGGGTATGAGTTATCGAATCTTTTTTCGTCATATGCGTACATTATATAGATACAATACTTGGTATACACAATATGTACATGCATAATATATATAAAAAATTTGACATCAAAATTATCCCCTGCATGGGGAAATTTTAATATCGATCAGTGCATAAAGCACGAAATCGACTTGAACGCGATTGCATATTAGATTTAAAATCCTAGTGGAAGAAATGTGCACTTTTCCCCATCTTCTCACTTACCATAAGATAGCAAAATTTTAGTAAATCTAAAAAGAAAAAGAAAGAAATCCGTTGAGACAGTTCATGAACTATTTGACGGAAGGCAATTCCATTAGTCATAGAGAGCAATCGAGCCATAAATTTATTCTGCAATGCAAAGAAATTGCCTTTTTATATTCATAAATTCGAAAATTCTATAGAAAACAACCATTCAACTAAAATAAAATAAAACGTTTATAACTTAAAAACATGGTCTAACTAACAGAAAACTTACTAATATAGGGAAATTTTGGATTTTATAAACAGTATCAAGAATATTAGGGTATTAAGCAACATGTAGTTTAACAAACCGTTAGATGCTAACAGTTTTAATGGTGTTCAATACGTTTAATTTTATAAAATGCTCACCACCTAAACCCAATGAAAAATTAAATCTTATAATACATATAAGCATGTGTTGATTTATTTTGTACCTTGTTAACCCAAATACTCCATTCGGATTCATTAAGTAAATGTAATTCAACTTGTACGCTCCTAAGCACCTTGTTTTTAAACATGCATTTTATTGTCATATAATTTCATAATCAAGATAGGATTTTTATTCTGCTTATTAATAGAACATTAAAATTTAAATATTGCATATCGATGCGGTTACGAACAAGTATTGTAAGTGCAGATATTGGGCTTTTGAAAACGCGCAGTTTAAAAACTTACACATCTATATCAAATCAGCACGTTCTGTACTAAGTTTTTAAATATGATAGAGCTCTATCACATTTAAAAACTTACTACCAATTTTGTTGATTAGATATGTTCTAAAAATGTAAGTTTTTGAGCTCGAAATTTCAATTTTTGCGCTTACAACATTTGTGCCCTACTCCATGGATATATATATATATTAATAATATTCCAGTTTATAATAAAATCGGAATTATAATAAAAGAGTTTAAACTAATTTATTCAACTTCTATTCTTTTATTCGGTGTTCATAAATTCGATGTAAACTAAGATATTAAATTAAAATTAATTTATTGTTTTTCACGTGGTCTTATTGGAAAAATGCTGTATCTTCAAGAGGTGCCATTGGTCCCATTAATTAGTTGTCAAAATTGACATAAAGGAGATACGTAAGGAATACAAGTCTTGTCATGTAAGTTTAAATTAATCAGTTTTCATTAAAACTTTCCTGAGTCGATGTTTTGAAGTAGCGTTTTTAAAGGGTTTATGCTCAACAATATCGTGTTTTTGAATTGAAATATTTAATATATATAAAGCTGTTTAGCTATATTACACAAAATTTAGGCATATACTAGGGGGTGGCCGCATGAAATTTTCGTCTTTTTTACACGTTTTAAAATAAAAAATTATTCAAATTTTGTTTATTATACAGCTTTTTATTGTAAACTAACTATAAATGATAGTCTTGTGAAAATCGTAATGGGATAGCATTTTCATCTTGACTTTACATATTAGTGAAATAAAATTTCTTTAAACACTTACGCCCAATCATTTTGTTGTGCGAGTTACGTAAACTAAACCTTTAACACAAAAAATGTATTGATTTTTCTTATCATTATAATTTCAAAAATAATATTTTTTGATAAAATTGTCCGATCGTATTATAAGAGTCACTTTTATTATTTACTTGCCTTAAAGTCGTTATTCCAAAATTCAAAATACCTTGTTATTTCAAAATTCGAAATATCTGTTAGTCCAAAAGCTTCAAAATATGTGTTATTATAAAAAAATGGAGATAAATTTAATTTTTGCGCTGTATAATGAAATCTGCTTAATGCGGTTGTCATTTGCCGCTAATTTTTATCCGTACAAACGGAAATCCGTACTAAGCGAAGGGCAAATTTCAGTAGCTAAAATTTCAGGTTGTTCCACCGTAACTTACATAGTAATGCAGTATACAACGTAAATGAAGAAATTACTAAAACAAAATAGTTCATTATGAATGAATACTCCGGAAGAATTTACAACGAAGCAAGAAATTAGCACTTACATACAGTGGAAACTCATTTAGTTTTACTTAATGCCGTATTAAAATAAAATTAATCGGCCTTAATTTTAATTCCCCTAAAGCACAGTCAGATAAAAATTCCTCGACAAGGAACTTCTTTAACTATAATAACCCTCTTTTACGGTCACTCTTTTCTTACGGACAATTTATACTGTCCGATGAGTTTACGCTAATGAAGGATTTTATTGCGCATGCGTTTTTGCACGAACACAATTTTATTACGTGTTTTATTACAATTGACTATTTTGTTACAATTGACTCTTTTGTTACAATTGACTATTTTATTACAATTGATTATTTTATTACAATTGATTATTGAAAATAAAATGGACTGACGTGATCTCCAATCAAGAAGTCCTGAACAAATCCGACATATAAAGAACTATCATCACTTCAATTCTGAGAAGAAAGTTAGCTTACTGCAGCCACATAGTGAGGGGAGAGTAATACCAACTGCCCCAACTGGCATCATGGGGAAGAGATCCAGAGGCAGAAAAAGAAGAGGATACATGGATGACTTACAGGCTTGGACTAGGCTAAGCACGAAAGACATTATCCATGCCAGTAGAGACAGGAAAATGTGATCCATTTTGGTAGCCAACCTCCGATTTGGAGAAGGCACTTGATGATGATGATGATGATGACTATTTTTTTACAATTGACTATTTTAAATATTAGAAAGATCTGGATAACCATTAACCCACCATACTTCTAGTTGTCTTTATACCTGAATCATGTTTTTATCATTTTTCACACAATGTTCTGTAATATTTTTAAAAATATAGATGCGTCAATAACGCTAATCACTTCAGTTTAATTTGCCGTAAAATTCAAACATTCAATAGAGGTACTCTCATTGTACTTCACGTGAGATAGTAAGGTTAATTATTTTTAAACTTATTAAGTTTTTATCACCTAATTTCTAATCTAATTTATTCTTTCCTAATGAAAAATCGTTCGAATTTGCAAGATTATGTAGTAATGTCAAGTTATTGTTTAAATCTGGAGGGTGATTTTCGTACATATAGCAACTGTATGACTTGGATTGTACTCTTCGTTAAAAAAAATGCACTGGGTAGTGAGGTATTGAACTCCGATTTTCTGTACGACAGGCACCCGTGTTACCCTTCTGACATTGTAAGATTTTTCAACGTTACGCCAGATTCCAAATATTTGAAATACCATACGATAATTTAACCACATATTTTGCAAAAGATCAGTTAATTATAATATCTTACTATCCATATATTAATTCATTTTGCTCTTTAATAAATGCCTGTTATAACTTTCTCAATTTTTTTTCAACATTTTTTTTTATTTTCTTTCGAATTTTCACAACATATAATCAATCGGCAATGTAGTCAACAGGAAGCTTAAAATGTAGGCACACATTTATTTGCAAAGACCGTAAAGGTGTAAAGGTAATTCTTTAATTTGTATTATATTCATTTATTTTATCAATCTTATAATAATTAATTTCATTGCTATTGAAATTGTTCCTCGTATTGTGGCATTCCTTTATTTTTATATTGTGTTGATAAATGACAATTAAACCTGTATTTTTTTTTTACTACTGCTTTTATTTAGTGGCAAGAACAACCAAACATTAGAATTTTATTTTGAATATTAATTATTTATGATTATTTTGAATATAATATATGGAACAGAAAAGAAACTTTCGATATTATGTACTACGATTAATTCTGACTTCTCGCGGTTTTATTTGTGTTTCATTCTGAAGCTTAAACTTAAATTTTTGCTGCCGAAATAACAAGAAGAGAAAGAAATCTTCTCCCTCAGGTAGGACGAAAGCAAGCAACCTCTGTGTTTTCATCCCAGTTCCTTGACTATTTAGCCACTAAACACAGCTTCCCCAGCACTTTTTCTCCTTTCCATATATTAATCAAAGGGAATTATTTAAAATTAATTAAGGCAATCACTTCAGTTCTGATATATTCTATAGCCATACAATGTAGAACAAATATCGCTATCTTGTTAAATTTTCATGTGAAAACGCAAATGTTTCAATCGGCATTTACCTCTCTTATTTGTAGATGTTAATTTATGTATTTAAAAACATAAACATCTAAACAAATTAAAGCACCAACCAAAAATGCAGTAAGCACTTTCATATAGGTTATATATATATATATATATATATATATAGTATTTAAATTCTAAATCATTTAGTAAAGAATATTATTATTAATAATAAAACTATGAAATCGTTGAAAATTAAGAAATAATCTGGTATGAAAAATACGTAGTTTTGTTGCAGCCAATATTATAAAGACATCCCAAAATGCCTCTTCCAAATCACTAATCAAAATTTATTGAAATGAAAACCTTTTTTATTAGTCACGAAACCTTTCATGAATGATTGATTATCTTACTTTTACTATCAAAATATATTAGCTTGTATAAACTTTTCCTTTACTTTGCCATGATATTTTCTATATATATCATATAAATATATTTATCAGAATAAAGTAAAATTTATTTAAAAGCGATTTTCCAAAATGTTTAATTCGCCTCAATATTACAAATATCTCTAAGAAAGGAGACAAAAATATTATTTTATATATTACACTATTTTATATTATTATAATGATATATACCAGAATATATAACGACGTATTATATTGGCCACACTTTTATAATAAAGGACAAAACAGATAAGGTGGATTAAAAATTATATCTTTCAGACTCTTCTTCTTGGTATTTATAATTTCGCTTAAAAAATATTGACACGTTCTATCAAGAAATAACTTTAAATATTTAAATAAAAAGACCAGAACACGTACATCACAATGGATTACATTTAAAGTTTATACTGTATATATGTACATATAATTTTCAACTGACCTATGGTAAAACTTCTAGTTTTTCGTCTGAAATCGTAAGCAATTTTAAATTAACCTGTGCACAGTATCTTTCCTAGCTTGTATGGAGCCCAATTTCTGTCAGGTCTACGGGTCCTCCCCAACTTATATGAGCCTCGCATGTAAAAAATAAACGTATATTTTTTGTATTATACATAACATATTTTCTCTCTCTTGGATTTTATTTGTTTTTCCTTAATAAATGCACAGCAACTTCATGAGGAATTCCCAAACATTTTTACACCCCACATTCCTAGTAAGTGTTTTATTAGTGTTCTCACCACCTACAAAAGAAACGTAACATTTGAATATAATGAGGTACGTTTTTTTAATTTTTTATACATATATAGTATAACCACATACAATATTGCAGAAGAAGAAATCGAACGTAAAATGAAGTTTGAAACTAAGTAAATAAAATACCAATATCATTTGAGCAATTAATTTCTAATTTATTTTATTATCACCTCTTAAGGCAGGCACAATGGCAGTTCGCTGAATGATGACTCGTTTCTTAAGGCACTGGCGTACGCAGGGAGTGCTGGTGGGGGGGTTATAACCCACACTGCAATGAAATTTTGCATATTTAGCATAGGAATATGTGAGTTGCAGCTCTATAACCCCCCATTACGAATTTTCTGCGTACGCCTATGGCTTAAGGTCAACAATCACACTTTGGCATACCCGTTGAATTTTTATGTCATATTCTTATGCTGGGTTGTAGTTTTTAAAGTTTGTATCAATTTATATTATATTTAGAACGTTTAGTTTTACTTTTCGATGTTTCAGTGGATTTGCCTTTTCACGAATCTCCAATTTATGGACTACACATTTCTGCAAACTACTGTGTTTGCCCCGAAAATGTCCCATAGTTCAAATGTTACTTCCCGCATTACAAACTTTTGAATTTTCGAATTTTAATTTCGTAAGCGTTCTCGAAATCGAGTGTCTACTGTAATTAAAATGTAAAGCGTTTGCACTATTTAAAAGAGTTCTTCGGGTACCAGTAAACTGACCACAAGGCGAAGAAGTAAAACTTTACTTCGATTTATGGAACTCAAAATTTATTTATTTATAAGTTATTTTGTTACAAGGCAGGTAGCTCATCGTATTAAGCGAGTTTAGAGATTTTGATTGTCTGCATCTTCCACAAGAAGAGGACTTAGTTTGAAATTGGGGAAAAAATCATTTTCCTTCCACAAAAAGCGCACCCCACTCAGCAGCTACTTGGGTTAAACCGCCATAAGGTCAGCCATACCTGTGAATTACCTTAAAAAGTCAAGTTTCATTTTTTGTGCATAAATTTCAAAAATAAGTTAATATTTTTGTAATTCATGAATTTAATGGAATTATTATTTTTTTTTTTTATTCCAGCTTGTAGTATGGAATTTCCTTGGTCGCTAAAATACCTATGTTACTTTTTAGCGAAGAAAAATATTTTGAAGCCATTCAACAAAAGGAAGAATTCGTGAGGTAACCTATCAGATGAGCGAATTCTACAAAACGGGTTATGTGAAATATTGCCCTTCATATGACTTAAAAGGTATTCTAAACCAACGTCGAAAACTTTGTTATTCTTACGAATGCGATTTTTTATTATAAAAATTTCTTTGTCATAGACATTTCCTTTATAAAAAGGATTCTGCTTTTTATATTAAAGCAAATAAACTCAATGGTTTAATTTTTTTTCATGTTTATATGGAAATATTTATGTGTGCGGCTATGTAACATTTAAGTAAGAATGAAAACAAAGGATTTAGGCCTTAAAGACGGGACGAAGGAATGAGTAATATCACGAACGCTTATAGAAGGCTAGTTGATACAGTTATGGAAACTGCAAAAAACAGCAGCTGATACTGAAAATATAAGTAACTGAACATAAACAAAGAACAGAATATATAAACAATGAGATAAAAACAAACAGAAGATATAAGCAAGGAGACAGAGAACAGAAAATCTAAGAAAGGAGACAGAGAACAGAAAAGTTAAGCAAGGAGATAGAGAACATAAAATTTAAGCAAGGCGACATAAAATAATAAGCAGCATATATAGACAATGGAACAAAAAGTAAAGAAGAGAAAATAAAAGTAATCGGATAAAAAGCAGAGAATAGTAAATGATATATATCGTAAAACAAACGAGTAGTGAAAATGCAAAACTGAAAATCCGCCAAAAAGTTGTAGTTTAAAGCATAGGCGTACGCAGAAAGTTCATAAGGGGGTTATAGGCTCAATGGGGGTTACAGAGCTACAACTCATATATTCCTATGTTAAATATACAAAATTTCATTGCAATGGGGGTTACAACCCCCTGCATACGTCAATGGTTTAAGGATTTAATGTCAAAACCTCCATTTAAAAGAATTGAAGAACATTTATGATAATGGGAATACTGAAAACTTGAAAAATGTATTCAGCTGCGTAGGGAAAAAATGTGTATGTGAAAAATAAAATAGGTAGAAAGCAACATCTAAGATTTTCCACGTATAAGAAAAAGGTTTTATGATTGAAAATATGAGACAGAAAAATTAGTAGATAAAGATAAATTTGCGTTAAAGATAATGGGAAACATGGTAAAGAAGTAGATATCGTGCTTGATAAATTTTGCATCTGGTTTCAATAACAGAACTATTTTGAATCGTGGAATGGTACAACAATAATTCTCTGGAATGAAAAATGAATAAAGAGGGGGAAAATTAAAGCCGGTTGCCATCTTTACTCTGTAATATTTAAAAAAATTTACACAAGACTCTATCAAATCGTCTGTATAAAAAACTATTCATTTTTCAGCTAAAAAAATAAACAAGACTTTAAAGTAAGTAAAACACTTTTTAAAAAGAGTTTATTGAACAACAAATATGCATAAACCTCCGTTATACGTTCTATGTTTTGCCTACGACTCCTCTGACTCATATCGTCAATTATAGGCCCTGTGATTTTAACAAACGTTAATTTTGTTAAATATGTCTGTAAATTGCAGGTGCAAAACTTGGGATACATTGCAACCTCAGAAACGTTTGAACTAGTAAAGATATGCACCAAGGCAACACTGTATCCCGAAGCTTCTCACTTCAACCTTGTAAAAGTCCTGGCTTGGTGAAATAAAATAATAAAGAAATATAGACCTGAAAATGGAGGATTAAAGTCATTAAATTTAATATAGTTTACTGTTTTGCTTTTTTTTAAATTAGCCTTTCAAAACTTCCAGATATATTATATACTCTCGTATTCAGGTGAGAAAACGTTAAAAAAATAAGGCGAAAAAACAACTCGAAAGTAATATTTACTCGTTTATTATCCCGCATTTACTCAGGGCCCACACATCTGCGCATTTATATAATGGTTTTAACATCTTCTATATGAATTACTGTGTAAACAAATGGTGTGAAAAATATGTCTAGCATGTGTAAATAAATAAATGTTGAACAAATACAGGGACAGAAAAAATTCAACTAGTCTCCATTGAGCTAGATATCATAGGTTCACGTGCCTAACTTAAACAGTAAATATCAATCTACTGAACTATAAAGCACGCAATAAGTAGACTGAAATTTTGGCTAAACTTGTATATAAATTCGTATCTAAACTAATGTCTACTTTTTTATCAACTTTTTTATTTTGTCATGCAGCACATCAGTTAGTAGCATAAAACCTCAAAGAAAATTCGAATGAAATTATGACATATTTAAAACGTTCTTGAAATTTTGGCTAAATTTGTATACAAATTCGTATTTAAACTAATATCTATTTTAATTTATTATTATGTAGCACACCAGTTAGTATCTAAATTCGTATCTAAACTAATGTCTATTTTTTTATCAAATTTTTTATTTTGTCATGCAGCACATCAGTTAGTAGCATAAAACCTCAAAGAAAATTCAAATGAAATTATGACATATTTAAAACGTTCTTGAAATTTTGGCTAAATTTGTATACAAATTCGTATTTAAACTAATATCTATTTTTTATCAAATTTTTTAATTTATTATTATGTAGCACACCAGTTAGTATCTAAATTCGTATCTAAACTAATGTCTATTTTTTTTATCAACTTTTTTATTTTGTCATGCAGCACACCAGTTAGCAGCATAAAACCTCAAAGAAAATTCAAATGAAATTATGACATGTTTAAAACGTTCTTGAAAGTATTCGAATGACAAGGATTATGACGGAAAAAGACCCAAAAAGGTGGGTCTGACAAAGTCCAACAGGTGCTTATGACAAAAAGAAGCAATACAGCATTGGTGTTAAACATAAATGTTAATAGAATGGCGATAATAATTAATTAAAAAGAAATAGAAGTGTAATTATTTAATATAAAATTCTTACACGAATGTATAAATGTATAAAAAGAACCTAATTGCTTCAGAGTACATGAAATTTGGTTCCAAATTTTAGACCATAATGAGTAATATTTATGTCCCCAATCTGTATATTATATTTAGTGAAATAGAATATTTTTGACAAAATATCATAATTATAAAGTGCATTAAATTTAACGCAATATGTGAACTTACATATCCAAATTGAATACATCGAAACATACAGCTGGCCGGTTAGACAAAACAAAGTTTATCAATAGGAATAATCTTAAATGCAGGAAAACAATAACAATTCAGTACTAAACTTGATTGGAGAAAGGAAAAAAAAATGTTTACTAAGAATAGAAATTGCTGCCATGTTTAAAAAAAAAAGAATTGTTCATCTAATGTAATTTTTAAAATTAAATGAACGTATTTAAACAGTAAAGGGCGAATTGTATTTCAAGCAGTGGTGTAGTGTAGGGGTGCCATCGGGGCGGAATTTCCTGGCGCAAAATTTCAATATTCGACTGATG
>QLNU02015360.1:289635749-289648601 GCA_006491805.2 Dysdera silvatica
CCGTATTATTTCCATACATATACTTTCCTTCATTACTTCGTACATAATAACAATGATCAGAACCGAGGAACACATCTTTCCAAAAAATAATAACTTTGTAAGTCTTGAAAACCATAAATACAAGCTTAGTTTTGTGGCAAATTTGGTAACTATAGTAAAACCTGCCTAAATTGACCACCTTTTGCTCCGATCTGCAATGCGCACCATAAACATGGGATCACTGAACACGGAAAACTTTGGTATAGGCAAGGATAAGTCCCTACAAGTTCTTTTTTATAGAAAATGGTCACTTTATCCGGATCTTGAAATTACCAAGTTGGTCACTTTATCCGGGTTCTCAAATTACCGAGGTGGTCACTTTACTAAATTGCATCGCAATTGTAAGGCGGCAAACCTAAAGTACTTAAATACTCTTAAATGGGCCACTTACATTTCTTACGAAGGAGACTCAACGAATTTCTGAAACGTGCGTCACTAAACATCGTGTTTTCATTAAAAATTTACTGCGCCATGAACACTTTATTCCTTCTCTTCATTTATACCGTGTAATGTTACGTCATCTTGGTAGTCTCAGTTATTTGAATAACACGAAATTCATTTTTCATATTCGTGAAAAAACCTCTGCTATTAACGTCCAAGGGTTTGAATTTAGTCAAACATAATTTACTAGATTTTAAATTGCTGTCGAAGTATTTTAAAATATATGGAGTTGTATTTATATAAATCGAACACTACGCAGATTAAATCAAACAACAATGTCAATCAATCAACGTTTATTGGCGTAGTGATACCAACGCCGATGGTATGGCGTGATTAGATGGTGAAACGTTCGAAAGAAAATAAATATTTCTGCCTTCGGTGGGACCTGAACCCACTACCTTCCACTTCAGGTCCCACCGAACGCAGAAATATTTATTTTCTTTCGAACGTTTCACCATCTAATCACGCCATAACATCGGCGCTGGTATCACTACGCCAATAAACGTTGATTTATATTATTGTTTAATTTAATCTGCGTAGTGTTCGATTTATATAAATAATTTTTTTATTGTTAATTTTATTAATTTTGATTTTTTTATAATAAACCTATAAATAATAGCCACCTCCGAAGGACGGTCACCTTTGCAGAGTCCCGCGGGTGACCGTTATTCGGAGGTTTTACTGTACCCACTTTTCATGAGCTTGCAGAACAGCATTGAGGATAAAAGAATGGATAGAAACACACATCCATAAACAATACACACAGATAGAAGTAATTCTGGGTTAATGCTTTACAATGTCACAAATTGTGTCACTTGCACCGTCTCGTCGATTACTTGCGCGATTTTGTCACTTTCACATAATCTCAACGCGCAATTACATCATTTTCACATGTAGTGCTACTGGTTTAGTATAGTAATTTCAGATTAATCTTTAGTGTCTTAGTTTAAACTTATAAAAAAAGTTATATATATTTTCCTTTCATCTTTGTTTATTATTTATTTTATTTAATTAGAATATTTATTCCGAAATTGATTTGTCCATGATCACTCTGAACTTCCTCAATTATGTGAAAAAATGTGTACAGTGCTTGGCATACAATGTGTGTAAAAGCAAGTACATTTAAAAATGTAATCGACAGGAAAACGAGTACACCCTCCGGCTCCAATATCCTGATTTGGAGTCGTGACTGCCTGATAACCATCTAGCTATCCGAATAGGGAAACTGAGCGGGCAATTAGATTGGAGTCCGTGCAGATATTCTAAATAACATTTTCCTCATCTTTAACTAGATACCTGTTTGATGGATTCGAACTAGAGATAGTGATACTAGTTAAGACCAACCCTGTATAGCCCATCATCATTCTCTTTTCGATCATACTTTCCCTTCTTGGTGTTATACTAATGGGTATTATCACGTGATAACAAATAATAAAAAAGATGAGACAATTTCAATGTCGTTTCTACCCTAAGCCTTAATTGAATCTTAAATTATACACAAAAATATACATAACAAGCCACTTCAGTACTTTTCATGCACAATAGAATTCGGTTATAACGAGCACGGGTATAACGAATTGACAGCTATAACGAACAAACGATTTCGAATAACAGATATAACGAACCATATTTTATTTGTAATTTCATTTTTATCTTTATATTCAAAATTTTGTTTATTCTAAGAAGAAGAAGACCCTCTTGTCTTCTTTTCAGAATAAACAAAACCTTCTTGTCTTTTTTTCAGAATAAACAAAACCTTCTTGTCAGAAGTGAGAGCACTCTAAAACCGGCGGAACGTATAAATTGAACATCGAAAACAAGTCCGCACCAAACTGCAGTGACAAGGTTCATAATAGTCGAATAAGTAGTGCAAGTGTTTCATTAACTATTATATATATATATATATATATATATATATATATATATTAAGCAAGCATGAAGAGAGGAGGGACGTGGAGAAAATGGAAGAAGGTTTCCAATGTGCCCTGGCGGAATATGAAGGCTCGGATGCCGCAACAAGGCCAAGAATACCACGCCAACCGGCATCTTGGAAACTCTGCAAAGCAACCAAGATCCTCAATGAACATACTCTACCACTACACCTACAGAACCACAACTCCCTACAGGAAATACACACCGCCATATACTGTGCAGCAGTAGCGGCATCACGCGCCAATGGGTACGAAGTAAGGAACGAAGGCCGAAGTAACAGAGGAAACAAAGCCCAACCACCATGGCAAGTGAGACTGCAAAAAAGAATAGAAGAGCTCCGCAGCAGCATAGGGCGAATAACCCAGTACATGCAGGGAAATAGGGGTAAGAAATTAGTGAGGAAAGTGAAGATGGCCCTTAAGAGAAATAGGATTCATACAAGACACGAAGAGCCCAATAAACACATCAGCGAATATCTGGATACCCTCAAACAAAAACTGGGTGTATACGCCAGAAGACTCCGAAGATACAAAGACTATACCAACAAAAAACAACAGAACATGCAATTCCAAGCAAACCAGAAGGCCTTCTACAGGAAGCTTCGAGAGACCCCAGCGAACAAAGACAAGTACGAAGCCCCAAAGCCAGCAGAAATAGAGACCTTCTGGAAGACACTATGGTCCAATGAAGTACAGCACAAAAGCGCCCCCTGGATTCAGCAAGAAATGGAGGCTACGAGAGGAATAGAGGAGATGGAGTACACGGGCATCACGATAGAGGAACTCCAGCAGGTAATCCAACGTACGCACAACTGGAAAGCACCCGGTATTGACGGCATACACAACTTCTGGTACAAGAAATTTACCAGCGCCCATGGCCCATTAGCCAAGGAACTTACGGCGATAATTGAAGACCCCAGCAAAATGCCTGAATTCCTCTGCAAGGGAATAACTTACCTCCTACCGAAGGACCAGGATACCAGTAACCCAGCGAAATACCGACCCATTACGTGCCTTAACACCCTGTACAAGATACTCACGGGGTGCATCTCTGAAAAAATAAGCCGGCACAGCGAAAGCAACAACTTAATGACGGAAGAACAAAAGGGATGCCAGAAAGGGACTCTGGGATGTAAAGAGCAGCTTACCATCGACTCAGTTATCCTGGAACAAGCAAGAAAACAAAAGCGAAAACTCAACACCGCATACATAGACTACAAGAAGGCTTTCGACTCTGTTCCGCACTCGTGGCTCCTTGAAATACTCAGCATATACAAAGTGCATCCCTCAATCATCCGATTCC
The DNA here is from genome assembly GCA_006491805.2 of Dysdera silvatica. Taxonomy (NCBI): domain Eukaryota; kingdom Metazoa; phylum Arthropoda; class Arachnida; order Araneae; family Dysderidae; genus Dysdera; species Dysdera silvatica. Next base: position 289,639,464 of record QLNU02015360.1, read on the forward strand.
TACAGAGCAGCATGAAACAATGGAGAACCCGGTTACAGCTAAACACGCCAGACAGTAAAATAGAAACGGCCGAGATCCCCATCCGCCGCGGAATCTTTCAAGGAGACGCACTAAGCCCCCAGTGGTTCTGCTTGGCGTTAAACCCCTTGTCAAGGATGCTGAACACAAGTAAATACGGATACATGCTGAAGAAAGACAAGAGAAACCTACATAAAGTCTCCCACCTCATGTACGTAGATGACATCAAGCTATACGCGCCAACAATCACCCAACTCCGACAACTCATCAGTATAACAGAGACATTCTCCAAGGACATAGGAATGGAATTCGGCCTCGATAAGATCCTCATCATCCCGTTAGTCATCTCAGCAACAGGGATAGTACCAAAAACGCTTGCGACGAATTTGGAGATACTCAACATTGACCCAAACACCTACATTGAAATACAAAAAGCCACAATCCTAAACACGTGTCACATTGTCAGGAAGTTTCTAGACATGGCACATTAAGAAGTGATGTAAAAAGAGGCTTGGGAACATGGCGCTCTGCCCGTCCCAAAGCCTGTTTCCGCCAAGAATGGGCGAGGAAAACCTTATATATATATATAATATTTTGTATAACTTTAAAAACATAGTAGTGGTTGACTGAATTTATTGATTTATAAATTATGCATATCAACTGCTATATTAATGGATATACAAAAGTATGATTTTTAATAAACGGCTATATTAAATAAGGATAATAGTGAAAACATTCCTTCAGTCACTTGATGTTTGTTACAACTACGTTCGATTGTACTTTTAAATAAATTTCATCTAATTTGTTTCCACTCCAGAGAAAGTTATCTATAGAAATAAGATGCACAGTATCAGGGAAGAAATTTGCATACAAAAGGTTAAACACTGGTAAAATAGCAATGAAAAAGGTCACAAGCTTTCGGACGCATCAGCAGCAGTCCTTCATCAGGAGTAGTGTGTGTGTGTGTGTGTGCGTGTGTGTGTGTGTGTGTGTGTGTGTGAGAGAGAGAGAGAGAGACAATGTTGTGTTCCTGCTTCTTTTTATACTTGAAATTTCTGTGAAAACCCTTCATCAGAGTAGTCCCGCAGAATGGAAAAACCCAGTGGGAAACAATGGAAAGACCGAGTGGGAAACAATGGGAAGCATCCAATGGGAACCAATGAGAAACACACACTATGGGCACCTAATATCGGAGGATTCCATACATACATTGGGGTTGTTTATAAGTTTCTAGAAGTGGTTGTGATGTATTAATGGCTTTCCCGTGTAGTTTGTAAGTTTCCCAAGATTCTAAGAAGAGTCTACTATTCTTGTTTGTGATGTGACGGTGTAGTATTTTTGTTGAGTCCCAGTCGGGTTCGTGTCCGTGTTGTAAAGCGTGTTCTGCCAGGCTATGTCGCTTTTCACTAGTTTTGGCTTGTGTTCTTTTCTTCTTGTTTTGATCATTCTGTTTGTTTGTCCTATGTAATGTTTGTTGCAGTCTTTGCATGGCAGGAATGCAATATCTTCATTACTCTCATTGAAGGACTGCTGATGGCTCTTCCAAAATCTTGGGTGATATTTTTCATTTTCCATTTTATCAGTGTTTAACCATTTGTATGCAAAAATTATTGTTCATAAAAAAACAATAATTTTTAACTTTATTCTGGAAAAGATAAAAAGAAAAATGATGCCTATTGTGCGTTCGCGCAGACCTGACGCCTGATACCGTTAGCACAAGGGTTAGTCCATTGCAGTTTAGGGAAGGGCGTCTTGCCGAAACTGGTTTTTCGCGAGGGAAAAACCAGTTCCTCCAAGACGGCCTTCCCTAAACTGCAATGGACTAACCCGTCTGCTAACGGTATCACGCGCCAACTGAGCGCGAATGCACAGTATGCACATATATGAAAATTAATTTCATGTTCAACGCCAGATGAAGAAATGGCATTACTACCACATGCATATGCAACTCTTAGTGACGGTTAAATGACTCACCGCCTTCTGACTCTCTAGGTTTTGGTTCCACTCTCAAGTTAGTTTAGTCGCTTGCATACGTATCGTGTGATGATGTTAGTTCCCCGTGTAGTGCCCCCACGCTGAAACAACCTATCAAATTTCTCCTTTAGGCGGCAGGTATAAAGTGCCAAATACCAATCTATTTCATAATTATTAATGGTAGACGTAGGAAAATAAGTTAAAGGAACGTAAATGAAATAACAGGGACAGTTCAATTTCAATTTTTTGTTAACAGAATTGCGAGTTCCAATACCAGGGTTAAAGTAAATTTTTTTGTCATTAAATCGAAACCGCCACCTTTGGCGCGTTAGTCGCCTGAAGGTCGGAAAAATAATGATATTAAAGGCTTCTATTTGGCGATATTGCACTTTCGGTTAATATTTTATATTATAGCTTTCGGATTTATAATTTAGCCATTTATTTCGTAGCACTCAGGATTTTTGGCTCAAATTAGAGCCTTTACAACTCTTGATTCTCAGGAGTTGGCAAAAAAAAAAAAAAGACCGTATTCTAGGCTTGGCTGGAACTGACGACTCTTTTGAGTTCTCCTCCCAATACCCTCGCCACTAAGCTGCCGAGGATAGCCAAATATGGCCTTTTTTTTTTTTGCAGATAAATAAAAATATCTCCTTAATATATAGCATTGCGCACAATACTATATTTTAAAGGGTCACTGCATCCAAATTTGTGGTCAAATTTATCATTTTGTTTTGTTCGTCTCCGTCTTTTAGCATCTCAATTTGATTTTGGAAGTCATATTTGGCGTGTTTGGCTCTTTTCTTTGGCGGTTTTAGTGATTCCATATATGTAAACATCACAAACTTTTCGAAAAAAAAGTCCAACTACAGAATGTTTATATTTTAGTCAAACACGTATTCATGTATTTTTTTTTCTTCTTTCATCATCTTCCAAAGAAGGCTTGCGCAGAACAGAACCGAAACGTCATGGATAATTAAAAATACCAACTGATAATTGCTCCGAAAACGCGCATCGGTGACCCAGTGCCCATGATCGCGGCATTTAAGTTAAATAATATAGATTCTAATCCTAGTAAGATTGGTTGCATGTAAACACGTCGCGCTTCAGAGGTTGTGCTAAACCATCGGTCCTTTTCTGGATGCACTCCCCTACAATCGTGAGACGTGAAAATTAGAAACAAATAAATATGCATACTAAAATATTATAATCGCAATCATTAACGATATAGTTGTTGTTTTGATGGGAGACTATAAATATATGATAGCAGCTGCATAAAGCCACAACGTTATATTCTAAACTGACAAGTGCAATATCGCAAAATATGAAATTGATTGAAATCAAAGTTAAAATTGATTGAAATCAAAGTTGAAATTGATTGAATCAAGGTTGAAATTGATTGAAATCAAAGTTGAAATTGATTGAAATCAAAGTTGAAATTGATTGAAATCAAAGTTGAAACTGATTGAAATCAAAGTTGAAACTATGGAATGAAATAGCATCAAATAAAATCGAAGCAAGTTCGCAGCATTATGAAATGAAATCAGACGAAGGTTGTTACCACTGACGTACGCAGGGGGCAATGGTTAACAAGGATTGTAACCTCTCATTGCGATGCAATTTTGTATATATACATATAAATATATGGAGTCGTAACTTTGTAACCCTCCTTATGAATTTTTTGCCTACGCCTATGTTTGTTACATTAGCGCAAGCTGAAAATTCATGATGGGAGGGGGTTACAAAACTAAAACTCCATATATTCCTATATGTGTATACAAAATTGTATCGTAATGAGGTTCATCACCCCCTCCCCTGCGTACGCCAGTGAGTTGTGGCGGTATGAAATGGAAGTGACGTAAGGTTGTGCCATTTTAAAATGAAATCGACACAAGGTTGTATAATTAGAAAATGAAATCAGCTTAAATTGAAACATCATGAAATGAAATCGACACAGAATTAAAATGTTAGAAGATTAAATTGTCGGAAGATTTAAATAGCGTCCAATGAAATTGACACTAGATTGATTGTAAGGCTGAAATAAATCGAATGAAAATAAAATCCCATTCGTCTGATCATCTGGCTTTGCGGTTCCTAACGAGCTGTCCATTTCAAATTATGCCCACTCGTTGATTAATTATAAATTAAGCTTGTAAGACCATACACTCGCTCGTTTCTAAAGCCGTCCTATTGTTATGAGCTTTTTCCTATCCTAGAAGCATAAGCTGTATGAGTGTTTCGCTTCCCCTTTTGGCATGCCCCCATTGCGCAGTCGCAGTACACCTTGGATCGAACCCCCGACATGCTGACTGCCCGTTCACTCTTAAAATGATTGATTTTTCAAGTAACTAGACGTTCGCCCTTAATTACAAAGCATTTTTCTCTCCTTCCCCAAGTTATGCAGCACGACATTTCTGCATCGAATGCCTGCAACCGACGAAACTATGCAATAGGGACCCTTAAGCAGATTTTTCTGCCGCTTTTGGTGACGAAAAACACTACTCGTCCATTTCTACACCTCGAATTTTCAACCTGGCCAGAACCATGGCATTTCCTGGTATTGTTTAATAAACGTAGGAGGAAGATTTTCGAAGGTTTCAAAAATGGCGTCAGTAAGTGTTTACGGCTACATATTCTAGCATTTTGCTAGATTTATTGGACAGCTGTTTATTCTATATAATAACAAATAGTCCACTATTTGATTCGTCATATTTGGATATTCTTAGAGCTTTTTTTTTTTTTTGGCGTTTCGTTGGGAAATATCACTTTGTGAAAAAGACAAAAGATTTGTTCAACGTCCTTATAACTGTCAAACCGACATTGTTTAGTGTAATTACTTTAGCTATGCCCAACATTCGATACTTCATTGGTGAGATATTAATGAAACTTTCCAGCTATAAATATATTAGAATAGATGAATAAAATAATTATAAATTTGTATTAAAAGTTTATATGATTTATAAATAATTTTATCGTAAATAAATAAATAAGAATAATAGATGTGTAAAATATATACGAAAAAATATACATATATATCTAAAAGTTTTATATAAAGTGAGGATTCGAGACTTTATGATATATTTATTGTTTAATTTCTACAAATAAATTTCTTGACTTTATGTGAATTTAAAAAAAAGGAAATAAATCTCCTCCCCTTTTTTTTTCGAAAAGCTTTGTTTGGTTACTTTTGATTGTTCTACCTCTATATCGTTCATGAGGCAATGGAGGTTATTCAACTTCATGGGGATAGTGCATAATGGTAAACAGGTATTGATTTTCTATTACAGAAGACATGGAATTGAACATAGCAATAATGTGCTTTTGATAAGCGGGAAATGTCCATTTTCAATGTGTTCTAATGTACAATGCAGTTTACAAATACAACAAAGTTGCAACACTGTTTATAATACAATACAAATACTCATTGCAGTTTGAATTTGAATGATGCGATACTGAATGTTTAATCAGTACCTCACTCAAACAAACAAATCAAAACAAATCAAATATATAATTAGGTATGATAATAATAATAATTTATTCAATCTAAAATACGATTGGTGTATACAGTGAGCAATATGCAGTAACACCCATCTTAATGACCACCTCTATTCAGCGACCACCTCCCCCAACGACCACATTTTCTGTAAACAGGTTTCCTTTAACCCCATAGACCCAATGCTAAATTTACCTCCATTCAGAGATCAGCTCTCTAAGCGACCGCCTTTTCACTGAAACGACGGTGGTCGCCGTAGAGAGGTTTTAATGTACTAACCTAATAATTAGGTTAAAAATGGAAAAGAGAATAGAAAGCCGCTTGGTTTTCGTTACGTACAGGACTAAACGCGAGCTTATTATCATCAGACATTTAGGGTTTAAACGACATAGTTGTTTTACTTCTGAAAGATAACTGAAAACTTATAAGAATGCAAATCCTGCAATGACACTATTAGTTATCACTGAGGAAACGTGACTTTCAGTACACATGGTACAGAACGTTTAATGCCTTTTCCACTGATTTTTAGTTTGGGATTGATATTCTTGGATAGAGTTTTTCAAATTTTGGTGATTCAAGGACCATTTTAATTATTAGTTTACTCGTCAAGGACCACCAGAGTGGAGAGGGGGTTCGAAAACGCTCCTAGAAGAACACCAAAAACTACCTTATATTGTATGAAACTAAAGTCACTAATTCTGGCTAATAATATTAAGCCCTATACTAGCCCCTATCAATTGCAAACTAAATAATTTTGTTCTATGCATTATTAATAAAACATTAACAGTGTGCGGTATTAAGCTTTTGCATTCTGATTCAGATGTTAAAAATGCTTCGACCTTCTCCAGGATGTCATTTCAAAAATGTTTTGTTTGCATCGAATTTTTCAGGTCACTGACAGGTTCCTTTTCTAGCCGTGATGTTAAACATATATTATTTGATTACAGTTTCTTCTGAAACTTCCTAAAGGTTGTGCGGGCCACGTGACAGGTCACCAAGGACCACACTTTGAGACACGTTGACCTAGGAGATGAAGTTTGATTCCCTTGCAAAAGCTATCAGTTCTGACGGAACATGACCTTTTGCTGCGTTATAGAAAAAATTGTGAAAGTGCGCGGTGTTTAAAAGTTATAAAATACACATAATTTAAAACTCAGACCACGTCTCCCGCACAGATCAATTACACACAAAATGATCAGTTTCTCCACTTGCTAATTTCCGATTAATTTATTTTTTGTTCTGGTGCATGCATGCACATATCTTTCTTATTTATATGCGCTTAAGGTAGAGGTTAAGAAAACCTCGTTTTCATCAATTAAAATGTTGTCTTCTGCTTGTTCTTGCGTATTTCGGAAGATAAATAGTACGTCGATTACGCACACATCGATCAATTACCGTGATTTGCTAATTACTTGATATTCTCAAAACCTGTTAAGTAATTATTCTCGTTCGAATTCTTTTTTAAACTTCCAGAAACAGACAGAGAAACATACAAATATTTTGTTAATTCATATTTTTAGTTCAGTCAACCTAAGCAGTCAATCTAAGAAAATACTTAAACTCAAGATAAAGAGCGATTGAAAATGATGGGATAAAAGGATCTGGAACTGAATGTATTAGATTACGCTAGTGAATTTAGGGTATCTAGTTTATGATTTTTAATATTTAATAATTGCATATGGTTAATTGATATGTTCAGTTATGATTTGCTATCGTCAGGTCCCAGGGGTTTTCATATCCTAGTTGATATCTTCCTGGGACATTTCCATGTATAGTTAAATCCTGTATGTATAATTCATGGTTTTATAAAATTTTCTTTCCAATTTTAATTGTACACGTGAAGAATAAATAAACAGATTGATTAATTGATTGATTGATTGATTGATTGATTGATTGATTGAGTTAAACAACAATTCACAGTAAGCATTTTTCGTGATTTTCAGACAAGCGCATTTTAAATCATACCTTACACATATTCATTCCTTCGTTCATTTATTCATTCCTTCATTCTATTTTATTTATTTATTTATTTTATTTATTTATTTATGCATATATTTAACCCTCATCTCTCTCTCTCTCTCTATCCACTACTAGATGAAGGTTCTTTGAAATGCTTTCCATATACAAGTCTAAACTGAGCAATTCGTTTCCTTATTACCGCACCCTGTTTTCTTATTTTAGCCATTTTATCTAATTTGAAAACGCTTCCTAGATCTTTCATGGTCCTTTGGCATCCAGTTGAGAATTCTAGTTGTTCACCGTTGGTCAGTTTTTGAGATATGCATAGATCATTGCCATTTCAACTTTTTTTCCGTAACAAGAAATATCTACCTATATTTGGTCCATAATAACTACTATTTCCACACTGGTGTAAAGTTTAAAAACATGACACTTCGAAAGCCATCTGCTATCTTTGTTAAGTGAAAGCAGACCTTACACCAGTGTCGAAATAACAGTTATTATGGAATCTCCTGATGAATCTTTATATTGTTTTATTTGGTCTTCCACCTAAGTGTTTCTTTTTTCGTGGTCCCTCCTAATTATTCTAAACACGTACCTCTCCATACTCCTTTGGAGTTATAGGCATATAGTAAAGTGATATTTTGAATTGAGTCTTCATAGTGGTATGTCGGGCTACCTTTATGCTTAATAACGGCATCCACAGGACGACGCAGGGACTATATGATCTTATGAAAATGACCGTTGGTTATCGCCATCCATATTTCTTCTACAGTTGTCTATATAGCTATCAAAAAATTACTATTAAAAGTTAATTAAAAATTACTTTTTATATATATTCTGGTGTTGCGTATATGAAATATTGAGTAGCACTGTAAATATTGCTTAATAATTTTTAAAACGTATTATAAATAATATGAATCCTTTCTTTTTTTTTTTTAAAAAGCGAAGGTTTTTATTTAAAAAAAATAAAAAGTTAAAAGTTCAATTAAATTAACACTGAAAGCTTTATTGACAAATCTATCAAGTAAACAGGCAAAATTTGGCATATAAATGTGACGGAAAAATATTACGAAAAACGTGACGAATTTTATTGTTCTCTGCTTGGAGTCCACAATTGCTCGATATATGATAAGAAATTAGTTTCTGAAAATTTCAAAATAAGCGTTTTTTTTTTGTATTGTTTTCAAATTACGCAGAATTGGATTTGCACCTTAAAATACTTATGTTAGTACGGTCATAATAGCCGGTCTAATCTAGTATGCATCGTAGGCAATTTAACAGCTTACCAGTATGTTGATGACATCTTGGAACCTGTAACACTCCCCTTCATAACTGGCATAGGCAACGCCTTATTTTAGCACGATAACGCCCATCCACATATGGCGAACATCTCATGGGAATGTCTACGAGGCCTTCTACAGTAGCCTGCTAGATACCTAAAATTCTTTATAGACAATGGCCCGGATATCATGAGACGTCATCCACAGGCTCAGACGCAACCACAGCAGAAAATACCAAATCATTTTCAACAGATTAAGCAAGCGCGCATGGCAAAAAATGCACCAAAATTATAGGCGACATCTGTACGATTCAACGCTACCACGGATGGCGAAATGCATTGTTAACAGAGGAGACACCGTTCAGTATTATTATAGCTATATAAGCAAATTTTTTTCATAATAATTATGTCCTCT
>QLNU02015360.1:289663274-289687046 GCA_006491805.2 Dysdera silvatica
GGGTCTCGAAATAGACAAGACATATCCTCTGAGCAAAACGGTTGTTCTCTCCAATGTGAATGATAAACGACTAGAAGACAAAAAAGGCGAATCTTGTACGCTTACGTGCATTTGAATTTGGAATTAGAATTTTGCGTGCTGAACAAAATAGGCACGCTACAAGCCGTACAGATATAGGGAAAAGGAACATCTCGACTTTTGTACCAGATATTAATTTCATATCGGTCAAAATTTTGTTCCGCTTGTGTATGTATGTGTGCGCTATATTATTCATTTCAGTCGTGTGTTATTATAGACTTCAGATAATGTTAAGGTTGCGGGGACAAGGCCTAACTAAATGTTCCAAATTTTCCACGTAGTATTTATTAATTTCTGGTCATTATAATATAGGATTGTAATTCTGTCAATTTTTAAAGATCAAGTCATCATTATCTAATATTCTAAATCATAGTAGAAATCGACATTTTGATACAATTATTATTACACTCTAAAATTTTCGTTGAAAATTTGTCACAAGCCACTTTAAGAGTTTAAGTGATATTCTAACAATAATGGGTATTATTCAGTACGCGTCAAAGAATCCTAAACCAAGCTCTTCATTTAAGATTTCATATATGCATTTTCTTTTTTTTAAGCTCAGCATGTTCATTTTTATATCATTATTTTCTTTTGAGATTATTGTATTTTAGTACACTTGTGCATGCGTGGGACAAAATATCGTTGGTTACGGTTTTATAATGTAAAAGAAGTTTTTTTTTTTCATATATATTATATATTATTTTAAGGTTTTTATAGTTTGATCATTATCTGCTTTTCGAAATTGCAATGAACTCTTTTTTAAGTTATTTTATGGCAAAATATTTTTCATTCCTGACTCGGTTGAGACCCAGTTTTCTTTAAGATTTTAAAAAGAAATATGAGACAGTGAAAGAGGGAGGAAGTTAACACTACAAAATTGACCACTGTTGAAGTTTTTATGTTTATATTAAACAGAAACTGATCAAATGAAAGTGATCACTGAAAAAGTATGAGATTCCAGCCTGCAGTGTAATTTATGTATCAGGTTTGGTCTTGTTGAACAGTAATGGTCACAAAATAGTCACCAATGAAGCCTCCGCAGAAACGAGTGTATGTAAACTGTATGTAAAAGCGTTTATTCCATTTGTTCCATTGGTGATCAGTTTCCCAATGACGATTGTGATACAGCTAAACTTATAATTAAACAACAAGTAGCACAGGTGTACAAGTTTTTTCAAAATTATCTTGGAAACAATTTTTAACAACCTTTAAATACCGGCTACCTTTATCAGCAAGATTTACACCATGAGTTTTTTGAAGCAAGGTTATTTGTTGGTGTATATGTAATAGTTTAGAGCTAGCGAAGAACATTTCCAACTTAATTAAAAATTGTACCTGGTTTTATTATAATTTGGATAGCACTTTTGCGTAGTGTTGTCGCCTAAACTCATTGTGATATTGGATATTTCCAATTTTTCTTAATTCAGGTCTTCACCTTTTTAATTATTATGTTTTTTTTATAAAAAGTATTTTCTTAAGTATGCTTTGATGATGTTTTATTTGTAAATGCAATTTCTAATTTCCCCTTCGTGACTTTTAGAACGCCTTTTCTGGAATTTCTGATACGGTAATTTCTCTTTTCGAATTCTCGGCGCATTTTAGGATGTCGGGATCCAGTTATTTTGAAGTAATTAGTAATTGCAAAGAAATAATAATCCACTGAGACAGATTCTACGTGAGCTAATGATGAGGCTGACTTTAGGAATTACCAGTATTTTTAAAAGACGTAAATAAGATTCTCGAACGTTAAATATCTTTGATGATTCTTAATACTGGACGCAGATTGTGAGGGAGGACAACAGGTCAAACTAATGGCGATGTTAATACGCTTGACGACGGCTAAAGACCTAAAAAACTTGTCGTTTTCTAAAGAGAGGGATCCATTAGCTATAATGATCCGCTAATGAATTTTGTAGCGACATTATTAAAAGTTTCCGAAAAAAGTTGTCATTAAACTCGCTTTGCACATGGCGCATCTCTATTCCACTCGTTTCGTCAATTTCTATTTTTTTCTGTCAATTTCCCAGCGAGATATTTTCTTGTTTTTAAACTTTTTTGTGAGGGGGGGGAAAAAGACGGCGTCTATTTCTTAATTGGTCGATCAAGAATAGGGTTTAGAGTGCATTGAAAAAGTCGCATTTTATTCTTGTTAAGAAAGTTACGGAGTGTTAAGCTCGACAATCCATTTTTTTTTTACTTATTCTTAATTTTAATATGATTAGCTATATTTAAGCAAAACTTAGTCATTTAATATAAAGCGTGATTGCGACATTGAAAATTTTCTCATATTTAAACTATATAAGTTATTTTCGACTATAAAGTATACAGTCGAACCTTGTTAACACAAATACTCATGAAGAACAAAAACAAAAACAAAAAAAAAAGTCCGTGTTGAATGTCATTTGAGATATCCGAAAAATATGGGGTCTAAGTTATCTATTATTAACGAGAATTTTGAAAATAGTTCGTGTTAAAAGTAGTTCCCGTTAAGGAGGTCCGAATATTATTTCCTTTTTAAGTGCTAAATTAAAAAGAACTGGGGAAATTAATTTTCTTCTATATAAATGCTGTTTTTATATACGATTATACACTGAAGTGCCAGAAAAACTGGTACAGGCGTGCGTATGCAAATAACGGAGCTTTGCAACCAATCAGCGTAACGCGATGCTGTCGGCAGCGCCTATATAAGACAAGAGATGTCTGGCAAAGCTGTTAGATCGGTTCTTGCCGCTACAATGGCAGGTTATCAAGATTTAAGTGATTTTGAACGTGGCGTTATAGTCGGCACAAGAGAGATGGGACATAGCATCTCCGAGATAGCGACAAAATTTGGATTTTCGCGTACGACCATTTCACGGGTATACCGTGAATATCAGGAATCCGGTAAAACATCAAATCTTGGACAGCGATGCGGCCGGAAAAAGACCTTGAAAAAAACGGGACCTTCGACGACTGACGAGAATCGTTAAACGAGGTAGTCTCGTTTCCAATTGCATCAGGCGGATGGACGTGTACGGGTATGGAGACAACCTCATGAATCCATGGACCCTACATGTCAACAGGGGACTGTTCAAGCTGGTGGAGCTTCTGTGATGGTATGGGGCGTGTGCAGTTGGCGTGATATGGGACCCCTGATACGTCTAGAGACAACTCTGACAGGTACGTAAGCATCATGTCCGATCACCTACACCCATTCATGTCCATTGTGCATTCCGACGGACTTGGACAATTTCAGCATGATAATGCGACACCCCACACATCGAGAGTTGCTACCGAGTGGCTCCAGGAACACTCTTCTGACTTTAGACACTTCCATTGGCCACCTAAATCGCCAGACATGAACATTATCGAGCATATCTGGGATGCCTTGCAACGTGCTGTTCAGAAGAGATCTCTACCACCTTGCACTCCTATGGATTTGTGGACTGCCCTGCAGGATTCCTGGTGTGAATTGTCTCCAGGATACCTTCAGACATTAGTCGAGTCCATGCCACGTCGTGTTGCGGCACTTCTGCGTGCGTGGACGAGGAGGCTACACGATATTAGGTAGGTGTACCAGTTTTTTTAACGCTAAATAACTTGTATATGTGCAGTTTGAATGAAACTGATTGGTAAACAGCAGCGAATTTTAAAGTTTAATAATGTATTCGTCTTTTTCTTCCCCCCTTAATGTGAAAGAAACAAAACTGCCATACTTTGCAAATTTCTTTCATGAGTAGATCTCTTAAGTTTTTAGTATTAATAATGACCTTTACTTCGACACTGATGTAAGGTTTTAAAAAGCACGACGTTTCAGAAGCCAACTGGAACCTTTATCAATTGAAGGCAGGTTTTTAATGGCCCTATTATGGGACTGCTTGAAGTGAAATAGTCTAAAATCAAGTCATATTAAAAGAAGGTTACTGTGTTTACATTTTGCACACTTGTCATATCAGACCACCATCGTAGAGTTGTATTCTGTACATAGAAAAGCTTAAGATCCTTTATACAAACAGAAGCACACAGGTACATTCATCGTCCTTGGTAGAAAAGATGGGGTGTAATAGACAAGCAGCGTGTCATAATGGAACCAACAGATGGACAAAAGTCCCTCAGGTGTCCTGGAAGAGAAGAAAAATGTAAGAACAATACAACAAAACTAGTGTCGTTTTGTTCCGGACAATGATATCTTCTAGAGTGGAACAAATGCAACCGTTTAGAACTCGTAGTCATAAAGGGAGCATTTGGCCAGAGGAGGCATTTTGTTAATACATCGTTGATGGCCGTTTTGGGGAACGGACATCATAAAGCAATAAAATTAAACAGATCTTCCACCCCCTTCGTTTTCACGGGTGACGCTTGTGGGGGTAAAAGGGTTGGGAAGAAATGGTTTTACGATTGGGAATGGGAATTCTGGTACGCCTGCTGTCCAAAATCGATAGCGGAAAGGAATCAGTGATGACTGATAAAGTAATCGAAGATCGATAGCCAGAATTGGGGCTCAAATTATTCAGCCTGTTAAACCATTACTATTTTCCGCTGGTCTTGTCCTTAGATTTATTGGGAAGGTCATCGGATGTGACAACTTTCGCTAAATTATTGTTGCAAACATTAAATTAAAAAAAATAACTTGAAAGTGGTATTTCAAAACTCGTGGGCTACTTCAAACCAAACTGTAATTTCATGTCTCACGTTCATTCATCAGAAGAGGTCATATGGTATTATGCATTAAACACGATAAATGCATGTTATGCTTCACCATTATACAACTAGTTCAATTTTATAAAAGCGCTTCAGTATCCCAGCTATCATTACTTCATATGTAATAAACCATAAAAAGGAGACTCTTATGTGTATGCTATTTATATAAATATATAAAAATATGCTATTTATGACGTTTCTTTCGTCCTTTAAATGGTTAAAAACCATCATATAACCAATTTCCTATAATTATAAACATTAACAACAAAAATTGTAATTTCCGCTTTCGTTCTTAACACTAAATACACAAATTAAATTATGAAAACTTTTGTTAGGATTTTGCACTTATAGTTTATTACGGTTATTTAGTTATCTATTTATTTCAGTAGATTACAAATATTGCGTATATTTTCCAAAAATACAGTATAATAATATAGTATTATAATAATATAATAAATTTATAATTTATAGATATTAATTTTACATTCTAATTTCTATATACATTTCATAATCAATTGAGGATACCATGGTTAAAGATAGCATTAAGTTACCTTACAAGTCTATCGACCCCTCACAATACAGTACTCTATGTTGTAAAAACATTAATCAATCAGTAAAATCTAAATTACAAATCAATATTTAATGAATGTGCAGACATCAAGTATGTTAACTCCCTTCTAAAACTATCAATTTTATTTTCATTTTTTCAATAATCAGGAATCTCGTTGCAAAGTTTAGGACCCAATGTATGTATATTTTGCAGCGAGTAATTACACTTTGTGTGGCGCAGTATAGCCTAGATGCTCTTGCGCCATAAAAAATCCAAACAAACAATTACACTTTGTAATTTTACATTTATTTTCTAAACGTGTATTGTAATTATGCTCCGGGTAATCCAACTTTACACAATATCAGAAAATTTATTATTTTTCTCACTCTTTGAAACATAATCATAAGTGTTCTATAAATTATATTGTTTTGGAAAGGGAAAATATTATAATGATTATTACTATTTGTATTGGATTTTTGTAAAATCCGTATAAATCTTCTCTGTAGAATTATTTACATAACTAAAGCATACAAAACTAATTACTCATTTAATTATTTAGAACGGACTGTACTGATTTAAATAATAAACAAGTGATAATAAATTTATCTTTAAATGCTGTAAATTTTAAAATATGCCTGGAAGATAACGAGACACTTAGTTGTTTCATTAAAAGATCACATGACAACGAGGTCACAAAAGTTATTTTCAAACTGCCTGTATTTTTTTTATGATGAGGAGCGTTTACGAAATTCGCAGACGGAAATTGATCTGTCATTTTTGAAATTGATCAAAAAGATGATAAATTAACCTTATTCAGTCCCAAGTCCGACCCATGTCTAAATTTTGGGTCTATAATATGTATGGCAGATTTAATTATCGAAGAACATACAAACATACGCATATATTTATAACAGTATGGACCCAGGGCCAATGTCATCTGGAATGTACAAGTGTAAATTTATATCATGTAATTTGAAAATGACATATAAACACGAGAGTAAATAGTAGGAGCCCACCGAGACACACAAATATCTTTCTCGTTAAGATTTATATAGACGTACACATACACAAGGGGAATATAGACCTAAGCATATTTTTATTAGTACATCATAGAACCCGCGCAAATGTCAGATGAAATTCACGTGTAAATAAATATTTAGTGGTGGATTTACATGTGTATGTTTCTACCCATCTATGAATTTGAAGCTATCAAAGACCTAGGAAACGTCTTCAGACTAGGTGGGTGGATGAAATAAGGAAACAGGTTGGTGCAACATAGCAACGAATTGTTCAAAACAGATATGTGTGGAGAGCATTTGGAAAGTTCTTTATACAGCAGTAGATGGGTAATGTTCGAATCGGGCGGGGGGGATAAATAAATATAAATTATTATATTTATTTATTGTTGTTTAATAAATTATTATACCTAAAAAACAAAAAAGCTAGAATAATATACCAGTACAGTAACCAAACCAACTATAGGTGCACGGTTATATGGGCCTCTGGGGCCCGAGTCACCCAATAATCTGAAATAAATTGCAATTTTACATGTACTGTTATGTATAAACTTTCATATTATGTGATTGGGCCCCCAATAATTTTGAAATTTCTACGTTGACGAAACTGTTTGTTTGAATTTTTAATGGCGCAAGAGCATCTGGGCTATACTGCGCCAAGTTTACGAAACTAACCAAAGCAAGTGGTAATTGATACAATGCAGATATTTAAAATACACTCAGCTTTTCGCCATCAAGGATTCTGTTCTTCGCGATAAAACTGCACAGAGAATTCTTGCTATTAGGGTTGCTTTTTCTGGCTAAAGTCACGGAGAACTGTGAAATCTGTTTAAGCCAATCAAAATATCAGGTTTTTATAATTTTTGAAAATATTTTTAAAATTTCCTTCTCCAGTAATTGGCGTTATATCTCCCACTACATTTCGTCAATAATTTATTGGCGAAATGTTCAGTGTGGATATTCAGAATATTATATTTTGGCGTCCATAATTATCTCATTGTCTTAAACAACAGTGGCTAATATTGCCTAGTGTAGTTTAAGCTGTTGGTGGTTGAGAAGTTCTGAAAAAGAAAATAATCTGCATTAATTCGACACAAATATGGTCCTAGTCTTAATAACTGATTGTAAAGCATATTTGTGCATGACAACAATATTAGTAGGTAAAAAGCATATAGGAATTTGACAAACAATATCCGCATGAAAGCATTAGATTGGATTCTCCTTAAGGAAATAGAAGACGTTGAACAAGATACATATAAGAGAACTTAAATAAACGAACCCAAGAATGGTGGGAAAGTATAAGGAAAAATGGTGAGGCTCCCAGAAAGCCTTGGAAATGGAGATTTTTCTTCAAACCCTTATATCACCTTAAGAAACAATGAAAAGAGAAGAAGAAGAAGGTATATATATTTATATACATATATAACTGAAACACGTGATTTATAATACAAGTTACGCATCCTGCTCTTATTTAGCGATTCATATATTAAAAAAAGCAACTTACAACAATTGAAAATATCACTTTAAAACCATAAGAAAACTATACATAAGGCTATACGTTTTACGACAACGCTTGTATTTTGCTGAAGGAATCGATGATTTTAGCTTTCTTGCTGTTTTTCCCGCTCTAAATAGCCTATTGTTGTCAATAACAGTTTCGAGTTTGGTCAGAAGCACAGCAACTGGTGGTCTAAAGCCCCGAATTATAGGGTAGGAACGACTTGTTACACGGGTTTTTTTTGCGGTGTCCGTTTATTAGGCCAGAGGCGTCGGTTTCAACCAATGGGTAACTCGTATATTTGAACTCGCCTAACGGTACGCTCCAAAAACGACAACTTTGCTTTTTTCGCATTGGCCCAAGGCAGAAGAAAAGCTTGGGCCTTTCTGCTGCTCCTAAAATTGACTTGTTCACTCTTTGTCGATTTCGTGATGGAAATTTTGGGAATAGTGAGTTACGAAGGTCATCTGATACATCTAGATTAATAGAATTGTGGGAATTTTAAACTATTTAATCGTTTGGTAATTTTTTTAATCCATTAATATCCATTTGTATGTGATAATATCAATTTGGTAGAATATAGAAAAAACAGATTTCATGGTTAATGTAAATATAAACTATCACTAAAATTTTAACCATGGAAAAAGTAAACCTTTTATAAGAAAAAAAACAACAAGCAAATCGCGATAGTAGCCAGTTATTTATGTATTAGATCAATGGTAAATCTAAGTAAAAATAAATAATCAGTGAATTTTGTTTAAATGCTCGCTAGCAATATAAAATAAGAAGACAACGTTTTTCATTTGAGATGTGAAAATTTATATTTTTAAAATTTCTAAGATGGTGTTTTTTTGTATTTAAGCAAAATAATGAAAAAGTAATAAATAAAGAATTCCGTTAATGGTAAGTTTAGCTGTTTACAAAGCATGGTAGAAAGAACATAGACAACTATCCGATATATTTCCAAACTCTATTTTAATTTCTTACACATTGTTTACGTTATGCAGAATTTTATTTTAAATAATTTTATTGATAATTTACATCCACATTAATTGAAATGATAATGATAGCGGTTTGATATTGGCTGATTAGGAACAAGCACTGCAAAAGGACGGAAATAAAACAAATATGTAAAAATCACCTGTTAATAGCAAATGACAATTATGCAAGGAAATCGACGAAACGCGGTGGATCACTTTATCAGCCGCTATAAAACCCCTCGCAAACAGATTACTTAAAGCGGCATAATGAAGTAGCTTCGATGATTCACTGGAACTTGCTTCAAGAATATAATATGCTAGTCACCAAAAAATGGTGGAATCGCAAAGTTGAAAAAATTATTCAAAACGATCAAGCCAAAATATTGTGGGATTTTCGAGTCCCAACCGATAGGAACCTGGCCCACAATGCACCTGATTTGACAATAATAGAGATGAAGCAAGTGTGGATGATTGGCATGGCAATAGCTGAGGATTTAAGAATTGAAGATAAAGAAATTGATGAGATCATCAAGTACATAAGGACTCACAGATTGAAATAGAACGGTTAAGGCAGAAAAAGGCAAAAATCAGGCAGATGGTGGTGCATGTTTGTTTGTTTGTCTATTTCAGTTTTAAAGTCAATAAACAAGTGTATAATTACAGAATAGTCAAGGCTATATTAAACTAAGTTAAGGTTTAAAGCATTGCAAAATTATAAGTATCTTCTTGTGTAAGCACACATATTATACATACACACGCACATTCGATTTATATAATGTATTTCCAGAATGGTGTATATATATATATTCCTACATTTACATAAATATCATTAATTTTTTATTAAATCAATAAGTGGTGTTGCATTTTAGTGATGTTTTTAATATTGAAAAAAAAATCGAAATTGTATGACACAGTTAACAGTAATAATTTACGTTCAGATCCATGGCAGTTAGCCGACAGAAATGTTGCAAATGACACTAAGCTGTATGTTTCCTCTTGGTTTATGGTAAGAGGGTGCTTTCTATGAGATGACATACACATCTTGTCTTTTACCCGCTGATTCCTCCTTCAGATTGTGGGCATGATTTAGAAATAGATTGATTTCTTTTTGTGAAATTGATTTCGTTTAATGTTTATTTAAGGAGGATTTCGTGAGATGGAGGGAGGAAAACCACCTGAAATACTTTTATTTCTGAGAGCATGTGTAATGAATGTTTAATAAAAAATCCAAAAGCGTGTTATTTTGATTGAGTCAAGACTTTTTTTTATTTAAACTCGTTAACAAAAACTGCACTAAATAGTTTGCTATACAGTGATTTTGAAAGAAATATAAAGTTTTAATTGAAAAATATTCATGGGTAAGATTACCTCATAGGCGTATACAAGGGGGGTTAATTGGGGTCATAAC
This sequence comes from Dysdera silvatica, assembly GCA_006491805.2. NCBI lineage: Eukaryota > Metazoa > Arthropoda > Arachnida > Araneae > Dysderidae > Dysdera > Dysdera silvatica. Next base: position 289,673,485 of record QLNU02015360.1, read on the forward strand.
TCCCATTGTGGTACAATTTTGTATATACATGCGTGTATGAAGTCCCGGTCCGGTAATCCATGTGAACTTCATTTTCTATGTACGTCAGTGATTCTCAGGGCCGGCGATAGGATTTTCTTGCCCTAGGCAGTTTTGCGGATCGAAACCAAATATGTTTAACGACAAATTATGTTTATTATGTTATCAAAGTTTAGCACTGGGTACTTTATAATTTCGGGCCCCTGTCCCTGTCAGTTTCACCCGACCTTGTAGTTTGTGTTCTGGGAATTCATCCTATAGCTAGTCTGTTAATATAGACTAATTTAGTAATTGGCGAAAATATATTTACTTAAGAAAAATTACGAGAAGCATTTAGTCCTTATTTTAATCATTATTAACCCCTTGACGTACATGGGACACGTGTCCCTTAGACTAAATACTGCTTTATTTCAAAACGACTGTGCTTAGCAAGGTTATACGAAAACATATGTGATTATGAATGTGCTGTGAACCATCTGGGAAGTTATAAAATTTAATCACGTGATCTACGTAAACAGGAAGTCTTATCAAAATCAGAGTTTTGGCAACCTTCGTTTGGAAAGGTTTGAAAGTCCCTTGTTAATAAAAATACGATGTTTTTCTTGACTTTTTTTGAGTGCATAGTCTTTCTGAGTAGGTAAATAAATGTATTTATTATTATTTTTAACAGCCACATTTGAAAAAAATTTTAAATTACGGAAAAAATAAAAAGGGAGGCATGTGTCCCTATGTGCTTCAAAGGAACTTTTTAAGTAATGCTTGAATTGCTTTATGGTCACAAGTTTTCCTTCCTTTTTTTACTTAAACTTAGTATAATAATGAATAATATTAATTAATAAATGCTTTTAAATTTTTAATGATCATCTAATTAAGCAATAAGCAATAAATTTCTTTTATTCGAGCAGATAGAACTCAATAGTAATTTCCCGCATCTCATATAGTTATTCAATCTTTCATTCATTTTTTTTTATCAATTATATTTATTAATAATAAAATTTTTAAATATTATTAATGAATTAATTATTAATTAAAATCCAATTCTTAAGATTGTAATAACAATCAAATAAGGAATTATAATTCTCATATTTAAAATCATATATCGGATTTATCATTATACTAATCATGCAGTACGTTACAAGAAAACAAAGTTGTTTTGTTTACTTCACATAACAATTTTACCATTATTTAATTCAATTAAAACTTAATTTTGTGAGCCAACGAAATATATTTATGTCAATGTTAATTTGACCTAATTAATTAGATATAATAGTAATTTATGAGAAATTATTATTATTATTTGGAATATTTTTTGTAAATGCGCGCAGATTTCCTTTCAGAAATGTCAAGAAATTGCCATCGAGAGTTTCAGCTCTCAAAAGACGAAATTGTTGAGTTACTATATGCTGACAATAGTGACAATGAGGATGGTTTGGAGTTAGACGAAGAGGACCAGGAGTTCATTGCGCAAAATATCGACGCAGGCGTCTCATTGGTCAACATTGATGGTCCTCAACCTTCTACATCAAAAGAACTGGGATTACAGCGCCGCCTCCGGCGGCCACCCTTCCCAATGAAACCCTTGCACAATCCTCCTCCTCCTCCCACATCAAAAGAATGTAGCCTTGCGGATGACGAGGATACATCAGATTTTGATGGTTTAATAACAACCGTTGCTATGCCTCCAGCTTCCACCTGGAAACGTTCTTACATACCAAATGTGTTTGAAGAAAATCCAGAACACGAATTTGATAAAGTTCGAATTATCACAGATTCGCTGTCACGAATAATACCAATTGATATCTTTCATGCAGTTAGTGATTTTGATATTCTGATCGATAAAATTATCGTCCCCGAGTCTATCAGATGTTCAGAACAGAATGGAACGGTATTCAACATTGATAGTGAAGAAATGAAAGCCTTTCTTGGGATGAATTTGGTGTTGGGACACCATATTTTGCCTACATTGAGGAGCTATTGGTCAACTGAGCCAGATATGGGTGTTCCTTACATAGCCAATGTAATGCCTCTAATTAGATTTGAGGAAATAAGAAGGAACTTGCACTTCTCTAACAATGCTATTCAGCCTGAAGCAAAAGACCCCAAATATGACCGTGCTTATAAAGTAAGACCAGTGATTGATTTATTAAATGCAAGTCTCCAAAATGCATTATCAGCATCTAAAACACAATCAAATGATGAGCACATGATAAAATTTAAAGGACACAACATTATGAAACAATATATAAAAAGTAAGCCGGTTAGGTGGGGGTTCAAAATGTGGTGCCGTTGTGATATTGAGACCGGTTACCTCTTTGAATTTGATTTATACACAGGAAGAAAAAAATATGGATCTGAAGTTGGATTAGGTGAATCTGTAGTTCTTCAACTTACCAAAGCCATTCAATCCTTGTGGTGTGAAGTTTATTTTGATAACTTTTTCAACTCACCTTTGTTACAATATAACCTGGCACAAATTAATGTAAAAGCTTGTGGAACAGTTCGCACCAACAGAAAACATATTACCAAAAACCTTCCTGGCGACAAAACCATGGAAAGAGGATAAATATATTATGTCAGTTTCAAGGGAATATCCCATGTGAGGTGGATGGATAACAGAGCTGTTCATATTTTGACAAATTTTTTGTCTCCAGTACCAACGTCAAATGTAAAACGACGAAACGCAGGATCGGCAGAAAAAATAAACGTGAATTGTCCACAGATGGTCACAAAATATGGGCGGTGTAGACCTAATGGACCAACGTGGTTTGCTGTGAAATTGACAGAAAATCCAAAATAAAATATGATCTGCGCTTATTCTTTGATATGTTGGATATTTCTGTCAATAATGCATATATAATTTATATGAAATTGCATGAAAATAACCTTATAACGGGGTCCCCCCTGTCATCTCTTTAATTTCACCACGTATTAGCGCGAAATCTCATTGGAAATTTTTCTTCAAGGCAGAGGGCCGTCTACTCTACCGTTCAAACAGAAAAGCGAACAGGTCACCTTGGAAAGCATGGACAATCTCCTTCTCATACCACGCAGAAGGCAGATATCCGTAAAAGATGTGTTAATTGCGCTAAAAGGCGTACCGAAAACCGCACAAACAATAAGTTTGCACGATCTGCGATGTCCATCTGTGTTTCACAGTTGAAAGGAATTGCTTTGCAGAATTCCATGAATAAATAAAATAGAAATAAGGGATATTTTTAATTTGTAGATTGTTTAGCTGTAAGAGCGGTGGCCTTCTGACCCATTTCAGACTAATTTATTTCTAAAAATCTTTACCAAATGGATTTCGATTATATAGATATTTTACACCCTTTAACGCACATAGGGACACATATGTCTTAAAAAATTCTGAAAAAACGACAAATATTTTGGACGTAAATTTATAATTTACTATTTATTATAAGTCTAGGGAAGGTATTTATGCATTTTACAGGTTTGCATAACATCTAGTTTCCTTGTGTGCATCAAGGGGTTAAAGGGATAAAATGCCATCAGTCTGGAAACTAGAAATCCCTTTTGACGGTTGAATATGGAAAAATGCTTTGACAAAAATGGTTCAGATCTGAATGTTCTGATTTTTAAGAACGTAAACAATCGTAATCACTACATTAAAAATAAATAAATCAACAGACCATTAAGTCGACAAAACATTTGACGTTTGCATTTTTCTTTCTTTTCTTCCTTTCTTTAACTTGAATTCGACCGTTTATGCTATCTGTAATTGCAGGTTGGGAGCTATAGGGGTCCTTTTGTGAAGCTAGCCCTAAATATCTCCTCTAGATCCCATCAACCCATTCAGCTATGTTCATATAGGCATTCCTGAACGTTTTCCTTTAAAAACACGCCAACCCATCTATCATTGCCTTAGGTTTATTGGTCGCCGGTAATGGAAGCTGTCGCCAAATTTGAATGAATTTCGTCCATTTGGCTTCAAAGAAGCCCGTTAGCCAGTCAACAGCCCTGCATCAAAATAACTAACAATAGGGTGACACAAATATTTATTCGTTGAAAGTCCATTTCATTGTTTACATGGTCGATTACAGTCATTGCCACTCAATACCGTTAATGGACGGGGGATTGATTTGTGGCAAATTTTATTATTTTAATTATGGCGTTTTTAAAATGGGGTTTATAACTGGTTTTGCTAATCAAATGTGTTTAAATGGCACGAGCAAACCTGTAGTAACAGTATCGTATGTGCATTATAACGTATTTAAACTTCATGATTAAATATCAAAACAAACGAAAGTCCACCATTATCTAATTGCACTATATAAACCGTACTCTATGTTAGAAAGTTTATGTACCACGAAAATATTATGGCGAATAATATGGGACAATTTTTTTTTGTTATAGTATGTATATTACGTTTGCTAAAATACACTGTTCCTCCCAGAAAGTAACCCTTTCCGGGTGGGGCAGCTGCATCACAGAGCAGGGTAATTCAAGTCAGTGTTAAAATTTCCAAGGACGCAGCAAACATGGCAAAGAAAATGTGGGTATTTTTTTGAAAATGAATTGCAAAAATTGGTGACATTTCAGATTAAAAAAATAGAGTTTTGGCGGTAACTAAAAGAATTATGTTTTCAAAAATTTCGCAGCAAATGTATATAATCTAATGCAAAGAGGAATATCAATTATATGCTTGTTTATTTTTATACGATTAAATGTATTTCTGGAAAAAATAAACAGAGAACCAAACACACACTTAGAGTTGTATTAGCCCGAGCTCCCTAATTATTTAAAATAAATTGCAATTTTACATATATTGTAATATATAAATGTTCATAAGGGGGAATTCAAGAATTACGTAGGCATCTTTGGGGTGGGGGGAGGGTGCCGGTTAGGGGGTTGAAATGGCCAAAATATTGCTTACGTAATACTTAAAAATCTCCCTAATATGTGCCTTGCACCACAAAAATTTTGAAAACTCAACAAATGATTTTCATTAATATTTTATTTTTAATGTTATTTAATACGTAGGTGAGCCCTCAAATTCCCATTCCAATGCATGAATCTATAGGATCTCTCCTAATTAATGATTTTGCAGGAACCCCATTGTTTATTGGATTCCTAATTAATGATTTTGCAGGAATCCCGTTGTTTATTGGGTTCCCAATTAATGATTTCGCAGGAACCCCGTTGTTTATTTGGTTCCTAATTAATAGTTGTGCAGGAATCCAATAAACAATTCTAGGTTTTCCTCCATTCCATCATTCTATGGTTCATGTAGAATAAACTACGATCCCAAATTTTTTCCAGCCCTACATTGAAACTCGTTTCTAAAATTAAGGTTACATTTATTTCAATTACGGTTATTTCAATGGGAAAGGTACGTATTTTGCTCTTTAATTCTCGATGTGCTTTATTTATAGAAAATCATTTAACAGAAAATTGAAGAGCTATAAACACTTGACAGAACTACAACAAATGAAATTTTTTTCAAGCGTTCCATGAAGGAGAATCCGCGATTAATTGATGCAAATATTGAAAGTCAAAAAGGAAAATTCCTAAAAAAAAGATCCAGAATAACAGATTATATGACACAAACATGCAAAATTATTAGAAAATAATTGTTGATGTTTATGTAAGTAAATTTGTCATCCTAAATCTATTTCTTACGAATTTCGGTTTTCTACTTTCAAGTTTTGTACCATTTTTGACCGTGGGTTCTCCTGCATAGGATACCTGAAAAAATTCAATTTGTTGTAATTCTGTTAAGTGTTTATAGTCCTTTAACTTTCTGCAAAATGATTTTTTTATAAATAAAGTACAACGAGAGTTAAAGAGCAAAATATGTACCTCTCCCATTGAAATAACATTGAGTGTGACCTTAATTTTGGACATGAGTTTATTCGAATTATATCATTTTTTTCTAAGTGTTCTGCTACTTCAGTCTCCCAAGTGTATAACTGTTTTCCTATACAGTGCCAGATTTATGTGGGTCTAGGCTTAGGGCCCCACGAGTTTTGAAGGGGTTTGGTGTTATTACAGTTTAAGCTTTATTTTAATCTCGTTTATTTAAAAATATATACCCAAGAAATTTTCGTTAGTGACGAAAATGAAATTTTCGTTAGTGAATATACCTGGATACTGAAGATTATGAATTTCAAAGAAAGACTCACGGTTTGTTGACTGAATATTTCGAGGGCCACGCTTTTTAGGGGCCCATTGTATCCTTCCAACCTAAGGCCCACAAAAACCTCGATAAGGCACTGTTCCTGTAACTCGTTACTCCTCATGTGTTTTTCACAATGTAATAAATTTATTAGCCGAGAATTGATTTATTTCTTCGAAGTTTTTATTTTCCCACGAAAGTATTATTAATAAATAAGGTAGATCGAAAAAGACCAATTTCCGTAACGTACTCTGTACATTCGAAGGCGTAATTGTAAACTTGTAATGACTGCGCAAATGATTCGAAGGTTGGAAATGGAAGAGAGCATGAAAAAAACAAAATTAAAAACAATCAATTAGAAACAACGGCGTTTTCCTAAATTACGGGATTAGCTCAGAAGGAAATTGATTAGTTTTTAATTCATTAATACTTGCAGGGATACAAGTATCTGCTGGCTTAGTACTTTATCCTAAATCTTAGTTTTATGCACTCTAGGCGGAGGTTCATTAATATTTTTCCTGTACTCTTGCTTTTGCGCGTGGGTTATTTCTTGAAAGATACAGCGTACTTAAGCCCCATGAGGTTTCTTTAGAGTTGATTTATGAGAGGGAGATATACTAACAACGCTTGTTCATACTTTGCATGACAAAGGCTCAATTTGTGCTTGTTCCCTAAAGGCTCTTCAGAAGTATTTGTCCAGCTTTAAAGATTTATTTACCGTATGGATTAATTAACCAAGCGCGGGTGTATACAATATTTAGAAGTATATTGAACGTATACAGTCCTTTTTATCAACGCTTTAAAATAACAGTTTGAAGAAATGTGATAGCGTATTATGAAATGGGCGAACCACATGACCGTTTTCAATACTTTAAACGTTGAAGTTTCTGTCAGTTACAAACAGACAGACGGTATGAATTTTTTTAAAAACAATTTGCATTGTCCGACTTTTCATATTTTTCGTGCCAGGTAATACGTCTCTGATGTGTGCATAATGTGTAATCAATAAATAAATACATGCATCCATAAATGTATGTATTTATTTATCCTTTCTGTATAATTGTTTAGTTCAATATATACGTGCATTTATGTGCAGGTACCCTTCAAAATTATTGCCTGCTTTGTAACTGTAGATACCTATAGTCTAATTGGTTTAAGGTGGTGTTAGTTTTTATTAGGGCTGAAAGGAAAACTATACAAAATGGTCGTATCCCAATATTTATATCATGGTGATATATTTGTCTATTTCTATCGTCTCTTTTTTGTTATACTACTCATCTTCGCTGTTGTTTCTTATATGGAAATTTGAAGGACTGTTAGTTTATTCGTTTATAAAATTGGAAACATGCAAATGCTTTTGAAATCGACCAAATAATAAGAAATACAAGAATAGTGATTTCAAGAATCCCTCGGTTGCACTTTTCAAATAAAATTAAATGAAATAGCAAAAAACTATGGAAATCTGATTTCGTAATACGTTTAAAAATGTATGCTTAAAAACTTTAGGAAAAAATGTATTTCGTAATAAGTATATGAATAACCTGCATCTTCAAATTATTGGAGAGAGCGTTTGTAACTTATTTGAGAGCTTTATGTTACAAAACATTTTATATTACGCTATAATATTATATCCGGCCCCTAAAAAATCACTGCTATCTAAAATTTTTAATATAAAACAACTTACATATATCATGTAAATTATCATGAAATTACTTAATTATAATAAATAAAATGCTAGCTATAAATTTGAAAATGCGTTAACTGAATTTTACTACGTTTTTCGTTGGAAAGTTATTAACAGAAATATTCAAAAAATTGAAACGGGGTTCAGGGTTTCAAATCTCGTTCATTTGAAATGTATACCACCATCTTGTCAATTACTTTTCTCTTTGAGGGATCAATTACAAAAAAAAATTACGTAAGAAATTGACAGGACTGTCTAACACTATTAGAAAATTTTTGCAATTTAAACATACATATGTTATTAACCCTTTGCACTCGAGAGGTGACTCTCACTCACCACTTAATATTTAAGAAATCATCTTCTTAGACCTGTAAAGATAGATAAAATGTTAAAATATAAAAGTTTTATACATTAATTTGTCAGTGTAATCGTTTTAAGTTAGAGGTAAGAAATTCACCAAGAACATCGAGAAACGTCTCGAGTTGCTGGTTCGCCCGAGAGAAAAAGCCTCGAGTGCAAAGGGTTAATAAAATATATACACAATAACATCTAATCATTCTGTTGTATATACCTATCTTTAGTATGTAACTGACAATGAAAGAAATCTTTAAAAAAATCATCATTTGCATATGGTAAATTTCTCTCGCTCCTGTCTCTCTCTCTCTATCTATTTATCTCGTATGAGTATTTGACTATTACACAATAAAATACTTTGCTCTAACGGTTGATATTTTCCTTAAATAAACGAACGTCTCAGAAAGAACATTTTTATTGAAATTGAAGATTTGAGTCGAAAAAGGAGGCAGAAATATTTTTTAGTTCCATGTTGCCAATTTTTAAAATTTTCCAAAGTAGAAGAAATTAACAACTCAGAGTAATTTAGCAACTTCGTGCATAACTTCCATCGTTTTATCCAGTCTCAACAAGTAAAGGATTTTATGTAAATCCTCCCTCAATCAATAATCTTTTCATTTTTTTTTACTTGTGTTTTTAGGGGATCTGCGTCCTCCATATTTTACGGGTCTGTTTTTTCCCGTTTTTCCTTTTGAGATAATATATATCCCTGAAACGAACCACCTGTTCAGGCGGGTAATCCCTTAACGCAGTTGGGAGCAGTTCCTTTGAAGCGGTTCTACGAAACCTGGAGAGAAATTCTGACATATTACTCTGGAAAGGACCCGAAGCGATGGTTCAGATCTTTTATCTTGAGTTTCTTTCTCTTTTCAGAGCACAAAAGAGGATGGAGGAATGGGTTTCAATGGGGGTAAAAGAGATTCTTCCTCTTCTTAGAGACTGCTTCCTATTTTCCCCTTTTTAGGGAAAAAAAGACTGGTGTGGAGCGTATGAGGAAGATCTTGTTTTTAGTCTTTTGTTGTGGAGGCTGTTTACACGATGTTGCAACATCGCTTTTATTATCCTAGAATTCCTTTTAAATTGGCAGGAACGTGTGGAAGACCAAAAAAAAATAAAAAATCTAGAAAGTTAAAGCTATGGGTGAAACCAACGTGTTTATAAAATTGTTTACTGACAATTCTAATTTTCTAAGTACCTGATTTTAATTCAGAATACTTGATTAATATACACGTACATTTTTTTCTTTTATGCATAGCTTAAATTGTAGCTTTCAACTGTTGCTTTTAAACATGCATGTCTATAGGAAACACGTCGATTTTCTATCAGCGTTATATAATGTGGATAAAAATCGAGAGCTTTCTGAGTTCAAGTGTAGTAGAGTAGAAAGGCACGAAAGGCAAGGGGGCTAGTGCTTTTCCAATAGTGAACATGGTGCAGTGCTCCTGTACTTCCGCAGACACCTATCTAGGGCCAGAGGGCGTTATAGTTAATACCAAAACGATGTTCTACGATTGCCCAAGTTACAATTCAATACATGGTTGGAGTGCCAAGGCAAATATCTATAAGGACTGAGTCCCACATCTTGATGCATGCGTTATGAATGTCGACGTGAGTCATCGGTTCTCATGTTTACGAATAGGTATGGTATAAATAAGTGATGCCTCGCGTGAAAAATGCAGCACGCAGAGTAGATTAGAAACATGTAGGGGAATGGCGTCTGATTCGCCCAAATTACAGCAATCTGACAGGCCGTTGGTGGATTTCAGTGAAGTGGTTGTGCATTGTCATTTTATGGTTAGATATCCACTTACCATCATTTGGAAATATGTAAAGAGACTGCAGATTCCACTTGATTGACCATCTATGCCTCTTTATGCAAGCAACGTATCCTAATCCATTGCGTCCATAGTGAGTGACGTACTGAGTATAGTTTATTGGGTTGTTCTTAAAATGAGAGAAAGAGGGAGAGTGGAAATGATTTTATTTAGTTGCGCCTTATTTAATTTCAATAAGAAAGTTCCCCTTCCGCCATTGTGCGGATCGTTTTCAGCGGGCTGCTTTATTAAAATTCATCCGGAATAAAATTCCGGAGTCGGTTTCTTCAGCAGTAATGAAATAGAGCTCGCATTTCCCGAAATCGAATCGATGATCGAATTTCCTGAGAAGTGAAAAATCTTCATTTGGGAAACCCGTGCCGATAATTTTCAAACACCCCCCGAAACCAAAGTTGATTCTCCGAGGATCTACATTCGATTGAGGTAGGATGACTGATGAAGATCCGAAAACAGTTCTCGGGTTTCGGGAAAGAATAAAAAAGAGAACAAAAAAGAAGGAGGAGAAATGGAAGATACACACTTCGTACCCATGCAGAAAGGAGGAAAAGGGAAAAAATCCCTCTCCTAGGGAAAAGAACCTAAAAAGTACGAAATTCCTTTTTAAACCGCGGTCCGATTACAGGAGGCCCATTCGTCAAAATTCCACTTCCAATTGCTCCGAATCGGATTTTTTTTTTCACTTTAAAAAAAGCAAGATTAATTTGATTTGCAAAAAGAACATACTTTAAGAAGCGCAGACCTTACCTGGGACGATACTTTATTACTTGTCGTAGAACACTGCAAGATTTTTTATTCTATTTTCATCCGATGTATATAGTGAAGGATAAACTTGATATGATTAGTTCATCTGTCAGATATTCATGTTTTTTTCCAGAGACGTATTGTCTGTCCAAAGGAATCCAGCCGTCTTTGCAAGAAGACTTCATAAATCTTACTACAGTACAAAGATTTATACAAAGATGTGTTGGAAAATACTACGCTGGAGGAAGTGCTTATTTTGATGGATCTTCCATCTTGTCTTCGTGTTTCCCTTACCAACATCTTGTTCCATGTCTGCAAACTATAACTGGTAAATAATACTAGAAATTTGTTTTCTGTACGTATTTCCAACTGCAGAAGTAGAGAAGTAACGCTTACGAAGAACCCCATTTTCAATGTAGTGCTTTATGGTAGGGATGTAGTAGTATACGTAAAGTGCAAAATGCATCATTTGGGAAGTTTGTATTTGGAATTAAGCATATATATATCATCATCATCATATTCAACCATTATCTATCCACTGCTGGATGAAGGTCTCTCCAAATGCTTTCCACACAAGTCTATCCTGGGCCATTCGTTTCCACGTCACCCCAACCTGTTTTCTTATTTCATCCACCCATCTAGTTTGAGGACGTTTTCTAGGTCTTCGGTGGTCTCTTGGAATCCAGTTCAGAATTTCTGTTGTCCATCGTTGATCAGTTCTTCTTGCAATATGCCCAGCCCATCGCCATTTCAGCCCTTTTACTTTAACAATGATGTCCTCTACTCTAGTTTGCTCTCTCACCCAAGTGTTTCTTTTTCGATCTCTCCTAGTTATTCCAAGCATGCACCTCTCCATGCTCCTTTGCGTTGTCTGTAACTTTCGTATTGCTCCAACTGTTAGACTCCATGTCTCTGATCCATAAGAGAGGACTGGCAATACACACTGGTTGAAGACCTTTCTTTTTAGACACAAAGGCAATTTCCCCTTCAGGATAAAACTGTTTCTTCCAAATGCACTCCAGCCAAGTTTAATACGTCTGTTGAGTTCTTTCATAATGTTGCCATCCATTGAAATCAGCTGGCCAAGGTAAATATATGAATCAGCAATTTCTAGCTCAATGTTGTCAACTTGTATTTTTGTTTCCTCTACAAAATTATTGAACATGATCTTAGTTTTTTGTAGGTTCATCTTGAGTCCAACTTCTTTACTTCTAGTTGAGAGCTCCTGTACCATGTCTTGGAGTTCTGATGGGTTCGTTGAAAAAATAACAATGTCATCAGCAAACCGCAGATGATTTAAATATTCACCATTTATTTTTATTCCCTTGTTATTCCAATTTATCAGCTGAAAAATCATCTGTAAAGCTGAAGTAAAAAGTTTTGGAGAAATGGTATCTCCCTGCCTCACCCCTTTGCCAAGTTTGATAGTTTTGGTATCTTTATGTAACCGAAATTTTGCACTTGCATTTTTATACACACGTTTCACCATGTCAATGTACACATCCTCAATGTCTGTTGATCTTAAAGAGTTGATGACTGCTGATGTTTTAATAGAGTCAAAGGCCTTCTCATAGTCAATAAATGCAACACACAATGGAAGTTCATATTCATGTGTTCTTTCAATTAATTCTCTTAATACTTGAATATGGTCCACTGTACTGAATCCACTTCGAAATCCAGCTTGTTCTCTTGGTTGAGCTGCATCTAATTTTTTCTGCAGGCGATGTGTTAGCACTTTTGTGAAGATTTTATAAATAGCAGGTAACAAGCTAATTGGTCGGTAATTTTTCAAATCCTCTTTATCACCTTTTTTATGCAAAAGAATTACTGTTGCAGAATCCCATTGGTTTGGTATGTTACCGCTGTTAAGACATTTGGTAAAGAATTTTGCAAGTATGTCTTCTACATATTCTCCAGCTTCTTTTAGGATATCTAATGTAATACCATCATCACCAGGGGCTCTTCCTTTCTTCATGCTTTTTATTGCAAATGAAACTTCTTCTTTTAAGATTTTAGGAGCTGTTCCTTCGACTATTTCAGTGTCTTCGTTTAATCCACTGTTACTTTCATATAGTTTTTTGTAGAATTCTTCAACTCTTCTAAGTATTTCTTCCCTATTTCTTGTTACGGTGCCATCCTCTCCTTTTAATGCAATGATGTGTTTCTTCCCAACAGATAAACTTCCTTTAACAACCCTAAGGCTCTTGCTGTTTTCTTGTGGTTTTGCTTACTAACTCTAATAACTAACTATGCTAGCTAACTATGGTATGCTACTACCTTTGATTTTAGATATTTTTAGTAAGTTTGAATGCACAGCAAGGCTGGTTTTGCGATTTGTGTAAGTGACGAATTCTTCTGTCGAAGACGTATCACTTAGGCACTAAATACTAACTCTTTGAAATGTCAACTTTTGTGGATGTAGTTCTGGTAACACTTTGAATTTGTTTACATTCGGGCTTATTTAGTTTTGGTTCGAGTTTGCAAAGTGTTCATTCTCATTAAAAAAAAATTATGGTTACTTTTCCATGGTTCTGGTCTGAATTTTTGTCTTATTAGATATCGAGAGACTTGAGTTACTAAGTTTAGCATTGTCTAGGACTCAAACAGAAACATCCAGTACTGAACTCATTGGGACAAGCTTCTCTCTTGAAAAAGTGCTCTCCTATGAGTTTCTCATATTTCATTTATTATTACACCCCTACCATAAATTCTTTATTCCACTGTTGGTTCATTTCTTTACAATTTTACTATATTGCCATTTGCATCGTAACAATATTTCATAGTTTTCGAAAAA
>QLNU02015360.1:289687145-289739290 GCA_006491805.2 Dysdera silvatica
TTGAGTCCAACTTCTTTACTTCTAGTTGAGAGCTCCTGTACCATGTCTTGGAGTTCTGATGGGTTCGTTGAAAAAATAACAATGTCATCAGCAAACCGCAAATGATTTAAATATTCACCATTTATTTTTATTCCCTTGTTATTCCAATTTATCTGCTGAAAAATCATCTGTAAAGCTGAAGTAAAAAGTTTTGGAGAAATGGTATCTCCCTGCCTCACACCTTTACCAATTTTGATAGTTTTGGTATCTTTATGTAACCGAAATTTTGCACTTGCATTTTTATACACACGTTTCACCATGTCAATGTACACATCCTCGATGTCTGTTGATCTTAAAGAGTTGATGACTGCTGATGTTTTAATAGAGTCAAAGGCCTTCTCATAGTCAATAAATGCCACACACAATGGAAGTTCATATTCATGTGTTCTTTCAATTAATTCTCTTAATACTTGAATATGGTCCACTGTACTGAATCCACTTCGAAATCCAGCTTGTTCTCTTGGTTGAGCTGCATCTAATTTTTTCTGCAGGCGATGTGTTAGCACTTTTGTGAAGATTTTATAAATAGCAGGTAACAAGCTAATTGGTCGGTAATTTTTCAAATCCTCTTTAGATATTTTAGTAAGTTTGAATGCACAGCAAGGTTTCTTTTTTTTATCTGTGTAAGTGACAAATTCTGCTGCCGAAGACATATCACTTAATGCACTAAATACTTACTCTTGGAAATGGCAACTTTTGTGGATGTAGTTCTGATAACACTTTGAATTTGTTTACATTCGAGCTTGATTAATTTTGGTTCGGGTTTGTGAAGTGTTCATTCTCATTTAAAAAAAAAAAAAATGTTATGGTTACTTTTCTATGGTTCTGGTCCGAATTTTTCTCTGATTGGATGTCGAGAGACTTGAGATCCTAAGTTTAGCATTGGCTAGGACTCAAACAGAAACATCCAATACTGAACTCATTGGGACAAGCGTCTCTCTTGAAAAAGTGCTGTCCTATGGGTTTCTCATATTTCATTTATTATTACACTCCTACTTTAAATTCTTTATTGCACTTTTGGTTCATTCCATTACAATTTTACTATATTGCCATTTGTATCCTAGCAATATTTCATAGTTTTCGAAAAAGGTTTGTATTCCAGTGGTGCGGGCTGAGCTTTCTATTTATGTGGCAAATTAATATTTGCTGCACGGATAGAAAGGCGGAAGGGGAGGGCTAATTCACCAACCCGTCTAGCCAGCGTGGTGAAATTATGGCTAATTCCTCCATTATGTTGACACACCAGAAACCATGGCCCCTAGTCTCCAGGTGCTGGAGTGCTCCTGATCAAGGCAGCGGTCAGTGTGGCATGAAAGCAGGGGGTGCTAAGAATCACTGGAATGGCCCAGGCTGCCGTTTGTTATTGACCTTGTTTGTTATTGACCATGAAACTCATCATTCTGCCATATATTTTTATGACTAACACATATCCATAAATTCCTACTATAGCCTTGATATCACGCTCGTGAACAACTGATTTGACCCTTTAAAATTTTTAAAACACTGATCATTTCACAAATTTACTTGCCTATTACACGAGGAAAGAAAATGAAAACGAGAATGTATATATAAGCTAAACAAAACATAGTGTCAGCTGTATGTAGGCTAATAATAACATACATTTATTCGCATTGTTGTTTTTTAGTGAATGGCGTGTTGTTTCTTTTTTCTTCTTCAAGTGCATGATGGGAAACTTAATGAGTACCCAATGAAATCCATAGGGGCAACAATATTTTTAACTACTGGTATACCGGTAACTGACATAAAATTTAACTCGGGCGCAGAGGAAGGAAAAGGAAACTGACATGTTAAAAATGAAGTTCCTATACTAATTCGTTTGACTGTTAAGAAGGGGAAACGTTTTTAGTAATGATGGATAACTGACGTTTCGCCAAACGTTTTTAATCCTTACTCGTTGAAAACGTCACCTCCTCAGATCTACGGCCATTTTTCAGACCCACTAACTGTTGTAGCATGCGCATGTGAGGGGAAACCGGGAAGTTATTATTTATATACGCATGCTTATGCTAAGGAATCAAATTTATCGTGTAACGGAAACCCACACGTACCACCCGAACTAATGGTTGATCACACGAAAATTATCGTTGCAAATTTGGCGCGAAAAAATGACCTGGTAGTGTCACAACTCATAAATAATAGCGTTAGTGCTAGACTTCTGCGAAAGAAGACAATTCTTTACAATGAAATTTTCGTTTATTTCTGACGCTTCTGACAAATTAGCGCTTACTTATGGCAACCTGGTAATTATTACAGTAAAACCTCCCTACAACGATATCCGATATAACGATAAATCCCTCTACAACGATAATTTTTCTCGGTCCGTATAATAGTGTTGTAGAGAGGTTTTACTGTATAATGAACCCTCCCTATAACAATAACTCCCTCTACAAAGATAATTTTTCTCGGTCCGTATAATATTGTTGTAGAGAGGTTTTACTGTATATTAAAATGGAAGTCGAGATGTGTGGTTGGAGGGGGTAGGGGGACAACTACACGGGCATGTCATTTTCAAGAACATTTGTTAAAGATATTGACGCGAGAGAATAGTATCACGCGCTCCCTTTGTCAAAACTGATGAAAATTTGATACTGGTAAAAAATAAATAAAAAATAGTAATAAATAATTAATATTTATCACCTTTAACATAATATAATAATTAGAATATAATATAATAGTTAGGGTATAATATAATAATTAGGGAAAATTTTCTCAGTGTTTTGGAGGAACAACATGGCTCGATTTTAGGTGGTCGAGCATCTGTAAGTGTCATACATGTTAAATAATAATGTGTGTTTTAAAAATGAAGTAAAATGTAAATTCGTATACGCTCACATTCCAGACTAAATTTAATTAAATTAATTACGGATAATTTAATTAGGCACACCATGTTGTCGGCTAGATCTCAAATCAGTTACATTTGAGATATGACGATGAGTCAAAAAAAAAAGAAAAAAGAAAAGAAAAAAAAAAAGAAATAAAGAAAGGGATACCTCATGTCGAATCAGGCCTGTAGCCAGGATGAAGGGGCAACTGGAGCATAGGTCACCTGGGTATGCGCAAGTATAAAATAAATGCCAGGATTTGTAGAGAATTTAGACAATGTGTCGCTATAAACTCAAATTTGATGCTTCTCTTGCGGCTGTTTTAGTTTATTGCAATTACAAATACTGTAATATTAACATACATAAAAGTTTGCATTTTATATTTTTTAGATGTAGAATTGGGTGGGAGAGGATTAATTTCGCCCAGGGCCCTCCTATGCGTAGGCTTAGTGGCCCCATTGGAAAATTCATAACACCCCATAAAAAATGTTAATGTTCATTCAAATTTAGCACATTTTTATATAAACATTATTAAATATTATATATATACAAATAACTCAATGGGGCAACTGGGGCCGTACCCTCCTGGCCCCGGCTTGGATACAGGCCTAACCAAGGATTCTCGGTTTGCCAGACCGACGCTGTGATTGCGAAGATTCTGAGACATATTCACGGGCACCGTTAGGGGGATAGGGGACCCGTCCACCAATGTTGGCATTAGGGTTCCATATCCCCCTTCAATTTCAAACAAAATGCCTTTTAAAGGTATATTGTCCCCCCCAATATTTTCATGCCATCGGCGCCGATGGACATAGTCATACATTATCCTTTGGTCTGTCACAAAAGGATCTGCTGTATTAAATGGGAGGTCGTTGATGAATTAAACCGGATGTCGCGAAATAAATCAATTCATCTGTAGCGTCCCTCCCCAATTTCTCCTTTCACTAAAGGAGACTCCTGGCTAAAGTAATTAAGTTTCAAATGAGTTTTTTAACTGTTATCGAAGAATTCCATTAAATGGAAAATAAAATTATCATTTGTTCATCAAAATTATTTGCAGATTTCATACACATAATGCAGTTTTGAAATGGAGTTTTAAACCTACTTTGAGAGGAATGCCCCACCCAAGACGCGAAACCCGCTTCCTCTGAACTCTTTTCATGCATTCTTCATTGTCTTACTAAACTATTAATTAAACTATTATAATTACTAAAAAATTACCTTCCCAAATATTTAATATACGCTTAAAGTTATAATGAAATTAATCTAATTTACTACCTTTTAAAAAAATTACCTAAAGCTATCTTTGTCATCCGTATCTTAAATTTAAATGGAAGAAAACGCCGAATTCTATAAATAAACCCGTATATTATTAATTCGCTGGAAACAGACATGTGAAATAGATAACAGATATTTACATTTTTAACAAATATGAAAGAAGTTAATTTGGTAAAGGACACGCGATATTTTGTGGTACGGTTTAGTGTAGAGTTGAAAATGAAATACTTAGTATTCTCAAGTCAAACATTAATTGTTAAACAAGCATTGTGGTATATGGAGCTTATATACTTTATTTTGTTCGATTCTTTGAGAGTGCATAGGAAATCTATTGAGAATAAATATTCATCCTTGCTGATAAATATTCATGTTAATTATTCACACGGGATAACACGCATCTTTTACTACAATTATAACGCAATTAAAGGGTTATCCTACAAAATTAGGGCGTAGCCTTATTAAAAATACCGACAATTTTCATCCCAAAACAATTAGTATAGGACTACAATGATTAAATAAAATTTGTCACATTTCATGTCTATTGCGAAAAGATCTAGTCTTTCAAACCTTAAAATTTCTTTTAAAATAATAATGATAATTATTAATTTAACAATAATAATAATAATGATGATGAAGAAGTAATTCGAAGCAGCACTCCTCTTTCGTTTAGCAAAATAACAGAGAACTGACCAGGGTTTGAAAAGTCGCCGTCCTCATCAATTACATTTCTCAAGAGAATAACAGAAAATTTTGAGCTGTATATCCTCAATGATCGAATTGGTCTTTCGTCACTTTTTGCCAATTTTAGATCCAGTCTGATAAATTTTTATATGTAAAAAATGTTCATTGATGAAAGTACTTTTCTGGGTAAAGCTATTACTTTCTTAAATAAAAAATTAAAGTTTAAGTTTAACTAAATATGAAAAAATATAAAAAATAGTCTAATTATTCAAATCAAAGACGAGGTAACTGAAATATTGTTGAATAGTATTGAATAGTATTGGTTTTCACAAAGGCTTGACTCTTAAAGCACAAAACCTATTGGATAACTCTTAATCAAGAATTCGTCAACATTTGTAATTATGCTGTAGATTTTAGTTAAAAATGTATTATGGTATTATGTACAAAAATTAATTGGTTTTAATGAAATGCGAAACTTTAGGGATGGGAAAATTATGTTGTCATAATTAATGAATGGGAAATTAATTGCTTTCAAAATTTTAAAGTGGCAGTTTTGAAAAACTTTTGAAATTTTATACGGTCATTGCGTCTTGTTGTAAATAGACGTTTGTACAAAGCCTCAGCCCTACTGTACGCTATGTTAAATCTACGATTTATATGAAAACTGTGATTGGTTTAATAGGGATTATACAAAAATTACCAAAACATTTATGGGTCATATTAAACTTAAAACGAAATTTAGAGTTTCTTTATCCGCTGCTGTCAGGCAGCTATTTTTTATATATATTTTCTGTCGTATAAATAAAACGCGTAAAACAAATATTACGAAATAAACCATTCAAGCTGCAAAATTCTAAAATCCACATTTGAGTATGCACTCGAAATGAAAATAAAAATATGAAAATAATTAACACAATTTTTTTAACATACAAATATGCCAATTTCCTTAAGAACTGAGTCAGTTTCGTAAATGGTGTGAGGAATGACTATAAAAACTGTACAGCTACTGAGATCGTTTGAAGAGATCTACAGGGAGATGTTGGTTGCATGTTCTTATTTGTAAGGAAACTTCAATTGGTTTTAATCATCATTGTGGTTTTTCGTTTTGTAACAATATAAATATCGATTGTGCCTTATTAAAAATATTCCTAAACTAATGAGAAAAAAACTTCATTAAAAGGAATTATTCAGAAAATACATAAATTTAGGGCCGGGGGGGGGGCGCCAAATTTGGGCTTCGCTCAGGACGCTATATAACCTCACTCCGTTTCTGGAAGTAGTTACACATAGTTTAGGTGCCTTAAAATTGCCATTTGGCATTAGAAGATTCATTTCTTATAAAGGAAAGCTTTATTAACTTTAGAATTGGGGAGCTTTAGGTGGCTTTATTAGCTTTGTCTTTGAAAAGGACATCGAACGGTCGTTAATTTTCAGCAGTAGAATTTATTGGCCCAATTCCCTTCTAGGTATGCATCTTAATTTGGCAATTTTTAAGACCTGCAAATCAATTCCCGACGGCATTTTAATTTAGAACGTCACGGATTAGCAGTCTTAAATTTTCTGTTTAATTTTTGAAATCGACGATTCTTCTTTCCTTTCTGATTTCCTACTTTCGAAAACACCAAACCATAGTGATCTAGCCATCGATTTAACTTCCAATTTTGTGCATATCGCAATATCTATAAATTATCGATGTTATAACTTAAAATCCGATACTTCGTGGCATTTTCAAACTCAGGTTTTTAATTTTTGTTTCAGGGTCTCTTCT
Source organism: Dysdera silvatica (assembly GCA_006491805.2). NCBI lineage: Eukaryota > Metazoa > Arthropoda > Arachnida > Araneae > Dysderidae > Dysdera > Dysdera silvatica. The sequence continues at coordinate 289,693,755 of QLNU02015360.1, forward strand.
TTAGTTTCATAATCATTTTAGTGTTTAAATTGTTAGTTTATTGGTGTTGAAAGACGCCAATATTTATTTAAAATGATAGCATGAAGAAACGCTGATATTTAACATTAAAAGAACTTAATTGTTAGGATTAAAATGCTCATATTTGACATTAAAATATTGTTTCTTATTTACATTTTGCACAAACCGTAAAAGTCAATAATTTGAGATATGAGGCTTTGAAATTTCCTAGGTTTTAATAAAATGCATTTAATTTTAAATCCTTTTTTTTTATGAAAAGACTACTAGATATTCTAACGTTCATTGAAAATTTAAATGTCTAATGATAAAAACAGTCCAACTTTACCACCGGTAAAAACTAAAGAAAAGCTAGAATTGGCCATTAAATTATTCCACGGCATTTGATAATTTAGACAAGTAATTTGACAAATACTATAGGTATCATATGTAATATAGGTATATACCTAGATATATAGTCAGGGGCGGCTTGAGGTGGATTTTGAACCAGGGCGGTCTGTCACCGGATTACTTTTTGGCGCCCCCATCCCCTCCGGTAAAAGCAGGAGATTTTTACAGATGTACAGTGAGCCATATATACTAAAAAAGTGGCCAATGTCCCAGAGAGAATTTCTGTTGAGTTCTCTTAAAAAGTTTTTTTTTAAACCTGTTCCCTTTTAGGAGAGACTTTTCAACAATTGAGCTCACTAAAATTTTGAACTTCAGCTTGGTGCCCTCCACTGGCGTCGCCCGGGTCTCCTGGCCTTTAAGCCGCCCTTGTATATAGTCGTTATGCAACTATTATATCATATGCTACTTCTAGTACATTTGATAACATGTTATCGAAAATATTTATATACTTTTATTGCAGTGGAATTCGGAAATTTTTAATTAGAAGGAAAAAAACAAGAAACTCCCTGTATAGAAGGTTCCCAACATTTTGATTATATAATCATTACATAATGATTAAAAATGTACATTTCTTTTGGATGTGAATCCACTCCTTTCTCTTTTTCTAAAACTATACTCTTAATAAAACCCATATTTGTGAAGAAAAATTTATTTTTTATAAATTAAATTTTCCTCAAAATTTAATTTATGGAAAATTGATTAAATTATATAGATTTAATAAAGTTAGTTGGAGATTGAGTTGATTTTATAATATTCATAAAGCCCCTGATGCATTTTCAAGTTTCAATATAGACTCTATTAAACACTTATAAAAATTGACGTTGTAAACAACAAATATTTCTTCGTGGTATTGAAATTGACAAGCATTGAATTGACTTTAGGCTAAAGAAATCACATCATGGAAACGAATTTGACATTGGTTTTGATTAGATACTATTTCTAAATAGTTTGACAGAGAGGGGGTGGGGGAATCCCAAACATTTTAGGCTCAATTTTAATTATAGTTTTGAGGACAAGGCCATGGAACTTCATCGCCAATATTTTGCTGAGCACAGTCAGCACCCAGCCAAAAGGGGGTACAGCTAGGGGTTCCGAGCCCCCACCCAGAGGTCTGTTAGAAGCACCCTTCTGACCAAATCAATTTGTAAATTTCCACCAGAACAAAAAAAAATATTGTTGCGAATCCCAATAATAGCAAGGGATTTCTTATAAAATTTTAAGATAAAATAACAAGAAAAATACTATTTCATGCTCTTCACACACACACACACACACACACACACACATATATATATATATATATATATAATTGAACTCATAAAAAGTATGATGCACCTTTCTGAGAGCTAGTAAGCACCCTTCCCCAATAGAAAATCCTGACTGCTGCTCTGCCCTGGTAGATTGCTTACTATGGCTTTAGATTGATGGTTTTCAATCCTGGGAGTATGCAACAAGCTTCTATGTGAGGTCCGCCGTAATTGGAAATGAAACAAGAATTCAATTCTTGAAATTTCCATAATAAAGAATTAGTATAAAATCAGTGAGCTAGATGTTCTATATCCTATATTGCTTTTACAAGCTGAAACCTTCTTTGAAGTCTTTAACCATCTTGTCTTTTAGAATAAACTCAAACAGGTTAGGTGCTCCTTTCTCTAGCTGTATTATTAACATAATGTAGTCACTCGCGATATTTACATGGGCTCAAATTTTATCACGTTTGAAAATTATATTAGTAATGTTGCAGCTTGTGTGATTATGTTATCTCATATAACTATTCATTCCTTGAAGGTGGGGCCTGCAAAAGATTGGGAAAGTGACTGCAAAAAGACTGGTGCCTAAGATCATATTTTAAAGGCAGTTATCGGAAGCTTTTGTTTTACAAAGAAGCCGACCCGCGTTACAGCAATTAATTCAATACACGCTTAAGGACAGCTGCAGATAATTCACGATGGAAAGGTAGGGTTTTTTAAAGGCTAAAATGGAAGGCAGGCTATAGCCGTAGCTGTCAAATGTTTGATCTAAACGAAGGCTCCATCAGAAGCAAGACAGAAGCAAGTATCCGGCGGCTAGAATGAACGATAGCAAACAACTTTTAAAGTCGTTATTTTTCCAACACCAAATATAGGCTTCGAGCGGTCGACTATTTATCAAAAGGCCATCGGAGGAAATTTTTCTCTCCTTGCTTCTGAGTAGAAGGGGGAATCCTTTTTTTCCCCTTCTTTTGAGGAGCTCAGCGAAATATATATATATATAAAAAAAAAGGAATTCGAGACATGAGTCCGGACCCCTTAATGGATCTGCAGACAACTTTTCGGGCCCAATCAATAGAAATGTCGCGACCGGTTTTTCTCTGAATTCCCCTCAAAAAACCCTTTCCGTCGAGAAGATTTATAGAGCTTATTTTTTGTTTGAGGACCGAGCAATTCTTTCAAAAGTATTTTTTATCTATTTATTTGTGTGTTTGAAATGAGAAAATAACGATGGTTAATTAATCTTGAGGCGAATCGCCTTGGAAATAATTGTTAGACCCAATGTAGTTGCCTTTGGTTGGTGAAAAGGCCACACAAGGATACTTAACGCCGGCTTCGTTTTTGCTTGTGTTCGGAAACTCCCCTTCAAGAGAAACCAAAGGACCTAAAACACACCGTGAAGTAAATTACACATTGAATACTCACCACTCTTTCGCATCGCCAAAATAAATCTCTCACCGTTAAGGCAAAATCACTTGGGTATGTATAAAATGCATGTAGTAAATTTACTAGATCTGCTACTTTTATTTGATCCTCCCTTTAAACGTAACCGAGTAATGAATAAACACTTTGTGAGTACGATCCATCAGATATAGATCTAACAAAGTGTCTTAGCGGTTCATGACTATAGATAACGTTAGCATACGGCAAGCACTCTCTTAATAGTCAAATTTCCAACGCCTTGTTTATGTCCTTCTAATAACGTAGCATTTGCACTGGAGCAGACCGAATTTCCAATCTAAACCCAAGCCTCCTTCACTTAAAGATGATAAATCAGAATTAGTTCCTAACACGGGAACCAACGTTTCTTAAAGAATTGTAAAGAAAAAGAGAGAGAGAGAGAGAGAAGCATTTGAATCAAATTGCATGCCTAGCAAAAGGAACGAAATTAAATGGTATATATATGTATAGAGAGAGAAAGATTGACTCGAATTAGAAACTGTAAAGTTTCTCCTAAAATATTAGTACCCTGGGTATTGCCCGCGAATTAAGATAAATGTCCCTGTATTCCATGCTCTCTCTCGTAGTCAATGGTCTTCCTATTGCGAAGAAATTGTGAAGAAAAAGGATTCGGATTGAAACCAATTATATTAAGAACGATTCGATAGGCTCGGGTAAAAGAAAGGCACTGCCTTAAGTCCAAATGTTGAATTATAGGGAGTGTTTTAAATTCCATTATTTTCAATTCGACTGGGGACTGCGAATTGGGCTTCCAAGTAGATTCCGAATTTTAAAATTATCTATCATTTAAGGAAGTTTTTTTCACCTAATTCTTCCAGTTTTATAGTGGCCCGAAACGGATTGTGCCGGAACAGAAATGTCTAATTTCCTCGGCCTTCAAATCCTTGGAAATTGACCTCCTTTCCCGGTTTTGAATATATATAATCTACGTTTCCTAAATTTACATAAATATGTAATAAAACGCTATAATGCACACTAACTGTCAATGCCCATCGAGATGTTTTTTTCACATCTTTATTTTGTCAAAAAAAATTGACATCATATCATTTGATTAACTGTGAAACACCTTAATGCACATCAACCGTTAATGAACATCGAGATGTTTTCTTCACATCCCTATATTGTCAAGAAATTTGATATCATATCATTTGAGTAACTGTGAAACATCTTAATGTACATTAACTGTTAATGCCCATCGAGATATTTTCTTCACATCTCTACAGTGTCATTTTTTGACGCCATACCTTTCAATTAACTGTGGGAAATTTATAACTCAAACTTTTTTAAACGATTCTCAGAGTTTTAATAGAAAAGTGTCAGTTCCGGAGATTGAGCAGTATAGTGTTCGTCTATTTCTATTTTACGGATAAATAAATAATTTATTGACATTATAGAGCTTTTACAGAAAAGTTGTGGGCACTCCAAAAAAGTTAAAAGCCTATTTTCAATCCCTCTCCTCGATATCAAATATAAATAAATAAAATAAAACATAAAATAATAAATATAGATAAACCTAAAAGTATAAGAATTTTATTTTCAAAACGCGTAATTATTAAAAGAAAGGACGCTGCTCATTAAGAATTTTGGAAGTGTCGTCTTAAGCGATTATAAAAAGCCAAATCGATGTAGGTCAGTTTTTTCAAAAACTGAACTAAGTCCGAAAATACAATCTAAATATATGTATAAGTATGCATAATTCACAGCTTGTCTGAGTCCTAATTCACCTCGTGGCTGTGCAAATGTCTGCACAGTTTATTTTACGTTGGAATCAGCAATTACCTTACAACGGGCACTTCTATTTAGCGGACACATTTCCAATTCCGAGTCCCGATGCTTATATTATATGTTTGTTATTCTATAACCTGCCTGAATAGAGGACATCTCCTAATAGCGGATAGATATTTTGCTCCCAAGTTCCAGAATTCCAAGTGTCCGCAATTCAGAGGTTTTACTGTATCACACTGGCGTATACTCAGGGGTGTGTTTATGGAGGTCGTAGCCCGTCCATTGCGATGAAATTTTGTATATATACATATAAATATATGAAGTTGTAGCTCTGTAACTTCCTTCCCCCATTGAACCTGTAACCCCTCCCCCTCATGAACTTTCTGCTTACGCCTATGCTGCGTCTCAACGTATCTAGAAAACTCGTTTTCCTCAAAATGCAACAACAATTATACAATAATTTTCAGCACCCACGTATAAGTAGCTCAAGCTAGAGCTTTTTTGTTTTAAGAGAAAAAGAGACGCTGTCCCCATTCTGGATTTGAACCAGGGTCCCTCCGTTGATTCCGGAGTGCCTTGATCGCTAGACCAACGAGGACAGGAACAACGCTCTCTTTCTCCGTATATAAGGATGTAAGATATTATTACCCTTCTCAGGGATAACACAATTGCCAAATAATGGTCAACACACAAAGCCACCGGGGCGAGATTTTTGTGAGTTTATCGTGGGGGAATTTATTATACAATAATTTTTGGCACCTAGCAACAAACTGACTTACGAATTAGACTAATACACATCCTAATATACATATTTATACATAGTATGTTCTTTCATTACTCACGAAAGAGTGGTTAGAAAAACGCTGAAAACCAGTTTTTCCAAGTGATTGTGAAAAAAACCAATTATAACCCTCAGGAAGATGGAGATGGTGGGGTTTGCATACGCATGAAATTTAAGGATAATGGAGGTTGCTGGGTCCAGGAAAAGAAATGAAAATTTGACATTTTCATAACCCCATGTGAGTAATAAGACTTGACAATTCGAAATTAGAACGCCAAGGCCTGGCGACCTAAAATTGCCACGTTCTCTTGAAACCGTAATAACAAATTAAAAATTCTTAAATAGTTAGTTAAAAGTTGGACCTGTCAGCAGGCAGTGTCTGAAAGTAAACTAAATCTTAGCTAATAATTTTTAAAATGGTCTCTCATTATCTTCCCTTTAACACTGGAGAAAGCAAGAAACCACTCTTGGTAGCACCTTTGGTCTTTCGTCGTCGGTGCTCCCAGCTCCAGGACCTGAAGGAATAATTTGCACACTCCGGGACATTCGGGAGATCCGGTTAAATCCAGAAATTTTCCGGCGACGTTCCTTAATCCCGAAGAGCTTGGAAAGGAGGCGGTATTAGTTTTCTTTTCCGTCACTTTTCCCGGTCCTAATCACACCCTGGGGATTTTCCCCACCGTTCTGAAATTTTCCTAATTAGACATTTTCCCGGACGGCGATGCTCTAGTTCACTTTCTACATTTTTGTAGTTTTGAATTTCGCAGTCCAGGAATTCTGACATTTTTGTCGCTTTTGCAATTTGGATTTTCTCTGATAGTTGGAATTCCGTGCTAGTAGTAGCCGTATACGAGTTCCAGGGCAGCCCGGCTTGCGTCTTGTGTATTAATTTTAGGCGTTATTGATGGTTCGGAGGAAAAATAGTCCTTCAAAATTCTTTGCTAAAACTTTCAGTAAAAATCAACGTTATTCTTCGGTAATAAATCATCGTAAAACTAACGCGTTCTAATACGCAGCTCTGTTACCCCAAGCCAAAGATTACATTTTTAAATTTTAAATGGCAAAATTTATTAAAAATTCATTTTATTCTAATGATATAGAAAAAACAGCAACTAGAATTAATCTAAAAAAAAAGATTTTACGGTTTTCGGCGTCCTGGGTATTTAAATTGCAAAAATTCTAACCTAGCTTGAAATAGTTTATAGCAGCGGTTTTTAAACTGTGGTCCGCGGACCACTGGGGTTCTGTGGGGCCGTATCAGGGGGGTCCGCGGACCACTGGGGTTCCGTAGGGCCGTATCAGGGGGTCCGCGAAATCCTCCCGGTGTTCCGAAAAATACTAAGAAAAGAGCATTTGTTCTTTAATCCTAAGAATAAATTATGAGGGGACGAAAAATTCCTTCCTTAAATAGTGAAAATTAGTGATGAAACACTAGAAATAAATATGTATGATGCAAATTCTGGGCTTTAAACTTTGAGTTAATTCTTGGGGGTCCGCGAGGGCGAGTGATCTCTGAAGGGGGTCCGCGGTCTAGGAAAGTTAAAGAACCGCTGGTCTATAGTATTTTAATTCGTATTTACATAAAATAATTAGATTACATACACATTACATTCGCGTTTGGATAGAATAATTTAATTATAAAATAATGCGCGTTACATCAGATCACGCATGCCTGAGAACTCTGTAATCTCGCAATGTATTGGAAGACATACATGCCTATTTATATGAATTACAGTCGAACCTCGTAACGCCAACACACACAGCGACAAAACAGTTGTTCACGTTAAAAGTAGTTCGCATTATCTGGAAAGGATGGGATCGTATTGCTATGGCTGTACAATTTAACGGGGATTCACAAAACAGTCCGTATTAAAAGTAATTCGGTTTAAAGATAGCCATCAGTATATTTGTTTGGAGATGGCACAGTAAATATCGCACACAAATTTTGCAATATCGTATATCCAATGTGAGTTTTAAAGATTATAGAACCCATCACAACAACTAAGTGGCGTTATTATCAATAATATAAATCCGTATGAACAAATTTTCAAATCAGTTACATTCCAAATATAACGAGTGAATATATTACGACGAATTAAACAACAATATAAATCAACGTTTATTGGCGTAGTGATACCAGATTCGATGTTATGGCGTGATTAGATTGTGAAACTTTCCAAAGAAAATAAATATTTCTGCGTTCAGTGGGACGGATTGTCGCTGGTATCACTACGCCAATAAACGTTGATTTATATTGTTGTTTGATTTAATCTGCGTAGTGTTCGATTTATTTGAAAAAAAATTTAAATATTAAGACGAGTCTGATCTATTTCAACCGAACTGCGATGTACGTACTATTTGGCGTTGTAAATAAACTGATATGAAGCTTGTCATTTCGGTAATGGACGCAAATACAGTGCGAAATTAATTTTGTCCTAAGTCCCGCGGCGGTGACAGGGAGCCGTAAATAACCGAAAATCCAATTTTGATACATTTAGGATTCAATCGATTTCAGAAATTTATCAGGAATCAATAAAAAAACATTTTAAACGCTCGGCTAAAGAAGGGGAGGGAGTGAGTACAAATCTCACCATTTAGCGGCTCGAGTTGATCTACGTATATTCCCTCTGGCCACATTAAAAACCTGCCCCTCTTTTACCCCGCTGCTATCTTTCAAAGAACCGAATCTGAAGAAAGAGCTGATCGCTTCAAGTAAATTAAAGGGTCGGTTCTCCCATGGGGGTAGATGGGGGGGGTGTTGAAATTGATTGAATGGTTGTCTTTTACTTACATAAGTATCCAATTGCTCTTGATTTTAGCGGAAAGTGTCATTTTTTAAAAACTCAGTCTCTCATCTCTATTTGAAAATGATGAGAATTATATTGTATTTTGTATTGCCCTTACCCTGTCCTCGCCGTATCTTCACTGTTGTGTGTTACAATATTTAATTTGTATGTCCAAAGCGCCATTGAGACATGGTGTTAAAATTATGACACAGCCTACATATGAAGTTACACATACACCACCGTATGCATGTCTGTTTTTTGGGTACTAGAAATAAGGGAAATGATTTACTGAATAGTTCAATGTGCAATTTGTGCATTTTCAATGTGCAATTTGCGCATTTTCAATGTGCAATTTGTGTATTTTCAGTGTGCAATTTGTGAATTTTTCAATGTGCATTTTTCAGTGTGAAATGCTCATCTGTTATAGACATGTACGTACAATAGACCAGCGGTCGCCAACCGGTGGTCCGCAGAAAAATCTGGACATTATTTGCATTTTTAATGTTTTATTAATAATAAAACAAAAATAATATTCTAAGAAATTCTCATATTCTGAATGACAATTTTCGCCTTTATATTGCACTAAATTCACGAAATGTGGTCCGCGGGATTTAAAATTATGAATTTAGTGGTCCGTGAGGTCCGAAAGGTTGGCGACCGCTGCAATAGACAAAAGAGAGCTATTCTTTCATGCTAATTGCCATTTTCAATTAAAATACTATTTCATTCATTATTGATTATAAATTCTTATGTTGATAGCTCTGAGGTGGTGCAGCGGTAACGTGTTCGCCTATCACGGGATTAGCCCGGGTTCGACTCCCAAATGCGCCAAAAAAGAACGCTTATTGGTGAACTGCTTATCGTTGTCCAAGGATTGGTTCCCTAGAGGTTCGGATTCCACGGAAAACTGTAGGTCCAGGCGCAACATGACCCTTGTACCTTAAAGCTCAAACACTCTTATATAAATTAAATATCTTACATTAATTATAATAATCTTTAGTTTCATTGTGTAAGTATCAAAGCCCAATGGTTTACAGTCGAACCTCTTAAGGCAAATACGTTTAACGCGAACTACTTTTATCACGAACTGCTTCCTGAACCCCGTCAAATTCTATAGAAATTCCCGTGCTTTTAGTTTTTTTTAAACACAATTAACACGAAATACTGGGAATACACTAACTGATAATCAATTATCCTTGGAATTTTCTCCGCTTAATACGAACAAAACGCGTTTTTTCAAGTCTCTTAATGCGATTTGGTTTCGGGTTCTGATCTTTTCAATGTTATTTAGCTAAATATACGTTCCCTTTCGAAACTTTTTGTTTTGTTTTTTTGGTAAAAGTACATTTCAGAATAAAGTATTTTGAAAGTAACAAGGAAAACAAACGTATGATTTCATTGAAATAACACACATTCACTTTTCCCTCCAGTTATACCCGCCAATTTTGAATGCTGCACTGTAAGGCTAACTCTGATTATAACAAACCTTTCCTCCCTGAAAGAGACATCAAATATGAAACTGATGACCAATGGTGGTACACGCAACCTTAGCATTACAAAGTAATCAGAAAAAATGATTGTCAAATTATTAATATCTCTGATACAACTCTCTTTCATCTCGCTCGCTCTTTCTTTCTTTTTTTTTTTTACCCAATGGCGATCCCATAAATGTACAGAAAAACGTCTGCTTATCGTACGTTCATACTTGACAGCTTTAGTTGTGCAGGTTTGTTGTTTCATGCATAATACCAACACGCAATTTAAATATAGTAACGTCTCGCTAATCTGAACTAATGGGGAACGAGATCTGTTCGGATTAAACGAAATCCTTACTGTAGAATTTACTATAAGCAATAATTGTTTTATATGTGTGTGTGTGAATTTTAGTGCCTTACGTAACAGACGCTGTGCGGGAATTTCAATTATAATATAACGTTATGGGAAACTTCAATTGGTTGGCAATACACACTGCGCTGTTTACGTCTTTTGTTTACGTCTTTCAGTCGCAGTTTTTTTACGTCTTTTCAATCGGCAAGTTCTTTTCATTACGACAAAAGGGTTTAACTGCTTTAAGAACATGTTACACAATCATTGTAAATACATACTGTAGAACATTATATATTTTATCATAGTTGTAAGCTGAACCAAATAAATTTTCTTTGTGGAATTAAAAAACGAATTCGGATTAACAAGGTTTTCGAACTAACGTGGTTCGGATTACCGAGACTCTACTGTACAGTATAACCATGATTATGTGAATTTCGCTTAGCCGACATGGATTTTTTTTTAGCGAACACTTGTTCAAAGTTTTCGGCAAAATCGTTCATATTTGTTTATTGGTATAATCTGACCTTAAGAGGGAAATCAAAGTCAACAAATGATGCACATTGGACATATACAAGGACACTGGATTATTATACTTCAAAAGCAGTTAATATCTTAATTATACTTTGTAATACTTTTTTTTTACTATTAATGTAGTAGTTTAGTAAGATATAATTAAACGTATTTTTGGATAAGCGTTGAATTTTATTTCACTGGAAGTTGAATTTCGGCATTATCCAAAATTTCGCTCATCCGAAATAGAGTTCTCCCCTTTTATGTCGGATAATCGGTATTCAAAGTATGTAAAAATTACTTTCATTACGTAAAAAACGTATGTTTTTGTTTAGGTATAATTGTTATTTTAAACTGAAGATAACGCTGAAATCAAAACGTTTAAGTCACAAGAATGGTCTTGAAATGAATATTTAAAATAAAATGTAGAATTTTTAAATTATTGGATGTGAATAAGTATTTTTATTTAATCTTTTATAACCAAGAAATGTAAACGATACAACTTACGCCTCTTGCAAAGAATGTTATTTTCCTCGGAAATCAATTTCAAATTTGATAGCTTTCCCATTTACCGGAATCAGGGGCCGAGTACCTGCGGTTTTGTCTCTTTCTTCGCTCTATTTCAATACAGAACAAGTCATGTTACTTAATAGCCTTAAATAGAAATGAACATGACGTGTATTAGGGAAGGGTCAAAAGAACAAACACCCCCTCCCTGAAAAATTGTTAATGTTAAATTCATTAGAAATTAATATTTTCTTCATTAACCAAAGTTCCCTAATAACCCCCGAAAAATTCTTGTCGGCCCTTCTATGAATACAGCGATTAGGATCCAATATACGTCAAAAGGATTGATTATAAAGATATAATATATTCATCATCTGTCATTATAGATCTATTTTCACGACAAGAACTAGCCTTTAACCATTTGTATATTAATGAAACTGATAAAATTTTGATCTCTTTCACTTAAGGATTTCTTGACCACCAGTGTTTTAGCCAAGAGAATGATGCCTTCCGTCTACCACCACTGAAGGCTAAATAATGCGCATAATGGTATTATGACTACCCGCCCTTAGGGGCAGATCACTTTCTCATCACACTTCTCTCTCCCTCACACAAGAATCTTAACTTCTTATCAGCAATTAGGAAATTGATGACGAGGGAGAAAGAGACGAGGAAATATATTGCTCTTTGATTAGTTTCAGCAGCACCTCCTATTTGCTAAAACTTATTCATGGATTTTGTTTATTTCTATTCTAACGGAGTTTAGTCTTTAGATTAAGCGTATGTATAATTATAAACCAATAATTATATTCATAAACGCTCAATTAATAAAAAGAGCAGTAGGGTAACTCAGCCCCCCCCCCCTAACCGCCAAGCCCTAGCGGTTAAATTGGATCTTTAAGTGGCTGTCCACAGTTGGAGATTGCAATGTATACGGGCTGAAAAATAACCCAACTGCGTCTATTTATTTAATTTTATTGCTTCGCATATTATTCTCATTTCATGCTTCTATTAATCAAAGCAATAAATAAAGTACTAATCGTGAAATTATAATTTTTATTAATTTTCGTGAGGAACAATTTATTAAGTCTGTTATATGGCTTTTTACAAGTGCTCGTGTTGTATTGAAACACATATATGTACATATACGTGTAACTTCTCACTAGCGCCCGACAGAAAACAGCAGCTCTATTTTTTAAATTATTTAAACATAAATATTAAAGGAAAATTTCCAGAAATCAGCATTTTTTGTACTCATTGCGTTTAAAGTTTAGTTTAGTATAGCACATTATAGCACATTTGTTAGCACATTTGTTAGCAAATTATAGCGAATTTATTAGCATAATATATCACATTTGTTAGTAATAGACGCCATCTATGGCGTGTAAATTGCAAGTGTGTCAATTTCGTTCATTGAACGATACAATGAACGAATTTTCTTATCTGTCGTGAACGAAAAAGACTCGTTGAGATATTCGGTCATTTGAACGATTTGGCATACCGCTAATATAAACGGCGATATCGGCCCTGTAGTGGTGCAATGGTAACGAGGTCCTCTAAAGTGCCGTTAATCCCGGTTCGAGTCCTAACGAAAAAACTCGGAAGGCTCACCCATTACTGTTCACTGTAGGCCGGGGGTTGGTTCTCTAGTCCCTAAAAGGTTCGGATCTCTCGGGAAAATGCAGGTCCACTGCCCAGCGGTGGTGTAATGATAACGCAGTCGCCCAGCGTGCCACCGACCCGGTTTCAACTCCCAATGGAATCGTAGAACATTTGCAGTTTTTCTACCATACGGAGTTCGGCTCCCTAGGCAGCTGGGGTTCCAATTCGCCGGAAAATATAGGTCCCGGTGCAAGATAACCTTTCCAGTTCTTGCGTCGTAGAAACGTAAATACCAATGTAACTTGTTCCTACAGTATGAAGCGTAACTCTACATGCTTCATATCGTAATTTAACATTTTAAAAAAAAATGCGTGCGAAAGAAAATTATTTAAAAGAATCACAGTATTAACTTACTGCAAGAATTTTCTTAGAATTGAGGCTCAGAAAAAGCTTAATAATCATCAAATCTTAAAACCAAATGTAATCCACGAAGCTAACACTTTTTTGAATGTATAAAAGTATCATTATACAGTGATCATAGGCGTACGCAGAAAGTTTGTTTGTTTGTTTGTTTTTTGGTTTTACGGCTCAAAGACTACAGTGGTCATGCTGCGCCGGGACCTACTGTTTTCCGAGGAATCCGAACCTCTTAAGGCCTGGGGAACCAAACCCCGGACTACAGTGAGCAGTGCGATCTTTATGAGATCTCTGAGTAAGCGTTCTTTTTGCACTGCTGGGAGTCGAACCCGGATTAGCCGCGCAATAAGAAAGTTTATAAGGAGGGTTATAGGCTCAATGGGGGGGGGTTACAGAGCTACAACTCACATATTCCTATGTTAAATATACAAAATTTCATTGCAATGGGGGTTACAACCCCATCAACACCCCCCTGCGTACGCCAGTGGTACTTCTATACAGTCATATCTCATTTTATTTTTGCCGATTAGGATCAGCAATGTAGAATTTTCAAAACAATTGAGAGGTTCCACAGTTATACGTTACAATATATGTAAAATTACAATTTATTTCAAATTATTATGGGGCTTGTGCCCCATGGGCCTATATAACTGTACACTTATGTCAGGGCATATCTGTTATGGTCAGAAAAGCTGTCAAGCTCGCATCTGCCTATTCCTAATTCAACGTAAGCAAATGTAACTTTTGAATATTAACTCTTAACCTCTGAATGGGAAGCGCACAATTAACGAGAGTTTTTCGAATGAAAACTAACGTATTTCTCGTCATAAAACTAGAAAGTGACATCGAATGTAGATAGACAACGCAACCGAATTGTAAAGTGTGATTTATGTAACACGTGGGACCCATCTTGTAACAAAAGCTACTTCTCTCCTGTATTTTTAAACTAATCATCTGACATAATTTTTCTTAATTCAAATACACCATGGTGACGACTTAAATATTACGACTCAAAAATCGGACATTGGTTGAATAAATTTGCTTTATTTCAAAATCCAGTCAGAAACTCCCGCGTTCTTTTTAAGAGCAGGATGTGGGGGCGGGGGGTGAAATTCAAGCTTTGTTTTGGCTTGTAGATAGCTTTGAGAGGCCCGATTTGATCGTGATTGGCTAAATTTAACTTGAATTAGTACAAAAAGTACTAATTTTTGGAAGCTTTCTTTTGCGATACTTCACTTGCAAATGATCCATAGAATACAATTATAAATACTGTTCTGTCTGGTACGATTTGTATATACTCGCATTTCAAATATAGTACCATTAATTTTTATAAATTTGGCATGCTGCTTTTCAGTTTTGGTCTTGGCCAAAGGCCACCACTTTTATTATACGTAAATCACGCCTAACAATATGTGAAACCTTTGATATAACGCGTGATGCGAACATATGGTGTGCTGACGGAAATGTTTGGTGAAGTCGTAAAAGAGAAAGATAGCTTTGCACAAGATCCTTGTACCATGTGTCCACGAGTGAGTATTTTTCCTAGAGGTATGAAATTGTTCTGGGGTATAATTGAAAGGTCGATTTGAGACTTGGTGCCGATGATTTATCAATGAAAAACATACACTGTTACAAGCAAATGAGAGTTTGGGCAAACGTGCATTGCAGATAAGTACTCGTAGTTGGTACCTTTGAAAGTACCATGCCAATGAAAAATGATTCTTTGGAAGGTTTTGAGTCAAAATTAAAATTGCTAATCAGTTCGGCTATCAATAAAAGTCTTCAGTTCCTCCGAACGACAGAGATAGAGCTTTGAAGAAGCGAAGTAACGATCTAACGGATTGCTGATGACTTTCTGTTCGAAAAAATACGAAAGAAATTGTGGTATGGAGCCCCGGGCAATGGGATAGTATGCTACCGATAATGTGAGATCTAATGATGGATTGTCTTAACGTCAGCGTGGAATGCAAGATTGAAACGGACACTGCATTCTAAAGACGGGTGTGGGCTATTAACATCTGAGTTAATGATTTTTCGATGGCTGGTGTTGAGGGGGTCGGCGACTCAAAAT
Source organism: Dysdera silvatica (assembly GCA_006491805.2). Lineage (NCBI taxonomy): Eukaryota > Metazoa > Arthropoda > Arachnida > Araneae > Dysderidae > Dysdera > Dysdera silvatica. The sequence goes on from QLNU02015360.1 coordinate 289,709,097, forward strand.
CACACCGCTTCGCCCCTGAAATGTTAGGATGGCATCACTGTTTAAAATCAAAGCCTTTCATTATTTTGCCTGACACGCCAAAATGCGCTTCTTTCAAGTCGGTTTTAGTTTGTACAGCAAGTTTCTTTAATGTTGGTTTTCGAGTAACCTCTTCCACCCTTCCCGCTTGGCGTCGACTTCAAGTGCGTTTTAATTGGACGGTGACGAAGATTTTGATCCTTGTGGAACTTTTTCGTGTCGGGAAGCGCCAAATGCTGCAGCCTGCAATTAATTTTATATTAAAGAATTCTTAACAATCTTTCTATTAGCCAACCACCTCCGCCGTGGCAAGTTTGGATGCGCGCCAATCAACTCTTGTTGAAATCGGATTAGGACCTATTGGCGTCCATTGAGAACGACTAAAGTCAAGATCCCGCAGAGAAAAGCCCAGTTGAATCGCCAAGATATCACTCCTAATGAGTCTCGAAGGACTTGGCTTCCCCCGAAGACGAAAAAGAAGCCAAAAGAAAACGGCGCTTGCTCTCTAGTTAAGCGAAGACCAATTACTACTCTATTTGGCGCCAATTCGTTTGTCATGATTAGCACTAAAGCAACTTAATCAGGGACGGAAAATTGTGAACTTCTTAAAAATTCATTTCTCCGACTATTAAAGGCAGTTGCTCCTTAGGTTAACGAAAACATTTCTTAAGACATTTAAAAAACCTGAATACGTCTATATTAATTTCAAAGTTTGCTTTTTTTAAATTTAAAATTCACATATCTTTACAGTAATTAAATTAATAAATGTGATATTTGTTCATTTCCAACATCTTCATCATCTCCACATATTATTTTGCTTATCTTTTATAAAGAACATTTCACGCTCGGTATCACCATGACCTTCACCACGCGAAGGCTTGTCAGTTTCACCAGGATCACGTTAAGTGGTAATGATGCTTGAAGTTAGGGTTTGAAAGTGACATTTATTTAGCACACAAATTTATTGAAAATGACGCGTTGCAACCTTATACTTTTTTATGTCGATTTTTTGTACCTTTGTTCTTCGAAACTGCGAGTTTTCCTTGTCTCAGTGAATTACTATGCATCCAAGCATAGCTAAAAGTTCCCACACATATTCGATTAAATGACATTTACTCCTGTAAAAAGATATAAAGGATAAATCCTTATTTTTTTTATTTAATTCAGTTTTCACGTAAACCAAATTTTGAACTTTGGGCAAAGATTTTCAATATTCGACCAAGATGCCGAAAAAGAAAATCATACACATGCCATTTCATTTCGAGTAGGATTATTGGAAAAATTTTCGATATTTGATCAGTTTCTTAACTGCAAAATCTGGCTTCTTGCCCAAATAATCTCCGTCGATGACATAATTTAAATTCGCAAAAGGGTTGCGATTTCTTTCAAAATGGTAATCAATTTCGAAATATGGTTTTATATATATATATATAAGAAATTAATCTATGATGGGGGTTATAACCCGCAACATTGCAATGAAATTCTATATATTTCGCATAAGCATGTGAGTTATAGCTCTGTAACTCCCCTTATTGAGCCTATAGCCCCCACTTATGAACTTCCTGCGTACGCCTATGCTGCATACGATGCAGAAGTTGAAATTACATGGCATACATTTAGTTGCATTACATACATTTAAATACATAGTGTAAAATAAAGGGATTTCTATAGGGTGCCTAACTTTTGATCAAGGCTGTATAATACTACAATCATCTTGGTACTACATTCATTCTTCATACTACAATCATCTTGGTACTACATTCATTCTTCATACTACAATCATCTCTCTACTACAATTATCTCTTACTCTAATCAGTACATACTTTCAATTGGATAACGAATACAACGTTTATAGGTGTAAAAGAAATTTTTTATTAATAAAATTTCAACGCGTTTCGGACGAACTTTGGCTATCCCTCGTCAGGAATACTCATTGGTCTGGAACTGCACGAGAATTGCACGAACAATGAAGTGTTGCCGTTTCACCGGTCAGTTGTATTACCAGTTGAAGACTTTCCATCCGAAACCCTTTGAAATTTGATCACTAAAAAATTCCTATTACGTCTACAAGCGTTGTATCTCTATTCGTTATTTATTCTACGTAGTGCTACGTCATTAGATCAATTTCACTATATTGGATGTTTACGTATGCAGTTACTTATGCGAAAATACAAATAAATCTAAATAAAAACTTCACTACAAAAATGCGAATATACACTCTACTGTCGCTGCTTAATACATCTGAACGCAAAAACTCCTGTCAATTTTAATTTTCATGTTTGTTTGTTTTTGTTTTTTTTTTGTCGTGATCCTTTATTAGTATTAGAAATACCTTCCAAACTTTTCCCACCATATGCTGCAATGATGACGCTATTTGGTGAAAACAGAGAGAGAGAGGGAGAGAATAGAATAAAATAGAATTAAATAGAAATAATTTTTATTCAACCGCGATATACAGTGGTGTTGATACACATATTATGATATAAGTAGTCACGAGAGAGAGAGAGGAGGAGAGCACAAAATCTCCCTTTGAAATAATCTTACAAAACTCTTCTATCAACATTCTTTAAATATTCCGATAGAAAGAAATAGTTTAAAAGAACCCTCAAAATTCACGAAATGTAACTATAAATAAGTGAAAGAGAGAGAAAACAGAGTATTTAAACGGATTTTCAAACACTCTGTATAACATGTCATCCTCATTATATATAATTATTTTTTTAACTATCGTGCGACATATACGAAAGCTTAATTAGTTTCAATCATTAATTTTCAGTGATGGGCCCATTTTTTTCCCCTCTCAAGCGTTTTGTTCGCCGATGGTTTATCATTTGATAGCTTGGCCATATAAGTTCACCACCTGTTTTTTGTTTTTGTTTTTTTTGACAGTAGATCAAAGACAAGAAGCGGGGATCGTTTACCCCAGTTCAGCTCATTTTCGTTTATTTAAAAACGACCAAAAGCTTTGTTCCGATTTCGTACCTTTGAGACAGAGAGCGTCTCCTAATGGTACTTACATAAAATAGGCTCCCACCAAGTCTATTTCTCGCGACTGGAAATGTACATAAATCCTACCTTCTACATATAAATCCCTCCGGTGTACGTAGCTGCGTTGCAAAATAAGAAAGTGCGTGCAGAAAACTGTCAAGGGTGATGGATGAATTCTGCTCTCATTTCAGTCTTTAATAATTTTCGGTACCTAAGAAGGTCCCTTCCTGTGCAAAGGCTTCTCAGAAATTCTTCATGTGGGGATAGTTTGAGGAAATTTTTTTCCCTTTAACCTCATATCGTAGGGTTTTGTAGGGATGTCATACCAATTGCGCGCGAAAATATTGCAGAAAGCTGTCTTTCAACTCAATTCCCGATCTTTTTTCAATTTAACCATGCAGTAATTCCTCTTTATCACTACACGGGAAATTCGATTCATGCTTGTTTTGCAAATGCGATTTTCCCGCGCTTTTAGTGATTGAAATTGACGACTAGCTTATTGCAGTAGCTTGAATATATGGAATTTTAGCCCGCTTATGAATTTTTCTTAAAGAAATGATGGCGACAGTAGGGTGTCTGCCGTTTGCAGCAAATCCTTCCCATTGCTCTTACTATTTTATAAATATTATAATTATATGTAAAAACGTTATAAAAATTATAATTTATGGTTCTGAATTTTATATAATAATTTTATGGGCTATGTACAAAAAAAATTTTCAACCTCTACAGTATATCTTAACAAAAAAAAGCATTACTTTTTCCATGAATTTATTATTTAAATCATGGGGGGAGAGGGGAAAGCGGGCAAGAGTGCAAATACCACTTTTGTTAAAAACTCTGAAGTAATGGACAGATGATGGATAAGGAATTGACATGCGCGCGATTGCTTGTTATAATTTGGTTTTTGACTATTATCATTATTTAGACTTTTATTACACAAAACTGAGCTTTTTAGTTTAATAAAAACAATCCATTTCAACAAAGATGAGATTTAGTAAGATATTAATAAGAAGAAATTTTGATACAAAACTAAATATTTCGAATATAAATTCTTGCTAAAATAATATTCTAATTTATAAAACCTGGTGGTATAACTTATAATTGAACGAAACTAATTTTTGATCGAAAATCTTTTGTGAAAGCTCCTTATTTTATTAAAGAGTATTTTCTTCAATGATTTGAATTGCTAGGAAGAGAGTTTAGGTATGTTTTTCGTTTCTGCACAAGTATAGCAAGGTATTTTGAATAATATGCAAATTTAAGATTGTTGGTTCTTGGTGTTTGTATGAATAAATAACAATTTTGATATTTGCAGAATGAAATACAAGTTCTTATTATTTTATAACACATACATACACACATATATGCATGTGTTATCTCTCCATATGCAGTTTACCATGCACAACGAGTGACCCCTAATTTAATACTCTGTGAAATTTGGGAAATGCTTTTTGCAGTTCCTACAACAGGGAGCATGTGGTAGGAGTTATACAGTTTGTGTCCATATCTACATTTGCGTTATACGTTTATCAATGTAGTTTTAGTTTTATCAAATTCATCTATTGCTTTTGTTTATGACAGGTGAAATTTACAAGTTTTTAGGAAATCTTTGATAATTTCTATTACTAGACTGACCGAGATCATTTCGATGAGCTACAATGCAGTCCTTGCAAAGTGTTTTGATTTAGTGCTATTAAAGATAATCGGAATTATTGCACAAGGTATTGTTTACTAAAAAACTCGAACGTGTCGCTAAAAACAAACCTATAACATTAACTATTCAATTGATGTATCGCCCACCTCTGAGCAAGGTGTTTTGGTGGCCAAGCTTCAATCAATCTTTTCGGCGTTATTCAATATTTGAGAGTGTGACAAGCAATCTAGATGCGATCCTGCGAAACCTTTCCCGAAAATTTCTGCATTTTTCGGGAAAAACCGGAGCCACAGATACGTAGATGAATCCCTGGATAGCTTTTAGGTCGCGAGAAATGGGAGTCGTGGAAATATTTCACCCTTTTTATTTTATTTTTCGTCGGATTCAGAGTTCTTTACTATTTCGGGATCTTTGTGTGGTTTGCGTTTGATTTATTATATTTTGAATACAAGCACTGTTTATTCCCAAATTTTCATATCATACAAAACGTTTCTTCCTGTTTTTGAAGCTCCTGTTGTCCAATGGAAAAAGAAATTTATGCCTTGTTTTTCCAGTTTAGTTTGGAGAACCCATTTATCTGATCTCCTGTTTTCAGGAAGGCTTTGCCGTTTCCAATATAGTGAGAGCTCATCGTTCATTGGCTGATGCGTATCCTGTCACCTTTGCACATGCATGATTGGTTCAATAAAAGGGCATCCAAAAACGCTAATTGGTTATTTAAAAAGTAAACACCCTTTAGTCCCCGCAATACTACCTACTAATTATGTCACTTTCTTACAGCGAAATCCTAATTTAGTAAGTTTCACGCAAGTCCAATGCCTAATCAATTTCAAATTTATCACCACCTTAGAATAGAAAGTCCAGCAATGATCTTTCGTATAGGAAACGTACATAAATGTTGTGCTGTGCTTTTCTTTAATTCTTTTAATGAAAATTTTTAAAATATTAATTTTCATAAAAACGAAATCTGCAGAGGAAAAAAAATATTTCCCAACTTCTTTTTAAATAAGCTTACAGCTTCAATTAATTTACATCCGAGTGGATTTTTCAGAAATACCCTTCAAAGCTTTATATGTTCCACGATCAATCATTTCAGTTTTGCTAATTTAAACGACTTTTTAAAAACTTATATTTGGGAGAAAAAAATCTCAAAAAGAGCGCACCCACTCTTGAAGGGGTTTTTCCTTTCTTTTTTGTTCCCTCAAATTAGCATTTGAGCTTTCTAGCCGGCCTAAGAATTGACGCGAGTGAATGGAGAGTTGATTAATGAACTACGAATTGATTTTTTAATTAAAAATCCGAAATGATTGATCGAATTTTTCGACTTTAGATTATGCAGTGTTGGAGGTAGTGGGCCTCGTCACTGCCGTCCATTTAAATTAGTTTAAACATGCTAACGATGGGGGTCTGGTTGAGCGTGTAATACGTTAGCTTTTTTCTCTTGCCCTTATTTCTTTAAAAAAAAAAATCTCAGAAATTTAACTCCCTTTCCATTTTTTAGAAAATTATTGCTTTTTTTCTTAAGCAAGTAAAAAACTTAATGAAAATGATCTGGGTGTTCAATTTCATTTTGACGCCTTATGAGAAATATATCCGTGTGATCATAAATCGGCCAAATGCTTTTGTCTGCCTGAACAAAAAGGAGGAATTGAAATTGGCAAAATTCTGTCAATTACTTAAATACAAAATAATTATTTCGTGTCAGTTTCAGTGAAATAACGCGTGTTGACTACGAGCATAAGCACGTGATGCCTGTATGCTCCCAGCAACCAATTACAAGCAGTTGAGTTACATATATTTTAGTTGGAATCCGACTATTTCTTAAAAGAAATGATCGTTTAGAATATTGTTTCGACATAAATATTGCAACACCTATAAACATTACTTCCCTTGGTTGCGATTTTTTATATTCTGCAGTGTATATATCAAAGAGTTAAGTTTGTTTATCTATGTGCTTTACGGTGCAAGGATTACGGTGCAGAACTGGGAATTACGGTTTTCTGGGGAATCTAAGCCGTTATTGCTTATGAATCAAACCCTGGTTTACTACGGTAAGCACGAATAACGGCGCGTAGTATACGGCACTATTGGAATCGAACTCGAGTTAACGACAGAACAGATAACGCTATACAGTCATTCTCCGAGTTACGTAAGCAATCCGTTCCGTAAAACTTTAACATGTTCCGCAACATGAATTTTACGTAAGTCGAATTTGTAAATTGGTTAAGTGTAACTTCGTAAGGAACTGCAATATTTATTATTATTATTTTATGTAGATTGTTTACTTTACTATCGTATTCACTGTCTAAGTAAGTCGATTTATATCCCGAGCTATTGTTGACATAATTTTCCCCGAAACAATACAGAGTTTCACCAGGAGATTCCATAACAAACAGTTATTTCGACACTGGCGTAAGGTTTAAAAACACGATGTTGTCAAGTGACGGCAGAATTTCTGCCTTCACTTGACAAAGGGAGCAGTTGGCTCCCGAAACGTCGTGTTTTTAAACCTTACGCCAGTGTCGAAATAACTGTTTGTTATAATTTTCCCCATACATACAAATTATTGTCAACTTTTCTTCTAAAGTAATTGCAGACCTTTGTTTTTTGGAATTATTACTAGTGCATTCGGTTTTGCTTTTTGAATCCAATTTAACGGTAAATAAACAACGAACACTAATGGTGATAAACAAGTGATAACGGTAATAAACAACTAACCATGCGAGGCATAGACTACTACTGCAAATGACTTAATATCACATACTAAGCTCTGCAATCACGAATATTGTTTGAATATAAGAAGTACGGGTCGCGGAACAGAGGGATTATTTACGAAATCCTTATTTCTAATTAGTTGATTTTAGTTTGAACGTTACGGCTTTCGAGCACTTGCCCAAAACTCACTGCCTGTTACCGCATCACTTCCTGTTACTATTCGTCACATTTGCTGTGACTTGTAGTACTTACGCGCTAGTAGTTGTAATTTTCGAGATTTATTATGTAAGTCGCGTATTACGTATGTCGGGAGTTTACTCTTCCTGTACGTCGTCGTAGAACGTTAAGGAATTTAGTTTTAACATCATTGTAGGTTTTGTTTTTATGATTTAATTTTAGCTAGATCTGACGCATGAGAGTTAGCTAAGAAAAAAAAAATCTTGATTTTCTTTTCTTATGAACCATATACACTGTAAGAGATAAAAATCTTGACCAAAGAAAGCAATGGTTTTGTTTTTAGTGGGTCTTTCGAATTTTGTATACAAAAGCATATATGGACTTAAAACGACAATTAGCTATTTGACAATGCAAGTTTACGATAAATGTCGTAAAAGTAAAATCGTAAGGACATTGGCAAGGAATGGCGATTGAAGTTAACTAAAGCTGAGCTGGTGGCGTGAATAACGCCACAACAAAACCTACGGTGTGGGTGACTCCATACGTTCGGTATTGAAATAGGCAGGTCACCATGTAACTTCGGGGAGAGAAAACTACTACTAATTATCGATACCAGAGCATTGGATTAATAAAGCGCTTATCTGGAATTCACAGTATAAAATGCATGCTTTTTGATGTCTGTATGCTCTTCTGTCATATAATATTCGTTCAAATATTGCTCAGCATGATATAATGCTCTGCAAATAATAATAAAATTTAAATGATAACAAAGAAAAAGTTTAAAAAAATAATAGTATATAATAACATGATGTTATGCCGCTGCACCAATTGCTTTTGTAATTGACATTGAACAAAAAAGTCAGAATTGAAATTGACAATAAATAAAACTGAAATTGACATTGATTCCCCCCAAAATTTAAATTGACATTGAACGAAACTGAAATTGCCATGACTTAGATGCTTTGAACATACAAAATTGAAATCGGTGCAAAGTAAGATTGACGCTGACTTAGAAATAGAATTGACATTGATTTAGAAATGAAATTGACATTGATTTAAAAATGGAATTCACATGGACTTAGAAATAGAATGGACATTGTGACCTAAAAATAGAATGGATATTTTGATTTAGAAATAGAGTGGACATTTTGACTTAGAAATACAATTTACATTAAATTAGAAATAGAATGGACATTTTGACTTAGAAATACAATTTACATTAAATTAGAAATAGAATGGAAATTTTGACTTAGAAATAGAATTGGCATAGATTTGGAATCGGAATTGGAATCGACAATGACTTGGAATTAACACAATGACTTAGAATTTATGTAAAGACTTAGAATTGAATTTCAGATACTAGTAGTTAATTTCAAATTAATTCGCATTTGATATGAATTCCTGTTCCTGTTTTAATAGCCCTTTTAGTGGCTATACCGCAGTTCACGAAAAGTAGTCCGATGGTACCGTTAGAAAATAACGGGAGCTGACATCACAAACGGCATAGCCGATTACAGTAGAGGGAAGGACGTCATTTCAGAACTGTTTTTTAGCGAACGTTTGTCTGCGCCAAAAACCAGTTCTGAAATGACGTCCTCCCCTCTGCTGTAATCGGCTAGCCCGTTTGTGACGTCAGCTCCCGGGAATTCTAACAGTACCATCGGACTACTTTAAATGAACAAACTATATACTATGCAGCGTTTATTTATTAGTTTAAAATTCGATTCCGTGTAGGTTTCGCTGTTTGTAAACGCATCCGTTTTCGGATGTGTCATCTCTCTAAAGACAGACTAGGCATAACCTTAGAAAGCAAAATTTAAAAGTCAACTGAGCATTTCAATAAATTATAAACAAAATTCAAATGGTTAACTGAACATTATCACCAAATACACAGCGACTATGTGGAGCTGGATTTAATATGAGACGGCTATAGGAATTTCCTGGAAGTTGGGCGAATGGAAATTCATTTACGAAAAAGTAGTTTTATCCTGTTTAGTTTCACTGACGTTAATTTCAACGCCATCTGGCGGCTGTTGCTGCGTCAGCCAACAATTTAAGCTTAAATATTTTCAGATTTTCCCGCTAATCTCGATAGATGAGGAAAGCGTTATGAAAGGTCAACGGCTGGGAAGTATCCATCGAGCCGCTTTGTTTGTAATATGAAGCGACTACTGCAGCTCTATTTTCGGCATTATTATAATGTAATTTCTCAAACCAAATAAATTATTTAATTTATCCTGAGAATCTAGGAATTATAATAGTTAAAAATGCGTTTTTCGTAACCACAACGAACCACTTCAATGCTAATAGTTACCGTTTCTTAGCTTATACGGTATATACATATTGGTCTATCCCAGGCTGCCGTATAACAGTATGTGTGTTTACACACACACACACACATACATGTATATAATTTTTTCTTCCAAAAATTAGATCTATTTTCGTTTATGTATTATATGTTCTTGCATTGTATTCTTCCCTTAAATACACCTCACGTTGTGCTTTTTTTTTTCGGTGTATTTTCTTCTCTCTTTGTTCGTTTTTGTTTGCATGTGCTAGTATTTATTTCTTTTCTCCATGGTCTAAACCAATGGCTCCCAACCTTTTTCAAGCCGCGACCAACTTTTATAGTGGTCAAATAATCCATATCCTCATTTATAGTAATCAATAAGTACCCGCCCCACCGTCCGCTACTGCCACATTTGCATAATAAAAGCATTTTTAACAGAGTAAAGAAAACACATTAAATATAAAATTATATTATATTAATTATATATATTACATTATTTATGTATATTATATTAATTATACACATTTGTGTACATTTGTGTACCATTAGTAGAATATTGCAATGTGTGTAGCCATGTTGAAATATAAAAGCGTTGGAAACATTTGGTATGAAATTCCTTATAAAAATAATTGCAACTGAATAGAGCAAAGGAACAATGGTTTTTGTGCGTACAAAGAAAAAACTGAATTTAGTTCACAGAGTCTACAATTAGTTATTCAACTAAAAATAGTTGTGGCGACCCTCAGAAACCTGTTCTCTACTTCAGGTTGGGAGCCACTGGTCCAAACCTTTAATAACAGGCAACTTTCTTTGAAGAGGGCAAAGAGGTTTAGAAAAAATCCCTAAAGCGCTTTTATTTCTTCTTTTTGTTATACTTTTAACGTCTCATAGATGTGCTACTGTACCATTTCGCTGTAGCTATCAAAATCTACCTTTTATTTGTAAAAATTGCATATTGTTTTGAACTCATCATCAACTGATTCATCTCAAATTCCAACCAATTGAAATTCGAAAAAATAAAAAACCGGTTTATTATATTATCATATAGTAAACTATTGAAATATAAAGTTCCAGTGCAGTGAAGACGCAAATATTCAAATAGTTATATTCACGGCGTTTATTAATATACATTTTACTGTTTCTTATGAGGATACTGTGCATAACACGGTGTAAAACGTCAAGTGTTTTAATAAACAGACGCGGCGGAATATCCCGTAAACCTCTAAAATGTACATTCAAACAGTTTTTTCTGGAAATATTCGTATAATATTAGCACATTAAAAATAATGTTAGTGTTCCGTTTATAATGTTTTTACTTGTCCTGCCCTGAAATCTTTCTGCCCTTTCTCCTGAATAACAATAATAATATTAATAATAATAAATGTAAACGTAAACAATGAAAAATAACCTAAAATGAAAAAATAAATAATAGACATAAACCCACGTGTCAACTTTCTTCTATCAACGATGACGTGAATTTTAAGACTTTTCGCTTGCGTGAAATTAGGAACATTTAAATAAACAAAATAATTTTTAGAAATGATAAAATAAATAATAAATGTAATTTAATATATTAATTGCGTAAAAATTTGATAGCATGTTTAATAACAATTAATGAAACGCATGAACCTCAATACAATAAACGTCATCTACTACTACTACTACAAGTCCACTACTACTACTACAAGTCCACTACTACGAGCTACAATCTACAAACGAGATATTAAACGATAATATCGATATATTAAATGATAATAACGCGATATTAAATGATAATATCGATGTATTAAACGATAATGTCGATATGTTAAACGACGATAATGAGATATAAAATTATATTTATTAAATCATTATTTTTTGTCGTTTACAATTAGTCCTATCAGACACACACACACACACACACATATATTTAATGTTTTTGCTAATTATTTTGAACTAGTAATTTCATTATTTGGGAAAGTGTTAGGGGGTATGGAATCAGAATATAATTACTGTAAAGGTTTACATTTCCTGCATTTTTATTTGAGACATTAATGAATAAAATGAGGAATTTTTGTTTCGTTATTTCTTTGTTAATTTATTTCCCTTTATTTGGCTTCTTTTATGTGGGGTATTGGGGATATTAGGTTATTAATAGGGATTATGGATATTCCATAACTTTAGGAATTTTTCAATTTGTCACTTTTCCGTTTTTATCGAGTCTCTTTCTTTGGACTGTCAGCAAATCAAGCTAATGTAAATTTTCTTTGCATTATTGGATATTTAGAAAATAGCTGTTTAAATGAGAAAAAGTTGAATAACTTTTTCTCCCCTTTTTTCCTTATAAACTGGCTTGTGCAGATTTTTATAAAGGCTTCCCTAGAAATGACATTAAGACATGTTTCACAGAGTAGCGCAAAAATGCGTTTTAGCAAAAGATTATTAAGTTAGAGATTGATTTTTTAGACGAGTATTTTAGTTCATTTTGATTCAGCAACGACACTGAAGGAAATAGAAGCATTGGCTTTGCTTACAGAAAGATGCAATTGACGCTATTGTTTTTGGACGCAAAATTTCCAGAGTTGTTTAATAAACCATTCACGCCAACACTTTGCATAAAAGGAAGAAAGAAAAGAACAGAAAGAAAAGAGTAAAACACGCAAAAAGAGGAAGAGAATTTGACAAAGTAAGAAAACAAGACCCATGTGTCGCTACTTCCGTAAAGATATTGATCTAATGTCGGTTTCTAGGGGTAACAGTATTCTTTGAGCTTCTTTGCAGACGATGAACTGGCAAAGGAATTTTTCTTGTCTCTTTCAACGAAATTCTGCTTTGAGTTTTTTTTATTTCGCCTGCTTTTTAGTCTGTTTTTCGTCCTTGCCCACTCCCCCTCCCCGCAATCAAAAAAACATTCTCTGAAAATTCAGTTCAGATGGTAAAAATTGAGTTGGCTGGAATTTTTATTTTGGTAAACAACACACTTTTCAGCAAAAGACAACATCGTCTTTCATACTCACTATTCATTTACCGTCCAGGTCTATATCATTTTTCAAGTGCACACTGGCAGTTTGAAATCAGGATTTTAATTTTTTTTTCTAGAGAACGACAAAGGCTTAGATTTCAGGCCATTAAAGACCAGATTATCAAAGATATATGACATTTAAATCGCTTTTGACCATTTTTGCAATATAAAAGGTATGTTTACACACATTTTAGTTATTAAAATGCTTTTTTTATGTAAATTCTTTATGCGTTTTGGAATCAACGTACATCATCTTTGCAATTTAGCGTAAGAAAGTGACATGGAGTGAACTATGATATTATTGTGTGTGATTGAAATGTACATGTATTAATCATACGAACTACATATGTATATTTCATTTCCTAACAAAACAGAGAAAACGACTTATAAATGCAATAACATTTGTTCATGTAAGCTAATATAACTAAAAATTATTTATTTAATTTCGCTGAGCTTAAACAGCATTTCATAACTAGATGGGAATTTCACGTTTTCAATTGAAGAATTGCCACACTCAAATTACTAAACTGAAATTATAAAAATATAAATCCTTCAAGTAAAAAGAAATCTTAGAAAAGGCAATGTGTGTTGGATATCTTGAGATACGGTGTAAAGGGATGTATGGATAAAGAAGATTAAGATCTACTGAATTATACCAAAGAAAGACCAACTGTGCAAAGCAAAATTAGTCACAAAAATAAAACAACTTCAAATTGCAACTGACGTTCGCTTTCACAAGTTTTAAAAGTTTTGTCCAAGGCATATGGAATCCTGGAGTCGGCACAGATGAGCGTAAACACAATATTCAATTCATTCGTGTCTTCCGAATATGAAACTTAATCAATGATGTAAAAAAAGGAGGGGCTTAGATGCTCAAGCCGCCCCCACATTGTATAACAAAGTACATTGATTTTTTTTAACGACGAATCACTGGACCTTTGTTAAAGCTTCTTGATCCCTTATAATTTTTAATTTCTACGCCCCTGCGCGTACTATAGTTACATTAGCGGGGCATCAGGATTTTTCTATTTCTGCCTACCTTAACTGGCATATATTTGTCAGATAAACAAACGTGCTTTGGGTTTCGAATCGAGAACAAAACGTTAGAAGAGCAATTCAAAAACTCATAAACAATACTGAACATGTGACTGTATTAAACTCTGGCAATAGGGCTCAATTCACAAACTCTACTAAACTCACAATCAGTGTCAAATTTTACTAATCTCACAAATAGTACTAACTTTGTGAGCAACAATAAATTCGTGAACACTTCTAAAAGTTTTGATTTTAACACTGATATGAGGTTTTTGTTAATTATTATTAAGCCGCCTGTATCAGTGTATTGCAAAACTTTACATTACCTTGTTAAGCAATACTAAACTCGCAACCATTATAAACAGCACTAAAGCCGCAAAGAAAGCTAACTTTTTAAACAATACTAAACGTGCAATAGCACTACACACATCATAGAATTAAATCAATAACAGTACTAAAAGAATAAATTCTATTAACCTCTTAAACAATACTAAATGTACAAATGGCACTAAATCCAAAAAAACATGACTAAATTCCTAAATCATACTTGCAAACATTACTAAATTCTTAAACAGTACTCGCTAAATTCTTAAACAGTACTCGCTAAATTCTTAAACAGTACTCGTAAACATTACTAAATTCTTAAACAGTACTCGTAAACATTACTAAATTCTTAAACAGTACTCGTAAACATTACTAAATTCTTAAACAGTACTCGTAAACATTACCAAGTTTGTTTACGAATTTAATAACGTTTATAAGTAGTGAATTCGTAAACAATATTAAACTCGCAAAGACTACTAAATTTAAAAATAGTGTTAAACCTGTATAAACTTAATCCATAAAGTACTAAATATGTAAGCAAGAAAATATCAACTCATATTAAATGAAATTTTTTAAGGTGTAAGTTATATATAACTTTGGAAGTGATTGCAAAATAGGAGGTGAAACTGACATATAATCTTCGGTTCCTATTGTGTCAAAAAAAGCTTAGCTCTGTTCTGAGAACATGTAGAAAAGAGTGGTCGTAATATACAGTTATATTGTTTCCCAAAAACGTGTGTGCTGTTCTTATGGTATATTTTAGGGAGGGTACTACGTAAAAAAATTGTTTCTTTACAACTTTTCATAGTTAGATTTACATTAACTCTATATATATATATATATATATATATATATATATATATATATATATATATATATATATATATATATATATGCATATATATAAAGCATAAAATCGCGGAAAGGGGAAAATGCTATTTTGATATCTTACGAGCACTAGCCCAACACCCCTCTCGTGATCTCTATATTCATCATTATAATTTTTTATGCATAATTTTATGGAGATAGGGTGATATTTTACGTGACAATCAAAATTAAATTAAAGACTCGTTTCAGCCAAGTGCAAAACAGGACTCATTTTAAAATTATAAAGGGGCTAAAGCCTTTTTAGTTTTTAGGCGACATATGTTTTCGTAGGTACTTCAGACTGTGGAAAGGGTAGCCTATCAAAGTTCGACATCGCAAAAGGTTTTAATTAACCAAAATTTTATTATCACTTATAACAATTTTTAACTAAAATACGAACTACCCAATATTTGCCATTAACTAATTAAAAATCGCCTACCAGATCTCTTTTCGTTATTAAGTTGGAGAAAAAAGGTGTCAACGGGGCGATATTTTACTTGCAAAAGGAAAAAAAAGGTGAGGTTTTTGATTAAAGGATAAGAAAGGCACTTCAGAACCACTTATGATTCTTGCTTTTCATAAAGAGTAAACCATTTTAACTAAATAAAGATTATGTCAATTTCAATTACATTTACTTGCGAGGGGGGAGGATTTTTCTGCCTTACTATTTTAGATAACTGAAACAAATGCCAAATTTTGAATATATTTTATAACGTATGTATTCGTAGAAAATTACCATAATATTTCGCTTATAAATTAATATAATATGTAATAAACAGTTTATATATAAATGAATTAACGTCGAGTTTCTCACTATGTATAGCAAGATGAATTAAATACCTAAAAATAGTGACCAGCTAGCGTTCTTCTAGAAAACCCGTCGCTGACTCACGGATTTTGACTCACATCTCAATAAAATAACCGAATCGTTGACCAGTGGCATTGCCACGATCCCCCGCAGCGAGGGGCCTTTGTTGGTCAAACCTTGTTCTCTCACCTTCCTCACCTTTGTCCGCAAACTGATCATAAAACTGTCCAGCCTGAGAGAGATATATTTCATGCCCAACTTGGGTAGGAGGAAATGACCACTGGTCAATTAAGACCGTTCTTATCTCAGGTCCAACGTAGGCCTCCGGCCACCCTTTACAAAACTATTCCCTCTCTTATCGCAGTGGTCAACAAGGGACCATCTCATTTAGGGGGTCAACTAACTTCTAAACGCAGAATGAAACTGTCAAGCCGTTTTCTCTATTCTGAGAAACCTAGCCCGTAGTTTATTGCGGGCTAAATAGTATATGCAGCCTATTATTTAAACACAAACCGTTCTCTGACATACTTTATGCGTATTTTTAATCGCGGTCGATTTTACACCAGTTTCTTTTTATGAACAAATCTGTTTCGAGTAAGATCTTTTTATTTTACTTTGTATTTTTCAAATAATTCCGCAAGCTTAAACAATAAATCTTGGTCCTAAAATATTTAAATCTAAAGTGTAATGACTCAAGAATATTGAAAATTAACAAATCTTCGACAGCTTTTCATAGATAAAAAATGAATATTGATTACAAAATAATCATTTAAACTTCTGATATAACTAAACATAAAAATTGCAAAAAAAAACAAAAAAACTCTACTGTAGCAAATGTATTAATGTACAGTAGAATCTAAGCAAACGTATTAATGTACAGTAGAATCTAAGCAAACGCATCAATGTACAGTAGAATCTTAGCAAACGTATTAATGTACAGTAGAACCTATCTAAAGTTACCACCCTTGAGACTGAATTACAATGGTCATCATACAGAAGTGGTCACTTTACGCGATAGACTTCAGTATAGGCATGACTTAATCCTTACCAGTTCTCCTTTATAAAAAGATGTCACTTTATCCAGGTCTTTACCAGGTTTCTCTGTATTTAATTGTGTTAACGCCAATTGTTTATGATTTTAATGTACCTATAGTAAGTTTTGAATACACTGAAAACTTCTCCAAATTTGTCAAGTATTTAAAAAAAAATGCAGATTTACTGATTTTTGTTGTTTCGATGACTTAATGCAGGCAGTTTTATGTCGTCCATTTTATATTTCCACTTTGATGTTGTCAATTTCACATTGTTAGGTTTATGTTATCAATTTCAGATTCTCAGTCTTGTCAATTTCGTATTGCCTTATTTTATTATACCTTTTCTGTGATATTGTTGTTTTGTTGTCTATTGTTTTGATGTTTGTTGTACCTTGTATAATTTTGATGGTTCATGTGTAACCTTGATGATTTATCCGGAATTTACTGTGATCTATTTTTTTTTTCTCTGTGAACATGCTTACCCGTGGAATCTGTTTGTTTTGGGGGTGGGGCGGTGGACTTGTCAGGCCTTTGTCTTAGGCCTTTTCTCACTGTCTCCCTATTCCAAGCATGCTTATGTATGCATGGGCATATTTACCACTTTTCCACCCCCTAGGCTATTTTGCTGCCCCAAATAAGCTTTTTCGCCGCCCCTTCCTGTCCTTCCTCGCCCCAATCAGTAATATGAACATAAAAATTTTTATATACGCTAAAAACTTTTGTATTGACAATAAATGTGTTGAAAAACAAACTCATAAATTGAAACATAAACATTAAGCAATGTTAACATATGTTGAAGTATTATTTCTTTTTGGTATATAATAAATCAAATTCAATTTTATTGAAATAAATTTTAATTTTAGAAAAAAAAAAAAATATATTGAATGCTGGTATTTAAATGGAAAGCATGACGTCTAGCTTTCTTCTCGGCAAAACATCTGATTACATCATCGTATGGTATTGATTTTGTTATATCAGACTTAATACCCAAAATTTTGCCGCCCTAGTCTATAGCCTATTGGGAAATGCGACACTCTATGTATGCCCTATTGAAATGATGATAATAATAATAATAATAATATAATTACAGGTTCACCAATATCGTCCAGATAAACGAACACAGTATTAAGTTTATTAGATTATAGAATGGCTTTTAATGATTGATTGAGTGTTTAGCTTTTTTATGGTGCAAGAGCATCTGGGCTAAAAAAGAGGCGCCGTCCTCATCCTGGACAGAATGGCTTTTAAGTTACCTATGTAAAAAGATGTATTACTACGAAAGTTTTTGCTACTAAAACGCTATTGAATTAACATCTGTGAAGAAAGTGTCATATTCCAATTTAACTTACCGGTATTTGGTAAAATCTCCATTATAACTTATTTCCATTTGCCCGCAAAGCGTATATTTATTACTCAATGGAACAAATAGCCCTTGGAGTTTCATCCCACATTCATAATAAACGTTAATAGCGTATATAAAACATAATTAAAAAAGTACTTACGATGAAAAATTCATGAGACTAAAAAAAGTTCATAAATGTTAACGTGATTTTTAGACGGTCCCCGTTGAAGTGAAAGATGCCCCACTTCTTACTTCGTAAATTATCAGCCTTGGTAAGGGGCGTGCATTATTGTTAGACCTGACGCCATATTGTATACAAAGCCGTTCAGCAACTTAAATGAACCGAAACTGGCCGTTTAGCCTTTTCGTAACCTTTTCCTTCACCCAGGAGTTTCTCTCCGGTAGAGAAAAAAAATAGTTTTACTCCCGAAAAGAGTTTTTCGAGAAGCCGTTTTGAACTTTTACTTCTATGTGGTAAGTCCTGTTTCTGGTAACGGATCCAAAGAGTCAACATTCAGAGCAGTGAAAGAGAAAAGTCAAAAAGTGATTGTGCCGGAATCAAAAGTGAGTGGTTTTTAGTGTCGTTGAGTGAAAAATTGTTGCGAATTTGAAACCGTATTTTCGGCGAAATTTTTGAGAATTTCTCCGGGAATCGCATTCTAAAGGGGTGAGCCCCAAAAACTAAAGCCAAAAGAAAGGCCAGCAGGTTTAGAATTGACTCGTTTGTAAATATATTTGTTTAGTTATACGTGTTAATGCAATTTCCACGTGTATTTCATACGAAAGGAGTAGGTTTTGGTCAAATCTTTTAACTTTTCTATATAGTGTCCAACGTATAAAGTAATCACTTCTCATATTAATCAAAACAGTGTATTCATGTATATTTCTGCCGCGAGACACAAAATGGTGCAACTTCTTAGTGAAATAGACAGCCTCTGAATGTTTACGTGCAAAGGCATAAAGTTATATGGGCTCATATGACCCAAGACCCCAAGTAATTTAAAATAGATTGCAATTTTACTTATATTGTAGTGTACAAATGCATATAGTATATGCTTGCCTCCTCACCCCCGATAATTTTGAAAACTCCACATTACTGTTAATGTGTTTGAGGGAGAAATTGGCAAGGAACTCTTCGTTTTCGATACCTTAATTTAATACAGTTAACTTTCTCCGTTGAGAGCAGAGAAAATAGAACTATTTCTTGAAACTAGAAGGAATCTTAAACTGGGAAATGAAAAAATTCAGTTGAAGCAGTTCTACAAGGTGGAAAACAGCTGCCCGTATTTAAGAGTGGTTTTGACGGAGAGGTATTGGAGATTTTGAGCTTAGTTTTTATTCAGATAATTCGGCATCACCTTTTACATCGAACGTCAGGAATGGTTTTCGTGTATTTTTATTTTTATTGATGTAATTCATAGATTAGACCGTTTGACATGGGGTTTAATGACTTTTCAACGCACTGTCCATTCTGGTTTTCTAGTTCTGTGCAAATGTCTTTCTAATGAAGAGAGTAAACTGCTATTTCAAAATAAAAGAAGGGAAAAAAAAATATCGCAGAGAAGAAATATTTGAGCGCGTTGTAACCGGTTCTAAGGTCACCCCTCCCTTGGCGACTTGTCATCTGGCGTTCATTCATCTTACGCTTGCTTTCCTATCATTAATTATTGTTTCTTAAAAATTTCCAGCTTTTAACATTACTGCTAATCATAGCTTCTCATAAGTGCTGAATTTCTTTCCATATAAAAGGACTCGCAGACTCAGATATAATGCGATAGGAAGGGGAAGAGGGGAAAAAATGGCAGTATTAAATTATTACTTTGCAGTTCTGTCAGTTTCCCAAAACTCGTCGTTTCGTTTAGTCACTTTCAATGAAATATAAATGGCGTAAGCGTGAGACACGGTAATGAATTAAAAACGTATTTGAAACCATGTTGCTGGCAAGCTCGAACCATGATTTGTTTTGGTCGTTTTCAATTCTTTGAAGCGTCACTTTCAGAGATAAACGTTTTCACTGAGGTTCATGCTTCTTCAAAGACGCGTTAAAGATTTCAAGTACAAAAGAGATGACTATAAATTTATATAACTATTTTTCACTCGTCAAAACTTAACTATAATATAAATAACATTTAGAAAAGCTTTGAATACTGTATTTCTTTGATTTATAGTTAAATATATAATCCTGATGCACTTACGAATAACGAAGCTCGAAAATGTAGTAAATAAATAAAAATACAGAGGAAACCATTTATACATCTTCCAACGGTTTACTCCAAACGACGTATAAATGAAAAGCCGTATAGTAAAAATTCAACTCAGTATGCAAGAATGATTCAAGACCTCAACTAAACGACTTACGATTGGTAACGACGTATAAATGGTACTCCATTGTATACAGAAAATTATATTCGAACATATATATTATAATACGCATGTCCTCATTAGTATTTTCGTCATCCCTTACGTCGCTATATTTGTTTATATTATAGAGAAAGTCAATATGTCTCTGTACCCAGGTGGTGAAGGACATCATGAAAAAAGACATAAAAATTATGATGGTGGAATGTTGTTTACCTGTGGTGCAAAAGGGAATGTGAAATCAGGCCCTTGCTCAGGATTTGAAGGTGAGCGTGTGTTTGCGGGGATAGAAACAAAATTTTGCTTCCAAAGAATTTTATTTTACAAACTAATAAATATTATTCAAATGAGGCCATTTAATATCCAAAACCCCTTTCCTTGTGCATGCCCTTCGCGCAATATACTAGAAAATCAATTCCTAAGATAAATAGTAAACAACACCGTAGATGACCTTGCGTCCCTGGCAGAACCGTCGAGGTTCCGCCCCCCCCCCAGCTACGGATATATTCTCCTCTGTGAATTATTTCAGCCGATTTTACGTCATTTCTCGCCTGAGCTCCTGATGTATGCATCCCACGCCACACCCTAGCCACGGCTCTGGTAGTAAATATGTTTTTTAAGTTTAGTGTTATAAGTGTAAAGAAATTTTAACAAGTGTTTGCCATTTTCCTTCGTATCAGTCGGTTATTATCACACGTCGGACACAATCCTTAACACGCTATTTTTGCAAAGGTTGTTTTCTTTCGTTGCGATCCTGTTTTTATTTATATCACATGTTTGGAACAATATATTTTATCTTGAACAACGAACCTTAATTTTCCTAGTATTATCTGACGAGTCTACGGCGCTAAGCTCTTGGGGACACATTATTACGAAATGTCCTTTTCCTAGTAAGCACATGTGGGATACACTTTTATTTTGAGGTGCAGATTTTGCCTGGTCTGGAACGTAGAAATCTTGCGAAGGGCAAGCACATGAAACTGATGCTGACCATGATTACTCCTGTTAATATGTTTTTATTAATCTACATGAAAATGTCACGCAAACATTGGTAATTGAGCTTAATAAGTATTTTTATAAAATAAAATATTCAAATACATAGTCTTTTTTATGCGGTATAAAGGTGGGTAGGCTTTAAAATATACAATATGCATAATAATATTATAATGTACTGAAGCAGAGCATTACATTTTTTGAAGTAATTTCACGAAACTCAAGAAATCAGAACATAAACATTGAAATGGTTCATATAAACATTTTTTTAATTACTTCAACACAATCGGATTGAAATGGGTATTCATATTTCTGCAATTGATTTCATAATTAAAAAAGAAAACGGCTGTTTTTACAAACCATTAAAATAGATCAAGCTAAGAAAAAGAGAAATAGATCAGGAAAGAAACGGGCCGCCTAAAAAGAAAATTCTTATCAATGATAATTTTTCATTCCAACATAATTTATGTGCACTCCGGAAAGAATTATTTTCCAGTGGTAAGGTGAAATGTATTTTCGATAATTGAAAAAGATCAGCATTTCTTTCAACTTTTAAATCATTTTCAGTATATTTTGATTGAATTTATAGTGCAATTATTGCACACACTTTCATAAGGCCAGCTGTAAATAACTTCCATACGTAAAACAATGAAAGAAATGTACAACATGTCTGTTTCAGAATTGCAGAAACTGCGTTCGAAACTTTGAAAACATTTAAAAAATTGACCGCAATTGTTGTCATTCTCGTCGAAGTACATTCTTTTAAGGAACTTTTCTTTTAATTTTGACACTTCGCACGAAACTGATGGTTATAAAAGCCTTTTCTTTGGCGGTTCTTCTTGTTTCGATCCTTTTTCGCCAGGTGGCGCTAGAGTTAACAGGCGGTCTGTGCCTTGCCCCAATCAGCTTCCTATCCGCTCGTCTATTAATTTTACACACAGCGTTGAAAAAAAGTTGTCTTAGAAATTAAAGCTTAATTTTATTTTCCGCTTATCAGACATTATTGAAATTAACGGTAATTGTTCTGCTATTTTCGAATGTTTTTTTCAGACTTTTTTTTTTATCTTTTTTTGCTTTTAACTATTAAAATGCATTTATTAATAATATGTGAAAAACGCATATTTTACTCGCAAATTCGAAAAAAGTTTGCATAATTAATTTTTATTTTATTTGTTGCGCGGATTTCTTTGTCTTGCCTTTCTTAAAGCAAATGATGCACAGAAGTGTCCGATACATTATCATAAATTAAATTACTTTGTAATGTGTGTGCGGGCAAAAGGCTTTACTCAAACAAATAACAATAACAAACAACACAACAAATAAAAACAATACAACAAATACTGAAAAGTTTAGATTTATAATTACGAGCAGTAACCTAATCAGAAGGAGTAAACTACAGATAACTTATAAGAAAAAAAAAATATATATATATATATATAAAAGAAAAAAAAATAACACATGATAAAATAATTATACACTTTTTTATATGTGGCAACATCATCTGACTTTGTTTAGGGTGTGCTATGATTGTATTAATTTATTTTATGTGCTAACTTGTCCTGTGTGTAACTGTGTTATTTTATTATGCTAATGTTATTGCATTTTATTTGATTATTTGCATTGGTGTAACTAGGTGAGGTGGCTAGGGCCAGGGCTTAGCCACCCCCCTGTTTTTTGTTTTTTTTTGCATGTGTTTGTTTTGGAAAAGTTTGCCGAACAAGCGGCACTGTATGTCCAGAAGAGGATATGTATACCTGAAAGAAAAAGTGGAAAGGTGTTTAACCTGATGGTTAGCTTGAAGTGGAGAGGTGCCCCCCTTCCCCTAAAATTACAAATGAATTCTATATGCCGAGCATTAGGTTGGAGCTTATAGCACACGCCCATAGAACTCAAAGTTAATTACGTCATTGATGCTTTGTGAAATGATGACACATGTACAAGCAAAAAAACATATAGGTACATTAGTTTTGATTTGGAGCATATTTTGATGCATTGGGGCCTTGGGTGCATAGGAGCACATATGGGGGGGGGCAGAGGAGGCCCGAGCCTACCTCCAACAGTTCAAAAGTTTGATTTGCCCGATTCTACTATGCATTTACTTTCAAAAGTTTTACAGTACTTTTTAGCTCATTACTAATTGTCAAGCAGTATCAATTATTTTTGTAGCATTTTAGTATCTTGTACATTCACTAAAATGTTTGACAGCCTTGAGAAGGAGGTAATAATTTTTCTCAGCCCCCTCTTCCCCAAAGTACTTACGTTGGCGACAATGCTTGGATGTGTTGTTGAATGTGTGCTTTGCGTGCGATAAAGTATGTATTTGATGACATATTTCCAACTAAAGAACTAGACATGTAAATTTGGAGAAAGCCCCTGACGATGACTCTGAAATTGTATGCTTATGTTCATTAAAATTTTAGTTAATTTTTTATGTGACCCAGTTTTTGCATAGTGTTAGATGTATAGTCAATTGTATTACTAGTATTACTGTGTATTTTGCTCGTGAATGTAAAATGTTCATAAATATTGTGCTATTAAGCTGTATTTCGCTTATTTTCAGTATTAAATATGTCCTGTATCATGTATTATAGTTTACTATGTGTAGTTATAGACTAAATACTTGCTAACACTTTCGTTTTTATTATATTGTGTGTGTACACATATGGGCCTATTCAAAATGGACTTGAAAATTGACATGGAAATTGGCAGAAACATATGTATGAATATATTGCACGATTTTTTTTTTATTTCGATTTTTTGTCACATTTGAGTGGTTTGGAATATTTACTTTCACAATAATGTTGGTTTTGATATACGAATTAAGGCCTACAAAACCTTAAAAGCAAAGGTCCCAAAAACAAATATTCAGTAAACAATATATTTTTAATTATTTTTTTAGATTAAATATTATCATATGTGTTTTGTTTTACTTAGGTTTTCATAAGGAAAATCACAGATCAAATAAAAAAATTGCAACCCTTTTGAAACTGACATTACTTTTGATAAAATTAATCTATCTAATCATCCACTTTCCGAAGTCGCTTTTCTCATCAATTCCATGTCTAATAAATTATTTATTGCAATCTAATTTTATACTTAGCCTTTAGAGAACAGTAATTGTATTCAACGAATGCTTTAATTTGCTTTAATAGATTTCAAATCGCATTTTATATGCACAAATTGCTACTACACATGTCGGGAACTTGAATTGGTGTGAATGAATAATAATAACAATATAGTTATATATTAATAATATAAGCACACATCTATTTATATTCCACCTATTTATAAACGATTATATGCTTATATTGAAATTCGGCTTCTATTTTGTGAACCCCTAACAGATTATTTTAGACTTAGCGAATAGTCAATAAAGTAGCTAGTAATAAATGCAAACAAAACGTTCGCCCCAGTTCTTAAATCTATACTTAAACAAAAAGTGGAAGATTGTTTCAACAAAGTTGTGTTTTCAGCTGCAGAGGTTGACATCGGCATTGTGGCTTTCCCCCACCCCTGTCTTTAACTACTTCCAAAAGCAAAAGAAATGCTACTCAGTCGCCTGAAAACAGGTTTCGCCGAATAGAGACTGAATTATAATAAATTATTTTTCGCTCTACTTGTTAGTGTGCGCTAGCGCCCCCTGTCTTAGAACTTTGGAATATCCAGCTATAGAAACTCTTCACTGTAACTGCTTAGTCAGTTGTTGAAATCGAAAGAGTAGCAGTAATCAGTGGCGTATGGGGGGTTAAGTGCCATTGGATATCAAAACACATTATTTTCTCTAAGGCTGCATCAAATGCCCTTCTTCAAAGCTACTAAAGCACCCCATAATTTTTGGACTGCTGTGCTACTGACAGTAATTAGATTGATAGTAAAGAAATTGACAAAAATGAAAATATAGGTCACTCAAAGACGAATTACATGTTGTGCTTATTTGTTTTGAAGACCTGCGTTTCTTGTAGATACGCATAAGTAATGTGTTTATAACGGTTTTAGTTCGTTTATAATTGTTTCATATTGGTGTGTATGTTTCTTGCTGATTGACATGTTCATGAAAAGAAGAGATTATTTCATAGAATTCAGCAATGAAACTGACAGAATTTTTTGTAGTAATTTATTCGTTTCCCGATGGAAGGCAATATATTGTCACATTTTTCATTCGTCGACATTTTAGAATAATTTAAAGGTGCTAAAATAGCTCTGTTTATCACACTGTGAATATTTTGCGAATTCTGTAATATATTTTTAATTTTGTTGCTATTTTCTTGGATTAGGACTGTCGTGAAATGACATGAAACCAACATGTGTCATTCACCACATGTCGCGACAGCTATCTATGCTTGTCTTTTCAAAACCTTCGTATGTTCCAGGTTGATGTCGTTTGCCGTATTTCGTTCCAAGCTCTGTTCTTTTTGTTTGCCTCCCTCTTTTCAAACCTCCATATCGAAATTAATCTCGTTGCTGCTTACCAGAAAATCATCTTTAATTTTGGTAGCGCATAATATTTAAGTCATTATAATTTCGTTGCTAACACCCATTAGTGAAGATGGCGATTTGAAACATCCAGTTTCCCTTCCCTTCGGTTTTAAAGTAATGTTTCGCTCTGATCCAATTTTAAAAAGGTTTCGTTTCAAGGCCCAGAAGAAGGGATAATTTACAACCTCAAAAAAGGAAATTATGCAACACTCTGGATATATGAGCTCTCTTTCCTGAAAACTAGAAAAAGGGAGACCTCTCCTTCGAACAAATTACTCGCCCCTTCATTTGTTGTTTTCATTCAGGGTAAGTTGTAGAGAAAAGAAGAAAGTAGATAGATAAATAAATAAATAAATGACAGCAGTAGTGGTGGTCCAACTAGCCATTGCTCTTAACATCAAATCAGCCTGTTCGCTCCAACGATTTGAGTAATGTGTGTTAGAAGCATGGTGGGCAGATGCTATACTACCACGTAGATGCTAGAAAGAGGGGGGGGCTGCTCGTTCGGGTCTCGCTCTTTCTCTCCAGAGATTCTAGGGGAAATGCTTGATATATTGCTCGTTGTCCGACGTAGTCCGGTAGCTAAGAAAAATGCCACCGTTACTTTCGGCATCATTTTTCATAAACCTCTTTTCCTCCTGATAAATTAAGGCCTACAGTTCGTAAACATGTAAACCAAAGAGTACAACACATGTGCGTTATGGTAAACACAACATCATATTATGTTGTAGTGAACAAAGGAGGTCTCTATCAGCATGCAAACCATGCCAGGATATTTGTCAATTTCAACGCTTTATTTTGGGCATCAGTGCCCAGGATAACGATCGCCCCGTATTTCGGAAGTGATCGGTTGGGTGAAATTGACATACTGCGAAGGGTAGAGTCGGAACCTTTAATTACTGGACCTCGTCTACATTGTGCAGATGACTGGCTGCCCCCTTTTAAATATAGAAGGGACCTTCCTCAAAAGCTGATGCAAATTTCATAAAATATTCAAGCGCGCAGGGTTTGTATGAAAATGACCACTTTTTCTGAAACGCAATTCGAATCCAATAAAACAATTTTGGACGGAGATTGAGGGGACGGATGCCATATAAGAGGTGCGCGGGGGTGGTGGGCGATTATTAATGATAGCATATGGGGAAAGGACGTTCTGACCATCCCCCCCTTCTCTTTGCAGCCTCAGTCCCCCGAATCCTCTCGAGACGGCTAGTCGGACACTGATAAATGATTCGGACAGTTAGACCGAGTCTGAATTGAACTGATGCTGCTGGTCTGTTTCACAGGTGGTCGCCCAGAAACCAGGAACGCAGGAAGGAAAGAGAGAGAAGGAAGAAGAAAAAAAAAGGTGAGCAGAATGAATGTAGTGCAAAAGAAGAAAAAATGCGTTCTGGCCTGTTGTTGTCTCTTCCAAGAAATGATGGATTGAAAATCGATGTTGAAGCGCGTTGGGCTGTATATTCAGATATCGAAGGAACGCTCACGTCACCATCTTCAACAGCGGATGTCCAAATGTCTAATCGACCAGTTTAAGTGTGGCTGGCTTGAAAAACTTAGTGCGCAGCGTCCCAGAACAATAATACAATCAAAATACGGGAACAGACATGGGCTTAACGAGTTAAAATAACTGATAATCATTAAACTAGTCACAATCAATTTCCGTTACTGATCCGGAAACTAATTCGGCGATTCTATGGTTCAGACTTCAAGTTTTCCATGCAGGTTTTTCTATAAGGTGTGTGAAATTGACATCGATTCGAAATCGACAAAATGAATGGGACCACAATTAATTTGAAATTCACAGTTTGACCTGCTATTGCCACAATCATACACCTTTTCGTATGAATATTTTTAACACACAAGCACATACATTTTACATAATAATACCCTTTACACATGCATAAATATGAGAGAAAGTGCAGCCTCACTAATAACATCCATTAAACGATTCCTGAAATAACATTGTTATATAATACAACAAGGCTCATGAAATGTAAAGAGCTGGAAACACCTTGGATTTTTTATAAAATTTTATCGAAAACCCTCTGTTATTTGAATCTACGGATATATTTGTTTGTTCGTGGGGGGGCTCGAGAACGCTCAGCCCCCCTTGGCTACGCGCCTGAACATGTTTATTCATTTACATATAAACACTGTACTGTGGAACAAATTATATAATTACATAAGATGTTATTACCCTCCACATGGTAAGGGCCGAGCAGGCAGAGGCATAACGGGTTATACGTATGGCCCCCTGTTCGATTCCGGGTCAGGGCGATGTTTATACGTCTCTCATTTATACGTCGTTTTGCTTAGGTCCCGATATATTTCTATATTTTAATGGTAAACGATTTCGTTTATACGACGTAACTCAAATTCCTAGCTTTGTTTATACGTCTTTTCCATTTCGACGTTGTTTTGCTTACTTCCCGATACATTTCTATGTATTTTAATGGTGAAAGATTTTGTTTATACGACGCAACTCAAATTCTTAGCGTCGTTTATACGTCGTTTTTTTTTCCGAAGTCGAAATTCTTTCTCCTGTCCTGAAGTCAGGAATTTTTCGCTAATAATGATGAGTTGTGTTTTTCCTTGTCCAACCGCTTTCTTTTCAAGAATACGTGAATTGCGATTCTACAGTAATTATATCAAAACTGTGCACAATTGAGGAATTAGTAGGTGCTAAATTGTCTGAAAATCTAAGCTGCAGTGATGAAGAAAGTGAAGAAGTAGCATCTCCGCCCTTTAAAGATGCAGTGAAGAGCGTCGAGACACTTAAAATCATTTTTTATGTGTCACTTTACCGAAGGAAAAACTTTTCCAAGAACTTAATTCAATTGACAATACTTTGCGTCGGGTTCAAAGAAAATCAGCCTTTCAAACCACAATAAAACGACTTTAAAAAAAAAAAGAAAAAAAAAGTGACTATAAAATATAGTTCTTATCCGAACTCTCTTTATTTTTTTGTTGACATTATCTAGATAAAGAAGAATATATATTTAATCAAAATTCGCAATGACAATAAAGGTAAGATTTTTTATACATTCTTTGTAAGTTAAAAAATTAAGATTTTTTCTTAATTAAAAATTCAAATATATATACACGTGCGTATAAATTATGATAAATTTTATTTTTAAAACACAAATGGGAATTTAAGTGGCTAAGAAAAATTCGCTTAACATTAGTATTTTTTTTATTATGTATATTACAATATAAGGGTAACCATCTTCTAGCTTACGTGTTAGCACATTGGATTTAATATTCGGTTATACGTCTTTTCGTTTATACGACGTTTAGAGGTGGTCCCTTTAAAGACGTGTAAACGAGGTTCCACTATATATATAAGTTTTAGTATAATAATGTTCATTTTTTAAAATAATAATACATTAGTATATTTAACTTTTATTTTATAAGTTCGTTTAAACTTGCGTTTTCGAAGTAATTTTTAACTGTTTTAAAACAAAAGTTTTTTTAAAAGAAAGCGTCTAAGAAATTAAAAAGAAAATATTTATAGTATTAATTAATAAATTATATTTTCCTTCATATCATTGTTATGATGCTAAGATGTTTGTCAGTCTAATTATATAGGGTAAATTCTTTTGCCCCAGATCTAAATATGTTATCAACCACTTTTAGATATACACTCTTTTGCAAAAAAACGAAGCACCATGAATAAATTATCGGTTATTATTGAAATTAAATATGGCCCTGCAATGGCGCAGTGTGGTAACGCGTTCTCCTAGTGCGCCGTTAATCCGGGTTCGACTCCCAACAGTGCAAAGAACGCTTACTCAGAGATCTCATAAAGATCGCACTGCTCACTGTAGTCCGGGGTTTGGTTCCCTAGGCCTTAAGAGGTTCGGATTCCTCGGAAAATTGTAGGTCCAGAAGTTTGGATTCTGCAGAAAACAGTACGTCCCGGCGCAGCATGACCATTGTAGTCTTTGAGCCGTAAAACAACAAATGAATATGAAATTAAATGTACATCCAGCACATACACAGGTAAGGAAATGATAAAAAATTCAAGGCCGTAGGACCCATCAATGGCTAGGAATTGCACATTAAATGTTCAAATCAATAGTTGGTGAAACTCCCCCCTGGTGGCGATGCATGC